>CM077031.1:37914761-38081839 GCA_039090855.1 Macrothele yani | reverse complement strand
CTCCACCACTCTCAAGAATGGAGACTTCCCCAGATGGGTACTGTCCCCGAATCTTACGGATCCTGTCCCAAACGATCTTAGGGCTGGTATTGGTGTTAATCCCGGATACATATTGTATCCAGGACTCCCGTTGACAACGCCTACGAACCAATCGCGCGTAGGACTTGGCGTTCTTGAAAGCAAGTAGGTTCGCGTCAGTGGGGTACCGACGAAACCTACCCCAAGCCCGATGTTGGGCCCGACGAGCTGCCATACAAGTGGAATTCCACCAAGGTCTCGGGCAACGTGGAAGTTTAGTCGACGTCCTGGGGATGGCAAGTTCTGCCGCTTGCACAATACAATCCGTTACCGCCGCAACAGCGTCATTGACTGTTCCCGAGGTCACCATTGCCGGAGTAATAAAGGCCGAAGCCGTGAATGTGTCCCACTTGGCACGATCAATATTCCATCTAGCAGGGCGAGAAGGGTAACGGTACCCGCCACTCGCCAGACGGAGGAAGATGGGAAAGTGATCGCTGCCAAGGGATCACCAGACACGCCCCAGGACCAGGCAGGATATAATGATGGTGAACTCAGAGACAAATCAATGGCTGAGTACGAGCGGGTGGGTTCATGAAAATACGTCACTGCCCCGGTGTTGTGGAGACAGAGGGACGTGTTGGAGAGAAGGGACTCAACAACACGGCCCCTGGAGTCACGAGTGGGAGAACCCCACAACGGATTGTGTGCATTGAAATCTCCTAAGATGAAGAAAGGAGGCGGCAGCTGGACAACTAAATCTTCCAGATCCGAAAGGCCTCCACAGCTTCATTTGGTGGTATGTACACGGAACACACCGTGAACAGTGTGTGCACAGATAGTCTCACTGCCACTGCCTGCAAAGACGTCCGAAGGGCAACTGCAGTGACAGGAACACCATGAGGAACAACGACGGCCACTCCCTCCGCAGGCGATAACGCCGTCCTGGTGATCATTGCGGAAAAGGGAATGTCTCCGCAGCGAAGGAGTGTCCGTCGTGCGAAGCTTTGTCTCCTGGAGACAAACGCACACAGGTGTGTGCGAAGACAGTAAACCTTTCAAATCATCAATGTGTGAACGCAGACCTCGGCAATTCCACTGAATGAGCGTGACCATAATGAAAAATGAAATGACAGAATGAAGACAGACGACTAGAAGGTCTCAGTGTCGTCCATCACCTCCAAGTCATCCGCAGTGTCTGGAGGCAACACAGGGCTGTGCTTGCCCCCTGTGTTAGGAGGTGGTTTTTGCCTGCTCTGTTTCGGGGAATATGAACCTGGTTTCATCTTCTCGGGCTTCTTCTTAGCAGTGCCCTGGGTCCCTGTGCTGACAGATGTTTTCGGCACAGGGAAGGTTTCGGCGACGATGTTGATGTCGCCTTGGAAGCAATGCGGCGAGACTGCAGTGCTTCCATACCAGCAGTGACGATGTCCCCAAAATCATAAGGACACCCCGCTGGGATGGACACCTCAGTCTGGACCGCCACTGAAGCCTTCCGCACCACAACTGAAGCATAGGACCGCCGGCCTGGTTGTAAAGGGGCGATCCGCCGTCTAGCCTCGGGATATGAGAGATGCTCAGTTGTCTTCAGGCGTTGGATTGCCTGTTCCTCTATCCACTTTGGACACTGCTTAGAAGAAGCAGGATGAGTCCCTTCGCAGTTGACACAATGATCAGACTCTGCAGAGCAATCCGCCAAAGAGTGATCTGTGGAACCACAGCGGCCACACTTTGCAACATTACGGCAAGACTGCTGGGAGTGACCGTAATGCTGGCACCTGAAACATCGCAAGGGGTTCGGGATGTACGGTCGAACATCAAGCCGTAAATAACCTGCCTTGATGGAAGTAGGCAGGTTTGGGGAGTCAAACGTTAGGATGATGTTACGGGAGGGAATAGATTTCCCATCCCGCCTAAAAAGAATCCTTCGAACCCCAATGACATGCTGTTCACCAAGTTCCTCCAGCAATTCCTCATCGCTGCATTCAAGCAGGTCGCGGGAGTTGACAACACCGCGAGAGGAATTGAGGTAACCGTGTGGAGAAACCTGGACAGGAATGCCAAGCAAAACGGTCGTTTCCAGCAAGGTGGCACTGTGGCGTGGATTAGAAGTTTCCACAAGAAGATCCCCTGAAGGGAGCTTCTTCACACTCTTTGGAGAGCCAGCAACTGCCTGCAGAGCCTTATTGATCCAGAAAGGACTCTTGCTACTGAGTGACTGTGAAGAGTCACCAGATTTGATCAAAAGAAACAGAGCATTGCAATTAGTAGAGACAAGTTTCTTTGTTGAGGAAGGTGGATCTTCCTCCACAGGGCGCTTTAAATTTGTAGCATGGGAAACACTTTTGTGTTCCATGAAGAAGTGAAAAAGATTCGTCCGCCAACCTCCCCACCCACTACCGAGCCCAACGAGGGAGAGCCGGAGGTCCGCAAGCCCAAGAGGACGCAGGACACGGCTCTAGGGATAGTCAGCGGATATAGCAAGTTGGTAGGGCAGACACACGCTCAGCGCGCACCCAGACTTTCCCGTGCCCGGAGAACACCCCTTTGGCATGCCCACCCTACCCCCCAACTCACCCAGCCGAACAGAACGACAAGCCGCTAGAAGTCTGGACACCACTCGGCCACAGACTTCCTGACGAGGAGTGGGTTAGCTCCCAGCCTCCCGTTTAGGGTGAAGCAGAGGGCAAAGAGGAGTGTTGGCATCTGGAGACACTACAACCCGGCCCCCAAATACCTCAGCCTCCAGCATCCTCATTTCCACCGGTACGGGTCACCGCACACGGCAAACATGCAGGTAGGTCTAAGCTAAACCAGCTCCGGAAAAACAGAAAATGTAACATAAAAAAGAAAAGACAGGGAAGAGAACGAGGAACAAAACCCGGAGCTGGCGCCTCATCACAACCTCAGCAGCCTACAACTGAGGCGGGTACACGTCAAAATATGAACATAAGACGAAAAAAAGCAAAACAATAAGAGAAAATCGGCTCGGGCCGTGGGGACGCCATCCCCCATCAGCTGGATGAACAGCTGTCCCTTCGGTGATGTAATCGTCAAAGCCGCAGAGGCAATAGAAACCGTCACAAGGTTAGCTCGGGCCGTGGGGGCGCTGCTCCCCAAATAACTGGAAAACCAGTTATCCCCGTGCGGGGGTAACCATGGGGAGATATTTGGACTGGAACGTCCAGCAGAACGGTCGTCTCCAGCAAGGTGGCACTGTGACGAGGATTGGAAGTCTCCACAAGAAGATCCCCTGACGGGAGCTTCTTGACACTCTTAGGTGAGCCCGCAACGGCCTGAAAGAGCCTTATTAATCCAGAAAGGACTCTTCGAACCGAGGGATTGTGCTGGATCAACAGAATGAATAAGAAGAAACAGAGCGTTGCAGTTGGAACTGAGTAGTTTCTTAGTGGAGGAGGGCGACCCATCCTCCACACGGCGCTTCAAAGGAACAGCATGGGAAACACTTTTGTTTGCCATTAAGAAGAGAAAAGATTCATCCGCCGACCTCCCCACCCACTACCGAGCCCAACGAGGGGAGAGCCGGAGGTCCGCAAGCCCAAGAGGACGCAGGACACGGCTCTAGGGATAGTCAGCGGATATAGCAAGTTGGTAGGGCAGACACACGCTCAGCGTGCACCCAGACTTTCCCGTGCCCGGAGAACACCCCTTTGGCATGCCCACCCTACCCCCAACTCACCCAGCCGAACAGAACGACAAGCCGCTAGAATTCTGGACGCAACCCGGCCACAGACTTCCTGACCAGGAGTGGGTTAGCTCCCAGCCTCCCGTTTAGGGTGAAGCAGAGGGCAAAGAGGAGTGTTGGCCTCTGGAGACACTACAACCCGGCCCCCAAACACCTCAGCCTCCAGCATCCTCATTTCCACCTGTACGGGTCACCGCACACGGCAAACATGCAGGTAGGTCTAAACTAACCAGCTCCGGAAAAACAGAAAATATAACAGAAAAGAGAAAAGACAGGGAAGTGAACGAGGAACAAAAACCCGGAGCTGGCGCCTCATCACAACCTCAGCAGCCTACAACTGAGGCGGGTACATGTCATTATATGAACTTAAGACGAAAAAAGCAAAACAATAAGAGAAAATCGGCTCGGGCCGTGGGGACGCCATCCCCCATCAGCTGGATGAACAGCTGTCCCTTCGGTGATGGTATCGTTCAAGAGTAAACGAAAAGTACTCCGTCACAAGGTGAGCTCGGGCCGTGGGGGCGCCGCTCCCCAAATAACTGGAAAACCAGTTATCCCCGTGCGGGGAGGTTGTTGAAGTCCCGGTGGTGCTGGTGTTAGTTGCAGCAGGTTTAGGCACAGTGGTTGTTGGAGCTTTCGCGTCCCTAGCTCGGGATTACAGTGCTGCCAGAGCAGCAGCTATGATGTCGTCTAGCTTGTAGGGACAATTCACTGGGATTTGCCTATCAGTCTGTGTACCGACTGTAGTCCTTGTAACAACCGCTGATGCATAGGATCTCCGATTTGATTGATTTGGAGCGACCTTTCTGCTGGCCTCTGGGTAGGAGATTCCCTCAACGGTCTTAATGCTTTGGATCTCTTTTTCCTCTTTCCACTTTGGACAGTCTCTCGATGATGCTGCATGAGATCCCTTGCAGTTGAAGCACAGCTCGGCTTCGGCATGGCAATCTTGCAAAGTATGGTCTGTTGCAGTACAACGCCCACACCGAGCAGTGCTCCTGCAAGACTGCTGGGAGTGACCATATGCTTGGCATTTGAAGCATCGTAGAGGACGTGGTATGAAGGGGCGCACTTCAAGGTGTAGATAACCTGCCTTGATCAATGTTGGCAGGGATGGGGTGTTAAAAGTCAGTATGATGTTTCGAGATGGGACAGATTGGCCATTTCGCCGAAATAGGATGCGCCGGACTCCACTCACTTGTTGGTCTTTCAGTTCCTCCAGAAGTTCTTGGTCACTGCACTTTAGAAGGTCTTGAGAAGAGATAACACCTCGTGAGGAATTGAGGTAGCCGTGAGGGGTAACTTTTACTGGACAATCTAAAAAAGAGGTGTTTAAAAGCTTTGTAGCATATCTGGGTTGGTTGGTTGGTTGGTTGTTCGATTTTTATGGCGCAAGGGCCATGGTTGGCCAAAGAGCGCCAGAAACAAGACAAACAAATAGTATTAAAAGTGTGGTAAAAAAGCTTAAAATCTGAGTGATCATGTAAAACTGAAAAATGAGAACGATGGAAGGGCTAAAAAAGATAATGGAACAAACAGTATTAAAAACATGATACAATGATTAAAATCTAGCTGATGCAGTAAAACTGAGAAATGAGGATGATGATAGGCTAAAATCTAGATACGTTTAAAATAGTCAATTTCTTTAAAAAATGAAAACACGGCAACAGAGTCACAGTGGTCATTGAGGAGCCGCTGCAGTGTAGCGGCGTCCTCGGTCAACAAATGAGAATGAAAGAAATGAAAACGTACATCACGAAAACGAACACAGGTACACAGAAGATGAGTGACAGTGAGTCGGCAGTTGCACGCCTCACACATCGGCGCAGTGTCGCCACACAGCAAAAAGCGGTGAGTGAAACGACAATGCCCAATGCGGAGACGCGCAAGCACCACTTCCTCCCTACGGTTCCGACGATATGAGGATTTCCAGACTTCAAGATTAGGTTTAATACGATGCAGTTTATTTTCCACCTGTTGGTCCCACAGACCTTGCCACGTTCGCTTAATATGGTCGCGTACCAGAAAGCGGAAATCCAGGTGAAACAGTGGCAAGGGTGTGACGACCAAAGAGGAAGCAGATCTAGCAGCCGCATCAGCACACTCGTTACCCGAGATTCCAACATGCCCAGGAATCCAGCAAAACTGAACCTGAAAACCGGCCTCGAGCAAACGACGAAGTAACTGTCTCACATTCACGAGAAAAGGATGGTCACGGCAATCTGCAGATGACAAAGACTGCAAGACACTCAAGGAATCCGTATAGACCATAGCACGATGATGAGAACTCGACCGAACATGAAGAAGAGCGAGATACACAGCATGCATCTCCGCCGAAAACACCGTGGCCTCAGCTGGGATCCGCGCTACTGAAACGTCATCTACACAGACAGCCGCGGATCCAACGACTCCGTGCATTTTGGAGCCATCAGTAAAAATAGGAGTGTAATTAAAATTTAGGTCACGGTGCTCAGCGAAGAGCTGCTGGTACACTGACGCAGGGGTTGAGGATTTATCGAAAGATGTAAAGGTGGTATCAACCATGACACCAAGTGGGTGCCATGGCGGGATCCCCAAAGCCCCTGGTCTCTCCAACAAGTGACAAGTCGAGCCCTACATCACGGGCTACGGCCGCCATACGAAGACCGAAGGTTGAAATGCACGAGGGCCGGTTCCCGAATAAACGAGCATGCTGGGGATGAAAAACTGCATCGTATAAAGGATGGCCTGGAAGAGATCTAAGTTTCAGGTAGAAATGAATAGACAGCTGCAGACGGCGTAATTCAAGCGATGGTTCGTTCGCGTCAGCGTATAGGCTGAGGAATCGGAGATGTTCGAAATGCTCCCGAACAAAGACGCAGTGCTTGATGGTGAATAGTGTCCAAAGGCCGGAGAACGGAACGACGAGCAGAGCCATACACGATACAACCATAATCCAGTTTCGACCGGATTAAGGAATGGTAAATACGAATCAAAGACATCCTGTCTGCGCCCCACGAGACTCTCGAAAGGATCTTAAGAATAGATAGAGCCCGCAGACAGGAAATCTTGAGCCGCCGAACGTGCGCACGGAACGTAAGCGCACGGTCGACGGTCAGACCAAGGAACTTGGTCTCCGGCAAAACTGGTATGGCTGCACGGTCTAAAAACAGCTCTGGGTCAGGATGGAGGCCACGCCTCCGGCAGAAATGGACACACGCTGTCTTGTCAGGGAGAAAGAACGAAACCATTGCTATTCGCCGTTTTAAAGATCTGATTAATTGCAGACTGCAACTGCCTTTCAATAAAATTCATGCTGGATGACGAGCAGAAAATGTGTAAATCATCAACATACACAGTAGCCGAAACCGCAGGAGGAAGATTTGTGAGGAGACAATTAATGCGAAGGATGAACAATGTGACAGATAAAATGCAACCTTGAGGAACACCTTGTTCTTGATGGAATGTTGCAGATAGCGTCGTACCCAGGCGCACCTGGAACACCCGATTGCGAAGAAAATTTAAAATAAATGTCGGAAGATTTCCTCGCAATCCGCATGCGTGGAGGTCACGGATAATACCGTGCCGCCACGCTCGATCATAAGCTTTTTCAATATCAAAAAATACAGAAACCAGGTGCTGCCTACGCACGAACGCCTCGCGCACAGATGTCTCAAGGTGCAGGAGATGATCGTGAGGTGAACGATGACGGCGAAAGCCGCTTTGTGATGGTGAAAGTACTTGATGATATTCTAAAAAAATGAATTAACCGGGAATTAACCATGCGTTCAAGAACTTTACACAGACAGCTAGTGAGAGCAATTGGACGATAACTAGAGGGAGACTTGGGATCCTTGCCAGGTTTGGGAAAAGGCAGAACAACTGCTTTTCGCCAAGACTCCGGGAAACTGTGCTCCGACCAAATACGATTGTAAAGGATTAAGAGATTCTCGAGAGACGACTGCGAGAGATGACGGAGCATGTCATAATGGATGCCATCGGGACCGACCGATGTAGCGCCGGACCGATGCAGAGCCACCCTGAGTTCAACCATGCTGAAGGGGAGTTATATCCCGTGTCGAGAAAAGGCGCAAAGGAGATTCTCTGGCGTTCCGCAGTGGATTTCATTCTTTGAAAAGAAGTAGGATACGCCAGGTCACTCGACACGGAGGCAAACGCCTCCCCTAAACAATCAGCAATCTCCCCGACTCCAGCATATGTGCAGCCGTTGCTCTCGAGAATGGAGATCTGGTGAGAGCTGTAGTTACCCCGGATCTTTCGGATCTTTTCCCACACACTTTTCGAACTGGCACGTGAAGTGAGAGATGACACATACTGGATCCAAGACTCCCTCTTGCTACGTCGACGCACCAACCGAGCATAGGATTTTGCTCGTTTGAATTTAACGAGATTAGCATCGGTCGGATAACGCCGAAACATAGACCAGGCCTTATGTTGAGCTCTCCTAGCCGCTGCGCATTCAGGGGTCCACCAAGGCTTCGGACTTCTGGAGAGTGTCGTCGATGTTTTTGGGATAGAAAGATCAGCTGCCTGAAGAATACAATTTGTGACTTCAAGAACCGCTGCGTCGATTGACTCTTGGGTCACCATCGCAGAAGAGATCAAAGCTGACGGCGTGAAGACCTCCCATCTCGCACGCTCCATCCTCCAACGAGGGGGGCGGGAGGCAGAAGTTGGCAAGTTGGCATGATGCGAGAGCAAAATCGGATAATGGTCGCTCCCGTGGAGGTCGTTACACACCGTCCACGACCAGTCAGCAATAATTGATGGTGATCCCAAGGTCAAATCGATCGCACTGAAGGATCGTGTCGGTTCATGGAAGTACGTGTCAGCACCGGTGTTAAAAAGGCACAAAGAGGCCGAGGACAGAAGAGACTCTATGCGACGACCTCTCGTGCTGATGCTGACACTACCCCACAAATGATGATGGGCATTGAAGTCACCTAGTATTAGAAAGGGTGAAGGCAGCTGATCAACCAATCTCTCCAGTACCGGGACGCTCACGTTCTCGTCCGGCGGCAGATAGACACTGCAGACAGTAAGAGGTACAGGCATAGAAATACGAACCGCCACGGCCTGCACAGTTGTGGAAACCGCGACGGAAGATACCGGAACCCTGTGAGGGACGAGAATGGCAACTCCCCCACAGGCTATATTTCCAGACGAGTTATCTGTCCGAAATGCACTGTAGCCTCGAACTGAAAGCAGGTCCGATGGTTTAAGCTTCGTCTCCTGTAGACAAAGGCACACCGGAGAGTAAAATGAAAGCAGATGTTTCACTTCATCAAAGTTCGTCCGAAAACCTCGACAGTTCCACTGAATGATTGAAGCCATGGTTATAAGTGAAATGAAAATGAAAATGATCAAACAAAGTCCGGCTCCATCGCCTCTGCTGGGGTTCCCCCAGATCTGGAGGCGTGTGACCAGGGGCTAAGATGGGAGAATGTTTTGTCCCAAGTGTCTTACCGGGAGGCGCACGACGTTGAGTCGTTTCCTGAGATTTTGGAGGAGAAGAAATGCTTTTCTTATCCTGGGCTTTGGTCTTTTTGTTAGAAGAAGTGGCCTGACTTCCCTTGTTGGTGGTGGGATGAGTCTGCTTCGGCGAAGTGGTGGGTGGCGCTTTCAGACCCCTAGCTCGAGACTGGAGTGCCTCCAGTCCGACTGCGATGATGTCATTAACATTGAATGGACATTTAAGGGGGATCTCAATGTCGGTCTGAGTGGCAACCGTAGATTTGGCAACCACCACTGAAGCGTATGATCGCCGATCAGATGTAACAGGAACCACTTTTCTTCTGGCCTCAGGATAGGAAATATTTTCCACCGTTTTGATCCTTTGGATTTCCTTCTCCTCCTTCCACTTGGGACAATCTTTGGCTGATGCTGCATGTGAACCCTTGCAGTTCACACAAAACTCAGCCTCGGCCACACATTCCTGCAGAAGATGTTCTGTGGCACCACAGCGTGCACACCTAGGATTACTCCTGCACGACTGCTGAGAATGGCCATAAGACTGGCACCTAAAACATCTCAAAGGGTTAGGGATGTACGGGCGTACCTCGAGGTGGAGATACCCTGCCTTGATGGATGTAGGCAGGGAAGGGCTATCAAAAGTTAAAATGATGTTCCGGGATGGGACGGACTGCCCATTCCGCCTGAATAGAATACGCCGCACACCCGTAACGTGTTGACTCCTCAGTTCTTCAAGTAATTCTTCCTCAGCACACTCAACGAGGTCCTGAGAGGAGACAACACCTCGAGATGAATTTAGGTATCCATGAGGTGTTATTTTGACCGGAGTCTCAAGCAGCGTGGTGGTGTTAAGAAGTGTAGAGCTGTAGGCCACAGTGGACATTTCTACAAGAAGATCTCCAGATTGGAGCTTCTTTACGCTCTTAGGAGAGCTTGCGATGGATTGAAGAGCTTTATTTATCCAAAATGGACTTTTGGCACTCAAAGGCTTTGAAGGGTCCAATGAGTGCACAAAAAGAAACGAGCATTTGAACAATCAGGGACATGTTTTTTGGCAGAAGGGGATGAGCCTTCCTCTATACCTCTTTTGCTTTTTGGTTCTTGGGAAATTTTGTTTTCATCCATAGAAGTTTTAAGAATTCGTCCGCCGACTTCCCCACCCACAATCGAGCCCAACGAGGGAGAGCCGGAGGTCCGCAAGCCCAAGTGGACGCAGGACACGGCTCTAGGGATAGCAAGCGGATATAGCAAGTTGATAGGGCAGACATGCGCTCGGCATGCACCCAGACTTTCCCATGCCTGGGGAACACCCCTTTGGCATGCCCACCCTATCCCCAGACTCACCCTGTCGTACGAGACGACAAGCCGTTAGAGGTCTGGGCTCCACTCGGCCACAGACCTCATTGACTAGGAGTGGGTTAGTTCCCAGCCGCCCGTTTAGGGTGAAGCAGGGGGCAAAGAGGAGTGTTGGCAACTGGCGACAACAACACCCAGGCCTCCAGAAACCTCAGCCTCCAGCATCCCCTTTTCCACCTTACGGGTCACCGCACACGGCAAACGTGCAGGCAGGTCTAGCTAACCAGCTCGGAAAAACAAAGAAAGAAACATGAAATGGAGAAGACAGGAAAGAAAACGAGAAACTAAAATCCTGAGCTGGCGCATAATCACAACCTCAGCAACCTACAACTGAGGCGGGTTCATGTAAAGTGAAAAAACATAAAAAATGTGAAAATCATCACATATAGTACATGTTGGCTCGGGCCGTGGGGACGCCATCCCCCATCAGCTGGATGAACAGCTGTCCCTTCGGTGATGTAATCGTTCAAGACGAAATGACAAAATGATCCGTCACAAGGTCAGCTCGGGCCGTGGGGGCGCCGCTCCCCAAATAACTGGAAAAAGCATATCTGGGACTCGACATCTCGATAAGATCTCCAGATTGGAGCTTCTTAACGCTCTTAGGAGAGCTGGCAATTGATTGCAATTCTTTATTTATCCAGAAGGGGCTTCTGGTGTTTAATGGGTTTGAAGCGTCCAAGGAGTGGAGGCAAAGAAGAGTGTTGGCATCTGGAGACACTGCAACCCGGCCACCAAATACCTTAGCATCCTCATTTCCACCTGTACGGGTCACCCCGCACACGGCAAACATGCAGGTAGGTCTAAGCTAACCAGCTCCGGAAAAACAGAAAATGTAACGTAAAAGAGAAAAGACAGGGAAGTGAACGAGGAACAAAACCCGAAACTGGCGCCTTATCACAACCTCAGCAGCCTACAACTGAGGCGGGTACATGTCAAGATATGAACTTAAGACGAAAAAAGCAAAACAATAAGAGAAAATCGGCTCGGGCCGTGGGGACGCCATCCCCCATCAGCTGGATGAACAGCTGTCCCTTCGGTTATGTAATCATCAAAGCCGCAGAGGCAATAG
Organism: Macrothele yani; assembly: GCA_039090855.1. Classification (NCBI taxonomy): domain Eukaryota; kingdom Metazoa; phylum Arthropoda; class Arachnida; order Araneae; family Macrothelidae; genus Macrothele; species Macrothele yani. The sequence goes on along the minus strand of CM077031.1, from coordinate 38,070,215 downwards.
AAACCATCACAAGGTTAGCTCGGGCCGTGGGGGCGCCGCTTCCCAAATAACTGGAAAACCAGGTATCCCCGTGCGGGGGTATGGCACGGGACCGTAGGTCGCAATTCCTGGTAGACTCGACTCCGAGACCTACTACACCATTTTCGATGACCATGCGCTTCCTACGTTATCGCAGTTTTACGGGGTTGGTTGATATTTATGGCGCAAGGGCCATGTTTGGCCAAAGAGCGCCAGACACAAGACAAACAAACAGTATTGAAAGCGTGGTATAATTGCACGTTTCACACATCGGCGCAGTGTCGCCACACAGCAAAAAAGCGGTGAGTGAAACGACAATGCCCAATGCGGAGACGCGCAAGCACCACTTCCTCCCTACGGTTCCGACGATATGTGGATTTCCAAATTTCAAGATTAGGTTTAATACGATGCAGTTTATTTTCCACTTGTTGGTCCCACAGACCCTGCCACGTTCGCTTGATATGCTCGTGAAGATGAAAGCGGAAATCCCGGTGAAACAGTGACAAGGGTGTGACGACCAAAGAGGAAGCAGATCTAGCAGCCGCATCAGCACACTCGTTACCCGAGATTCCAACATCCCCGGAAATCCAACAAAATTGTATCTAGACACCGGCCTCGAGCAAAGAACGAAGAAGCTTTCGTACGTGAAAAAGAAAAGGGTGGTCACAACAGTCCAACGATGACAATGACTGTACATCACTTAAAGAATCAGTGTACACCGCAGCCCGTTGATGAGAGCCCAACTGAACATTAAGTAGTGCAAGATACACAGCATGCATCTCCGCCAAAAACACCATGGCCTCAGCTGGGATCCGCGCGACAGAGACGTCATCAATACAAACCGCCGCGGATCCAACGACTCCCTGCATCTTGGAGCCATCAGTGAAAATGGGAGTGTATTCAGAAGCTGCTGGTACACTGACGCAGGGGTTGAGGATTTCTCGAAAGATGTAAAGGTGGTGTCAATCATGACACCAAGTGGGTGCCATGGAGGATCCCCAAAGCCCCTGGTCTTTTCAACAAGAGACAAGTCGAGACCTACATCACGGGCTACGGCAGCCATACGAAGACCAAACGTTGAAATGCACGAAGGCCGGTTCCCGAATAAACGAGCATGCTGGGGATGAAAAACTGCATCGTATAAAGGATGGTCTGGAAGAGATCTAAGTTTCAGGTAGAATTGAATAGACAGCTGCAGACGGCGTAATTCAAGCGATGGTTCGTTCGCGTCAGCGTAAAGGCTGGGAATGGGAGATGTCCGAAAAGCTCCCGAACAAAGACGCAGTGCTTGATGGTATTGTCACAGAAGGAGCCACCAGAACAGTGGCCTTGGCTGATATGCCCCCCGATGAACCGATACAAGGGAGAGTTGAGCAGGTGGATGACCCAGATGATGAGGATATAACCATTTCAGTAAGGATTCGCGGAACAGCCGGACGGGACAACATTCGTCTCCCGCAACCGTACCCCTTCCTGGCCCCGTTGATGCCCGTTACCACCAGGTTGAGGTCAGGGCAGGACCATTACTCTCTAATAGAAACATACGAGATGCATTTTCTTACTACCGGGCAGGATTGCGCTTTGCAATGCCCAAAGCCTTGCTACCACCCTACAATGCACAGACGACCATGCATCTCGAACAAGTCTGGGTAGCAGCCCTCATTGCTTGTTATGGGCAAGTGGGAGCCAACCAACTCAGTTAGTTAGTTAATTGATTTTAGTGGCGCAAGGGCCAGGTTTGGCCTAAGAGCGCCAGACACAGAACTATCACAGGGGGCCAAGAAACATGGTTCCCGATTGGACAAGCTTTTGCAGTGAATCTTCCTGATGAACTTGTGTACCCAAGAGCTGAGTACGATGCCTTTGTGAGAAGAGGAGCCAAGCTCGCCCTGGCCTTCTTTGGTGAAGCTGATCGGACATGGTTACAAGGGCAGTATGAACAACAACAAGCTTGGATCACAGCTGGACATGAAGAGGGCATGCCTGATGCTGCTATTTACAATATTGTCTGCAGGAAAGCTATGGTCCTGACAGAGCCTGAGAGGCTTGCCATGATGAACTGCTATGTGGGGATTTTTCTGGCCTACACCCAACAAGGCAACATTACCCAGGACAAGATATACAAAATAATGACAGATCTGAATGCTATAGGATTGACTATCACTTTGACACTAGGGTCAATCAACTTGATATGGCAAAAGTTTGGGCCGTTTTTTGATGATGACTGTGCTGAGACATTATTCCCTATGTGGGAGAACCTGTTCCAGCTTATTAAGTCTCAGAATGACTCTCATTTTCAAGCAGGCCCAAAACATTGGGTTGGCATGTCTCCATATTCCAAATATTTTCGGAAAATATTGTGATCTGCATATTATGCATCCCTTTTCTGAAAGCAAATGTACAAATGATGCACATTGTTTTTAATATTCCAAACATTTTCGAAAAGTATTCTGATCTCCATTATGCATCCCTTTTCTGAAAATATTGTGATCTGCATATTATGCATCCCTTTTCTGAAAGCAAATGTACAAATTATGTATCCTTTTTCTGAAAGCAAATGTACAAATGATGCACATTGTTTTTAATATTCCAAACATTTTCGAAAAGTATTGTGATCTCCATTATGCATCCCTTTTCTGAAAATATTGTGATCTGCATATTATGCATCCCTTTTCTAAAAATATTGTGATCTGCATATTATGCATCCCTTTTCTGAAAGCAAATGTACAAATGATGCACATTGTTTTTAATATTCCAAACATTTTCGAAAAGTATTCGGATCTCCATTATGCATCCCTTTTCTTAAAATATTGTGATCTGCATATTATGCATCCCTTTTCTGAAAGCAAATGTACAAATGATGCACATTGTTTTTAATATTCCAAACATTTTCGAAAAGTATTCTGATCTCCATTATGCATCCCTTTTCTGAAAATATTGTGATCTGCATATTATGTATCCTTTTTCTGAAAGCAAATGTACAAATGATGCACATTGTTTTTAATATTCCAAACATTTTCGAAAAGTATTCTGATCTCCATTATGCATCCCTTTTCTGAAAATATTGTGATCTGCATATTATGTATCCTTTTTCTGAAAGCAAATGTACAAATGATGCACATTGTTTTTAATATTCCAAACATTTTCGAAAAGTATTGTGATCTCCATTATGCATCCCTTTTCTGAAAATATTGTGATCTGCATATTATGTATCCTTTTTTCTGAAAGCAAATGTACAAATGATGCACATTGTTTTTAATATTCCAAACATTTTCGAAAAGTATTCTGATCTCCATTATGCATCCCTTTTCGGAAAATATTGTGATCTGCATATTATGCATCCCTTTTCTGAAAGCAAATGTACAAATGATGCACATTGTTTTTAATATTCCAAACATTTTCGAAAAGTATTCTGATCTCCATTATGCATCCCTTTTCTGAAAATATTGTGATCTGCATATTATGTATCCTTTTTCTGAAAGCAAATGTACAAATGATGCACATTGTTTTTAATATTCCAAACATTTTCGAAAAGTATTGTGATCTCCATTATGCATCCCTTTTCTGAAAATATTGTGATCTGCATATTATGTATCCTTTTTCTGAAAGCAAATGTACAAATGATGCACATTGTTTTTATTATTCCAAACATTTTCGAAAAGTATTGTGATCTCCATTATGCATCCCTTTTCTGAAAATATTGTGATCTGCATATTATGTATCCTTTTTCTGAAAGCAAATGTACAAATGATGCACATTGTTTTTAATATTCCAAACATTTTTGAAAAGTATTCTGATCTCCATTATGCATCCCTTTTCTGAAAATATTGTGATCTGCAAATTATGCATCCCTTTTCTGAAAGCAAAATGTACAAATTATGTATCCTTTTTCTGAAAGCAAATGTACAAATGATGCACATTGTTTTTAATATTCCAAACATTTTCGAAAAGTATTCGGATCTCCATTATGCATCCCTTTTCTGAAAATATTGTGATCTGCATATTATGCATCCCTTTTCTGAAAGCAAATGTACAAATGATGCACATTGTTTTTAATATTCCAAACATTTTCGAAAAGTATTCTGATCTCCATTATGCATACCTTTTCTGAAAATATTGTGATCTGCATATTATGTATCCTTTTTCTGAAAGCAAATGTACAAATGATGCACATTGTTTTTAATATTCCAAACATTTTTGAAAAGTATTCTGATCTCCATTATGCATCCCTTTTCTGAAAATATTGTGATCTGCATATTATGTATCCTTTTTCTGAAAGCAAATGTACAAATGATGCACATTGTTTTTAATATTCCAAACATTTTCGAAAAGTATTCGGAACTCCATTATGCATCCCTTTTCTGAAAATATTGTGATCTGCATATTATGCATCCCTTTTCTGAAAGCAAATGTACAAATGATGCACATTGTTTTTAATATTCCAAACATTTTCGAAAAGTATTCTGATCTCCATTATGCATCCCTTTTCTGAAAATATTGTGATCTGCATATTATGTATCCTTTTTCTGAAAGCAAATGTACAAATGATGCACATTGTTTTTAATATTCCAAACATTTTCGAAAAGTATTCTGATCTCCATTATGCATCCCTTTTCTGAAAATATTGTGATCTGCATATTATGGTTGGTTGGTTGGTTGGTTGTTGGATTTTATTGGCGCAAGGGCCAGGTTTGGCCAAAGAGCGCCAGACAAAGAACTATCAGCCACAGATTTTTAAAAACGTGGAAAATGATTAAGAGCAGACAGGCTTGGTAAAAGTTGAAAAAGAGTATGATGAAAGCTGTGAAGACAAGGTAGTAAATTAGGTTTATATAAAAATTTATTAATTTACTATTATAATTATACTTTTTTTTTTTTTTTTAAACACAACTACACAAAGGATGAGTCACTCCCCTCCCCCCACACTCCTCTGCAAAGCTGGCAGAGGGCGGGGACGAACTGTCACTCTCTTCCCCCCATGGTCCTCTGCAATGTTGTTTGAGGCTGGGGACGAACTGTCACTCTCCTCCCCCTATGTTCCTCTATAATGTTGGGTGAGGGTGGGGACCGCGCTGAGTCCGAGGCAGCTGCAAAGTCGGCCATGATGGCCGCGACATGTGGATGGACACTGCACACCTTAGAGGATTGAGGGCCGGCTCTCCAGCACGTGCAGGCCTTCCGCTGGGAACTGGAAGAGTCGGTCGTCTTCAAAAGAGAAGGCGCAGACTCAGCTGGTCGAATAAGCTGGAGCTCGGTGAAATCCACCTGTGTCGCTTGTTCAACTGTAGATCGCTTGGCAAGTGCGGCGAGAGCTACAGGGCGCGGAACAAAGGGCTGCACGGGTGGTGGCTGAGACTGAACAACTGCGGCAAAACTACGCTGTCGGGTGTTGGGAATACCCAACTTGGCTTTGGCAGCAGGGTACGAGAGGCCGTCCAGGGTCTTGAGGCGCTGGATTGCCATCTCGTCCTTCCATTTCATACAGGTGCGGGAGTAAGCCGCATGGGCCTCACCACAGTTAACACAGGAGGCCGCAGAAGTGCAACCTTCCCCGTCAAGTTCACTGGAGCCACAATTTGCGCAACGAGCGGAACTCTTACAAAAACGTTGTGAATGCCCGTACCTCTGGCACCTGAAACAGCGCAGAGGACTGGGAATGTACGGGCGAACTCCACAGACCAAGTAGCCAGCCTTGATTTCGGTCGGAACCGTCGGGGAGTTAAAAGTCAAGATAACATTTTTAGACTTAATTAAAGAACCATCGCGCCGAAACATCATACGGCGCGCAGCAATAACACCTTGATCTGCAAGTTCAATCACCAATTCTTCTTCACTGCATGGCAAGAGATCAAATTCCGAAATAACACCCCGAGAGGTGTTAAGAAACGGGTGAGGTGCCACTTTGACAGGAATGCCTTGAAGACTAGTAAGGAGCAAAAGAGTGTTACTCTGAGAAACACTGCAAGTTTGAACAAGCAGGTCCCCAGAGCGAAGCTTCCTCACAGACTTCAAGGGGCCAACCGCAGCGTCCAAAGCTTTAGAAATAAAAAATGGAGATCTGGTGGACAGTCTCTCATGCGGATCGATGGATTCTACAAGTAAGTGTGTAGCATGCGTAGTCACAGCAATCGATGGGAGACGACGCTTCGGAGCGACTGGTACAGCTGCCGAAGAAGAGGTTCCACATTCTTGGTCCAGGTCATGGTCTAAAGATCGTTTAAGGGTAGGAGACTTGGTAGGTTGAGAAGACGAAGGAGAGTTGTTGTCAACTATCATATTCACAGGTGTCCGAAATTTGGAGTTTTGTTTTTTGTTTCTACCCATGGAAAAAAGAAGGAAGATTCGTCTGCAGACTACTCCACCCACCACCGAGCCCTACAAGGGAGAACTGGAGGTCCGCAAGCCAAGAAAATGACGCTAGACACAGTTCTGGAGCTTATACGTTGCAGATATAGTCCGTTGGCTGTGATCACACGCACTCGGCGGACACTTCGGCCTCCTGGTACCGTCATGCCAACGCCTTTGGCATGATCCCACAGCCCCCGGGCTCACCCTGCCGTGCCATACGACAAAAAAGCCGCTAAAGCCCTGTACACAACTTGGTACATGACTTCTGACTAGAGGTGGGTTAGTCTCTAGCCTCCCGTTTACAGCGAAGCCGGGGTCGAAGAGGAGTGTTGGTACACAGGAGGCACTTATCCGGTCTCCTGCGACCTCAGCCGCCAGACATCCCATTTCCGCCTCACGGGTCTCCGCACGCGGCAAACATGCAGGTAGGCCTAGCACCCAAACCAGCTAAAAGGAAAAAAAGAAACCCAAAGAAGACAAATCCTGGCAGGGAACCTAAACAGAATCTCAGCAACCTACGAACTGAGCGGTTAATATAAATCAGTTAGTGGTGGAGGGTAACAAAACCACAAGACCGGGGTGTTAGTACACAACGTGGTAGCGATTAGGGAGAATACAACACGGGCAACTAGCCAGTGGAGAAAATAAATAAAAACGAAAAAGCGAGACACAAGACCAGCTCGGGATCGTGGGGCCGCGACTCCCCAACAGCTGGATGAACAGCCGTCCCTGCATACACCATCAGCACCAAAATAAAAAACAAGCGGTGGCATGACATCAGATGTTGACCAGTCACAAGGTCAGCTCGGGCCGTGGGGGCGCCGCTCCCCAAATAACTGGAAAACCAGTTATCCCCGTGCGGGGCTGCATATTATGTATCCTTTTTCTGAAAGCAAATGTACAAATGATGCACATTGTTTTTAATATTCCAAACATTTTTCGAAAAGTATTGTGATCTCCATTATGCATCCCTTTTCTGAAAATATTGTGATCTGCATATTATGTATCCTTTTTCTGAAAGCAAATGTACAAATGATGCACATTGTTTTTAATATTCCAAACATTTTCGAAAAGTATTCTGATCTCCATTATGCATCCCTTTTCGGAAAATATTGTGATCTGCATATTATGCATCCCTTTTGTGAAAGCAAATGTACAAATGATGCACATTGTTTTTAATATTCCAAACATTTTCGAAAAGTATTCTGATCTCCATTATGCATACCTTTTCTGAAAATATTGTGATCTGCATATTATGTATCCTTTTTCTGAAAGCAAATGTACAAATGATGCACATTGTTTTTAATATTCCAAACATTTTCGAAAAGTATTGTGATCTCCATTATGCATCCCTTTTCTGAAAATATTGTGATCTGCATATTATGTATCCTTTTTTCTGAAAGCAAATGTACAAATGATGCACATTGTTTTTAATATTCCAAACATTTTCGAAAAGTATTCGGATCTCCATTATGCATCCCTTTTCGGAAAATATTGTGATCTGCATATTATGCATCCCTTTTCTGAAAGCAAATGTACAAATGATGCACATTGTTTTTAATATTCCAAACATTTTCGAAAAGTATTCTGATCTCCATTATGCATCCCTTTTCTGAAAATATTGTGATCTGCATATTATGTATCCTTTTTCTGAAAGCAAATGTACAAATGATGCACATTGTTTTTAATATTCTAAACATTTTCGAAAAGTATTGTGATCTCCATTATGCATCCCTTTTCTGAAAATATTGTGATCTGCATATTATGTATCCTTTTTCTGAAAGCAAATGTACAAATGATGCACATTGTTTTTAATATTCCAAACATTTTTGAAAAGTATTCTGATCTCCATTATGCATCCCTTTTCTGAAAATATTGTGATCTGCATATTATGCATCCCTTTTCTGAAAGCAAATGTACAAATTATGTATCCTTTTTTCTGAAAGCAAATGTACAAATGATGCACATTGTTTTTAATATTCCAAACATTTTCGAAAAGTATTGTGATCTCCATTATGCATCCCTTTTCTGAAAATATTGTGATCTGCATATTATGCATCCCTTTTCTGAAAGCAAATGTACAAATGATGCACATTGTTTTTAATATTCCAAACATTTTCGAAAAGTATTCGGATCTCCATTATGCATCCCTTTTCTGAAAATATTGTGATCTGCATATTATGCATCCCTTTTCTGAAAGCAAATGTACAAATGATGCACATTGTTTTTAATATTCCAAACATTTTCGAAAAGTATTCTGATCTCCATTATGCATACCTTTTCTGAAAATATTGTGATCTGCATATTATGTATCCTTTTTCTGAAAGCAAATGTACAAATGATGCACATTGTTTTTAATATTCCAAACATTTTCGAAAAGTATTCTGATCTCCATTATGCATCCTTTTTCTGAAAATATTGTGATCTGCATATTATGTATCCTTTTTCTGAAAGCAAATGTACAAATGATGCACATTGTTTTTAATATTCCAAACATTTTCGAAAAGTATTCGGAACTCCATTATGCATCCCTTTTCTGAAAATATTGTGATCTGCATATTATGCATCCCTTTTCTGAAAGCAAATGTACAAATGATGCACATTGTTTTTAATATTCCAAACATTTTCGAAAAGTATTCTGATCTCCATTATGCATCCCTTTTCTGAAAATATTGTGATCTGCATATTATGTATCCTTTTTCTGAAAGCAAATGTACAAATGATGCACATTGTTTTTAATATTCCAAACATTTTCGAAAAGTATTCTGATCTCCATTATGCATCCCTTTTCTGAAAATATTGTGATCTGCATATTATGTATCCTTTTTCTGAAAGCAAATGTACAAATGATGCACATTGTTTTTAATATTCCAAACATTTTCGAAAAGTATTGTGATCTCCATTATGCATCCCTTTTCTGAAAATATTGTGATCTGAATATTATGTATCCTTTTTCTGAAAGCAAATGTACAAATGATGCACATTGTTTTTAATATTCCAAACATTTTCGAAAAGTATTCTGATCTCCATTATGCATCCCTTTTCGGAAAATATTGTGATCTGCATATTATGCATCCCTTTTGTGAAAGCAAATGTACAAATGATGCACATTGTTTTTAGTATTCCAAACATTTTCGAAAAGTATTCTGATCTCCATTATGCATACCTTTTCTGAAAATATTGTGATCTGCATATTATGTATCCTTTTTTCTGAAAGCAAATGTACAAATGATGCACATTGTTTTTAATATTCCAAACATTTTCGAAAAGTATTGTGATCTCCATTATGCATCCCTTTTCTGAAAATATTGTGATCTGCATATTATGTATCCTTTTTCTGAAAGCAAATGTACAAATGATGCACATTGTTTTTAATATTCCAAACATTTTCGAAAAGTATTCGGATCTCCATTATGCATCCCTTTTCGGAAAATATTGTGATCTGCATATTATGCATCCCTTTTCTGAAAGCAAATGTACAAATGATGCACATTGTTTTTAATATTCCAAACATTTTCGAAAAGTATTCTGATCTCCATTATGCATCCCTTTTCTGAAAATATTGTGATCTGCATATTATGTATCCTTTTTCTGAAAGCAAATGTACAAATGATGCACATTGTTTTTAATATTCCAAACATTTTCGAAAAGTATTGTGATCTCCATTATGCATCCCTTTTCTGAAAATATTGTGATCTGCATATTATGTATCCTTTTTCTGAAAGCAAATGTACAAATGATGCACATTGTTTTTAATATTCCAAACATTTTCGAAAAGTATTCTGATCTCCATTATGCATCCCTTTTCTGAAAATATTGTGATCTGCATATTATGCATCCCTTTTCTGAAAGCAAATGTACAAATTATGTATCCTTTTTCTGAAAGCAAATGTACAAATGATGCACATTGTTTTTAATATTCCAAACATTTTCGAAAAGTATTGTGATCTCCATTATGCATCCCTTTTCTGAAAATATTGTGATCTGCATATTATTCATCCCTTTTCTGAAAGCAAATGTACAAATGATGCACATTGTTTTTAATATTCCAAACATTTTCGAAAAGTATTCGGATCTCCATTATGCATCCCTTTTCTGAAAATATTGTGATCTGCATATTATGCATCCCTTTTCTGAAAGCAAATGTACAAATGATGCACATTGTTTTTAATATTCCAAACATTTTCGAAAAGTATTCTGATCTCCATTATGCATACCTTTTCTGAAAATATTGTGATCTGCATATTATGTATCCTTTTTCTGAAAGCAAATGTACAAATGATGCACATTGTTTTTAATATTCCAAACATTTTCGAAAAGTATTCGGATCTCCATTATGCATCCCTTTTCTGAAAATATTGTGATCTGCATATTATGTATCCTTTTTCTGAAAGCAAATGTACAAGTGATGCACATTGTTTTTAATATTCCAAACATTTTCGAAAAGTATTCTGATCTCCATTATGCATCCCTTTTCTGAAAATATTGTGATCTGCATATTATGGTTAGTTAGTTAGTTAGTTAATTGATCCCAGTGGCGCAAGGGCCAGGTTTGGCCAAAGAGCGCCAGACACAGAACTATCAGCCAAAGATTCCCAAAAGCGTGGAGAATGATCAAGAGCAGACGGGCCCAGTAAAAGCCAGAAAAGAGGATGATGAAAGATGTGAAGACCAGCTAGTCAACCAGGTTTATATATAACTTTATCAGTTTACTATTATATTTATTATATAACTTTTTTTTTTTTTTAAATAAGTTTTAAAAAGTTAATCTGTTTTAAAAAGGAAAATACTGCGAAAGTGTCGCAGTGGTCGCCCAAAAGTTTTTGAAGCGTAGCTGCGTCCTCGTCCAGCAGATGAGACTGAAAATAGTGAAACCGATTATTACAAAACCGAACACAACTACATAAAACATGAGAGATGGTGAGTAAACAGTCGCACGCCTCACACATTGGGGCAGCGTCGCCACACAGCAAATAGCTATGCGTGAAGCGACAATGCCCAATGCGGAGACGCGCAAGAACAACTTCTTCCCTGCGGTTCCGGCGACACGATGATTTCCAGACTCCAAGGATGGGTTTAACACGGTGCAGTTTATTCTCCACCTGTTGGTCCCACAGACCCCGCCACGTTCGTCTGATATGATCGTGAACAAGAAAGCGAAAATCACGGTGGAACAGTGGCAACGGTGTGACAACCAAAGAGGAGGCAGATCTAGCAGCAGCATCAGCAGACTCGTTCCCTGGGATCCCAACATGCCCAGGAATCCAGCAGAACCGAATCTGGACATCAGCCTCGAACAAAGAACGAAGAAGTCTCCGTACGGTAGAAAGAAGGGGGTGGCCAGTGAAATCCAAAGATGACAATGATTGCACAACACTTAACGAATCAGTGTACACAATAGCACGCTGATGAGAGCTCGACTGCACGTGAACAAGTGCAAGATACACAGCATGCATCTCCGCCGAAAACACCGTGGCCTCAGGAGGAATGCGGACAACAGAAACTTCGTCAACGCAGACGGCGGCGGATCCAACAACACCAGCCGCCTTAGATCCATCGGTGAAAACAGGAATAAAGTCTGCATTGACGTAACGGTGTTCAGCGAAGAGCTGCTGGTACACTGACGCAGGGGTTGAGGACTTGTCAAAAGATGTAAAGCTGGTATCAACCATGACACCAAGAGGATGCCATGGGGGATCCTCAAAGCCCCTGGTCTCTCCAACGAGTGATGGTTGGTTGGTTGTTGGATTTTATTGGCGCAAGGGCCAGGTTTGGCCAAAGAGCGCCAGACAAAGAACGATCAGCCACAGATATTTAAAAACGTGGAAAATGATGAAGATCAGACAGGCTTGGTAAAAGCTGAAAAAGAGTATGAAGAAAGCAGTGAAGAAAAAGGTAGTTAATGATGTTTATTAAAAGTAACATATTTACTAATGGAAAAGGACGAACCGTCACTCTCCTCCCCCCACACTCCTCTGCAATGCTGGCAGAGGGCGGGGACGAACTGTCACTCTCCTCCCCCCATGTTCCTCTGCAATGCTGGTAGAGGCTGGGGACGAACTGTCACTCTCCTCCCCCCCGTGTTCTTCTATAATGTTGGGTGAGGGTGGGGACCTCGCTGAGGCCGAGACAGTTTGATGGACACCGCACACCTTTGCGGATTGAGGGCCGGGTCTTCCGCACGTGCAGGCTGTCTGCTGGGAACCGGAAGAGGCGGGCGTCTTCAAAAGAGAAGGCGAAGACGCAGCTGGTCGAATAAGCTGGAGCTCGGTGAAATCCACCTGTGTCGCTTGTTCAGCTGTAGATCGCTTGGCAAGTGCGGCGAGAGCTACAGGGCGCGGAACAAAAGGCTGCACGGGTTGTGGCTGAGACTGAACAACTGCGGCAAAAGTACGCTGTCGGTTGTTGGGAATACCCAACTTGGCCTTGGCAGCAGGGTACGAGAGGCCCTCCAGGGTCTTGAGGCGCTGGATCGCCTTCTCGTCGTTCCACTTCGAACAGGACCTGGCATAAGCAGCGTGGGAGTCACCACAGTGTACACAGCAGGGCTCTGAAGTGCATCCAGTCCCTTCGTGGTCGCGGGAACCACAATTGGCGCACCTCGCAACACTGTTACAGGACCGCTGGGAATGTCCATACCTCTGGCACTTAAAACAGCGTAGAGGATTTGGTATATAAGGACGAACTGCACATAACAAGTAACCAGCCTTTATTTCAGTAGGTACCTTCGGGCTGTTAAAAGTCAAAATAACATTTCGTGATTTGATCAGCGCGCCATCGCGCCTGAAAGTCATGCGTCGGGCAGCTATGACACCCTGATCAGCAAGTTCACACACAAGTTCATCTTCATCGCAGACCAACAAGTCGGGCTCAGAAATGACTCCCTTGGAGGTGTTGAGATACGGATGTGCCGTCACTTGAACTGGAATATCCTGAAGTCTGGTCAACTGCAGAAGAGATTTGCTCTGAGAGAGAGTGCAAGTTTCCACAAGCAGGTCACCAGAGCGTAGCTTCTTCACTGACTTCAAAGAGCCAGCAACACCCGCAAGTGCCTTCGAGATGAAAAAGGAGACTTTGAGGAAAGTTTCAACATCTGGTCAGTAGAAGAAATGACGAGAAAAGTAGCTTGAGGTATCGAATCTGCAAGTGTAATGCGACGTTTCTGAGCTGACGGCTCAACACCTGGATCGAAAGATACGTCGCGGTGATGTCGTTTTTCAACGAAAGTTCTCTTCAGTGTGTTATGTGTGGGAGGTGGTTGAGGCAAATTTGGCCCCTGATCAATCACCATATCCTGTTGATTTTTAAATTTCGAGGAGGGTTTATGTTTCCCCATGGGAGTAAGAAAAAATTCATCAGCAACGTACTCCGCCCACAATCGAGCCCAACAGGGGAGAACTGGAGGTCCGCAAGCCAAACACATGACGCAAGACACAGTTCTAGAGCTTAGTTGCAAATATAGTCCGTTGGCTGTGATCACACGCACTCGGCGGACACTTCGGCCTCCGGGTACCGTCATGCCAACGCCTTTGGCATGATCCCACAGCCCCCGGGCTCACCCTGCCGTGCAATACGACAAAAAGCCGCTAAAGTCCTGCACACAACTTGGTACAAGACTTCTGACCAGAGGTGGGTTAGGCTCTAGCCTCCCGTTTACAGCGAAGCCGGGGTCGAAGAGGAGTGTTGGTACACAGGAGGCACTTAACCGGTCTCCTGCGACCTCAGCCGCCAGACATCCCATTTCCGCCTCACGGGTCTCCGCACGCGGCAAACATGCAGGTAGGTCTAGCACCCAAACCAGCGAAAAGGAAAAAAAAAGAAATCCAAAGAAGACAAATCCTGGCAGGGAACCTAATCGGAATCTCAGCAACCTACGAACTGAGCGGTTAATATAAATCAGTTAGTGGTGGAGGGTAACAAAACCACAAGACCGGGGTGTTAGTACATAACGTGGTAGCGATTAGGTAGTGAATAAAACACGGGCAACTAGCCAGTGGAGAAAATAATGAAAAACGAAAAAGCGAGACACAAGACCAGCTCGGGATCGTGGGGCCGCGACTCCCCAACGGCTGGATGAACAGCCGTCCCTGCAAACACCAAAAAAAAAAAAAACAAGCGGTGGCATGACATAAGATGTTGACCAGTCACAAGGTCAGCTCGGGCCGTGGGGGCGCCGCTCCCCAAATAACTGGAAAACCAGTTATCCCCGTGCGGGGCTCCAACGAGTGACAAGTCGAGCCCTGCATCACGAGCTACGGCCGCCATACGAAGACCGAAGGTTCGAATGCACGAGGGACGGATCTCGAACAAACGAGCATGCTGGGGATGAAAAACTGCATCGTATAAAGGATGGTCTGTGAGTGATTTAAGTTTCAGGTAAAACTGAAGAGACAGCTGCAGACGGCGTTAATGAAGCGACGGTTCGTTCGCGTCGGCATAAAGGCTGGGAATGGGTGACGTACGAAAGGCTCCCGTACAAAGACGCAGCGCTTGATGGTGGATGGTATCCAACGGCCGGAGAACGGTAGGACGCGCAGAGCCATACACCATACAGCCATAATCCAGCTTAGACCGAATGAGAGAATGGTAAATACGGAACAAAGAAGTCCTGTCTGCACCCCAGGAGACTGAGGCAAGGATCTTAAGGATTGACAAGGCTCTTAGACAGGAAGTCCTTAGCCGTCGAACGTGCGAGCGAAAGGTGAGAACACGGTCAACGGTCAAACCAAGGAACTTGGTTTCCGGCAAAACTGGAATGGCTGCACGGTCCAAATAGAGCTCTGGATCAGGATGGAGGCCACGCCTCCGGCAGAAATGGACACAGGCTGTCTTGTCGGGAGAAAGAACAAACCCATTATTGTTAGCCGCTTTAACAATCTGGGTAATTGCAGACTGCAGCTGCCTTTAAACGAAATGCATGCTGGATGACGAACAGAAGATGTGAAGGTCGTCAACATAAATGGTAGACGAAACCGTAGGAGGAAGATTTTTGAGTAAACAATTAATGCGGAGGATGAACAGAGTCACCGAAAGAATGCTGCCTTGAGGAACGCCTTGTTCTTGATGGAAAAAGGCAGACAGCGTTGTACCCAGGCGCACCTGGAACACACGGTTACGAAGAAAGTTGGCAATGAAGGTTGGCAGGTTTCCCCGCAACCCACTCTCGTGGAGGTCACGGAGGATACCGTGACGCCACGCTCTATCGTAAGCTTTTTCGATGTCAAAAAATACAGACACCAGGTGCTGCCTACGTACGAACGCCTCACGAACAGACGTCTCAAGGAGCAGGAGATGGTCAGGAGCTGAACGATGACGACGGAAGCCGCTTTGTGATGGAGACAGTATTCGATGTTCTTCAAGAAAATAAATTAGCCGGGAATTAACCATTCGTTCAAGGATTTTGCACAGACAGCTAGTGAGGGCAATTGGCCGATAACTAGAGGGAGACTTGGGGTCTTTGCCAGGCTTGGGAAAAGGTAAAACAAAAGCTCTTCGCCAAGAGTCCGGGAAACTGTGCTCCAACCAAATGCGGTTGAAAAGCACTAACAGATTATCGAGAGACGACTGCGAGAGATGACGAATCATGTCATAGTGGATGTCGTCGGGACCGACAGATGTTGCGCCGGACCGATGCAGAGCCACCCGTAATTCAACCATGCTGAAGGGGGAGTTATACTGAGTGTTATAAAAAGGCGCAAAGGAGAATTTCTGGCGTTCCGCGGTTGTTTTAATCCTCTGAAAGGGCGGGAGATACGCCTGAGAACTAGAAATTGAGGCAAACGCTTCGCCCAAGCAATCCACAATCTCCCCAACTTCAGCATACGTGCAGCCGTTATTCTCAAGAATTGAAATTTGGCGGGAACTATAGTTTCCCCGGATCTTACGAATTTTTTCCCAAACAGTTTTTGAACTGGCACGTGAATTGATAGATGAAACGTACTTCATCCAAGACTCCCTCTTGCTTCGTCGACGCACCAACCGAGCGTAAGATTTTGCTCTTTTAAATTTAACAAGATTAGCATCGGTCGGATAACGCCGAAAAGTACACCAGGCCTTATGTTGAACTCTCCTAGCCGCTGCGCAATCAGGGTTCCACCAAGGCTTCGGACGTCTTGGGAGCGTCGTTGATGTTTTTGGGATAGAGAGATCTGCAGCCTGAATGATACACGTTGTGACATCAGTAACAGCTGCGTCAATTGACCCCCGGGTTACCATGGCAAAAGATATCATTGCGGACGGTGTGAAGACCTCCCACTTGGCACGATCCATCCTCCAACGAGGAGGGCGGGAGGCAGAAGATGGTACGCTCACATTATACCTAAGTACAATTGGGAAGTGGTCGCTTCCATGGAGGTCGTCACACACCGTCCACGACCAGGCGGCCATAACCGATGGTTGACCCAAAGATAAATCGATTGCACTGAAACTTCGTGTAGGCTCGTGGAAGTAAGTGTCAGCACCGGTGTTAAACAGGCACAAAGAGGTCGAGGAAAGAAGAGATTCGATCCTACGGCCTCGTGTGTCTGTTCTGACACTACCCCACAATGGATTATGAGCATTGAATTGACCCAGAACAAGAGCAGGTGACGGCAGCTGCCCAACTAAGCTCTCAAGAACGGACACGCTCACGTCCTCATCCGGCGGCAGATAGATGCTGCAAACGGTTAGTTAGTTAGTTAGTTAATTGATTTTAGTGGCGCAAGGGCCAGGTTTGGCCAAAGAGCGCCAGACACAGAACTATCAGCTAAAGATTTTTAAAAGCGTGGAGAATGATTAAGAGCAGACGGGCTTAGTAAAAGTTAGAAAAGAGGATGATGAAAGATGTGAAGACTAGTTAGTTAATTAGGTTTATATATAACTTTATTAGTTTACTATTATATTTATTATATAACTTTTTTTTTTTTTTTTAAATAAGTTTTAAAAAGTTAATCTGTTTTAAAAAGGAAAATACTGCGAAAGTGTCGCAGTGGTCGCCCAAAAGTTTTTGAAGCGTAGCTGCGTCCTCGTCCAGCAGATGAGACTGAAAATAGTGAAACCGATTATTACAAAACCGAACACAACTACATAAAACATGGTTGGTTGGTTGGTTGTTGGATTTTATTGGCGCAAGGGCCAGGTTTGGCCAAAGAGCGCCAGACAAAGAACGATCAGCCACAGATTTTTAAAAACGTGGAAAATGATTAAGATCAGACAGGCTTGGTAAAAGTTGAAAAAGAGTATGAAGAAAGCAGTGAAGAAAAGGTAGTTAATGAAGTTTATTAAAAGTAACATATTTACTAATGGAAAAGGACGAACCGTCACTCTCCTCCCCCACACTCCTCTGCAATGCTGGCAGAGGGCGGGGACGAACTGTCACTCTCCTCCCCCCAGGTTCCTCTGCAATGCTGGTAGAGGCTGGGGACGAACTGTCACTCTCCTCCCCCCCGTGTTCTTCTATAATGTTGGGTGAGGGTGGGGACCTCGCTGAGGCCGAGACAGTTTGATGGACACCGCACACCTTTGCGGATTGAGGGCCGGGTCTTCCGCACGTGCAGGCTGTCTGCTGGGAACCGGAAGAGGCGGGCGTCTTCAAAGAGAAGGCGAAGACGCAGCTGGTCGAATAAGCTGGAGCTCGGTGAAATCCACCTGTGTCGCTTGTTCAGCTGTAGATCGCTTGGCAAGTGCGGCGAGAGCTACAGGGCGCGGAACAAAAGGCTGCACGGGTTGTGGCTGAGACTGAACAACTGCGGCAAAAGTACGCTGTCGGTTGTTGGGAATACCCAACTTGGCCTTGGCAGCAGGGTACGAGAGGCCCTCCAGGGTCTTGAGGCGCTGGATCGCCTTCTCGTCGTTCCACTTCGAACAGGACCTGGCATAAGCAGCGTGGGAGTCACCACAGTTTACACAGCAGGGCTCTGAAGTGCATCCAGTCCCTTCGTGGTCGCGGGAACCACAATTGGCGCACCTCGCAACACTGTTACAGGACCGCTGGGAATGTCCATACCTCTGGCACTTAAAACAGCGTAGAGGATTTGGTATATAAGGACGAACTGCACATAACAAGTAACCAGCCTTTATTTCAGTAGGTACCTTCGGGCTGTTAAAAGTCAAAATAACATTTCGTGATTTGATCAGCGCGCCATCGCGCCTGAAAGTCATGCGTCGGGCAGCTATGACACCCTGATCAGCAAGTTCACACACAAGTTCATCTTCATCGCAGACCAACAAGTCGGGCTCAGAAATGACTCCCTTGGAGGTGTTGAGATACGGATGTGCCGTCACTTGAACTGGAATATCCTGAAGTCTGGTCAACTGCAGAAGAGATTTGCTCTGAGAGAGAGTGCAAGTTTCCACAAGCAGGTCTCCAGAGCGTAGCTTCTTCACTGACTTCAAAGAGCCAGCAACACCCGCAAGTGCCTTCGAGATGAAAAAAAGGAGACTTTGAGGAAAGTTTCAACATCTGGTCAGTAGAAGAAATGACGAGAAAAGAAGCGTGAGGTATCGAATCTGCAAGTGTCGCGGTGATGTCGTTTTTCAACGAAAGTTCTCTTCAGTGTGTTATGTGTGGGAGGTGGTTGAGGCAAATTTGGCGCCTGATCAATCACCATATCCTGTTGTTTTTTAAATTTTGAGGAGGGTTTATGTTTCCCCATGGGAGTAAGAAAAAATTCATCAGCAACGTACTCCGCCCACAATCGAGCCCAACAGGGGAGAACTGGAGGTCCGCAAGCCAAACACATGACGCGAGACACAGTTCTAGAGCTTAGTTGCAAATATAGTCCGTTGGCTGTGATCACACGCACTCGGCGGACACTTCGGCCTCCGGGTACCGTCATGCCAACGCCTTTGGTTGGTTGGTTGGTTGGTTGTTGGATTTTATTGGCGCAAGGGCCAGGTTTGGCCAAAGAGCGCCAGACCAAGAACTATCAGCCACAGATTTTTAAAAAACGTGGAAAATGGTTAAGAGCAGACAGGCTTGGTAAAAGTTGAAAAAAGAGTATGATGAAAGCTGTGAAGACAAGGTAGTTAATTAGGTTTATATAAAAATTTATTAATTGACTATTATAATTATAATTTTTTTTTTTTTTTAAACAGAACTACACAAAGGATGAGTCACTCTCCTCCCCCCACACTCCCCTGCAATGCTGGCAGAGGGCGGGGACGAACTGTCACTCTCTTCTCCCCCATGTTCCTCTGCAATGTTGTTTGAGGCTGGGGACGAACTGTCACTCTCCTCCCCCCTATGTTCCTCTATAATGTTGGTTGAGGGTGGGGACCTCGCTGAGGCCGAGACAGTTGGATGGACACTGCACACCTTTGCGGATTGAGGGCCGGGTCGTCCGCACGTGCAGGCTTTCTGCTTTAAACTGGAAGAGAGGGTCGGCTGCAAAGAGAAGGCCCAGAATCAGGTAGGCGAAAAATCGCGAGCTCGGGGAAAAACACCTGTGTCGCTTGGTCAGCTGTAGATCGCTTGGCAAGCGCTGCGAGAGCTACAGGGCGCGGAACAAAGGGCTTCACGGGTTGTGGCAGAGACTTAACAACTGCGGCAAAACTACGCTGTCGGGTGTTGGGAATACCCAACTTGGCTTTGGCAGCAGGGTACGAGAGGCCCTCCAGGGTCTTGAGGCGCTGGATCGCCATCTCGTCCTTCCATTTCATACAGTTGCGGGAGTAAGCTGCATGGGCCTCACCGCAGTTAACACAGCAGGCCGCAGAAGTGCAACCTTCCCCGTCATGTTCACCGGAGCCACAATTAGCGCAACGAGCGGAACTCTTACAGAATCGTTGTGAATGCCCGTACCTCTGGCACCTGAAACAGCGCAGAGGACTGGGAATGTACGGGCGAACTGCACAGACCAAGTAGCCTGCTTTGATTTCTGTCGGAACTTTCGGGGAGTCAAAAGTCAAGATGACATTTTTTGACTTAATCATGGAACCATCACGCCGGAACATCATACGACGTGCAGCAATAACACCTTGATCAGCAAGTTCAGTCACGAATTCGTCTTCACTGCATGGCAAGAGATCAAACTCCGAAATCACACCCCGAGAGGTGTTAAGAAACGGGTGAGGTGTCACTTTCACAGGAATGCCTTGAAGACTAGTGAGGTTCAGAAAAGTGTTACTCTGAGAAACACTGCAAGTTTGGACAAGCAGGTCCCCAGAGCGAAGCTTCCTCACAGACTTCAAGGGGCCAACCGCAGCGTCCAAAGCTTTAGAAATGAAAAAGGGAGATCTGGTGGACAGTCTCTCATTCGGATCGATGGATTCTACAAGCAAGTGAGTAGCATGCGTAGTCACAGCAATTGAGGGGAGACGACGCTTCGGAGCGACTGGTACAGCTGCCGAAGAAGAGGTTCCACATTCTTGGTCCAGGTCAAGGTCTAAAGACCGTTTAAGGGTATGAGACTTGGTAGGTTGAGAAGACGAAGGAGTGTCGTTGGCAACTATCATTTTGTCAGGTGACTTAAATTTGGAGTTTTTGTTCTTTTTACCCATGGAAAAAAGGAGGAAGATTCGTCTGCAAACTACTCCACCCACCACCGAGTCCTACAAGGGAGAACTGGAGGTCCGCAAGCCGAGAAAATGACGCTGGACACAGTTCTGGAGCTTATACGTTGCAGATATAGTCCGTTGGCTGTGATCACACGCACTCGGCGGACACTTCGGCCTCCTGGTACCGTCATGCCAACGCCTTTGGCATGATCCCACAGCCCCCGGGCTCACCCTGCCGTGCCATACGACAAAAAAGCCGCTAAAGCCCGGTACACAACTTGGAACATGACTTCTGACTAGAGGTGGGTTAGTCTCTAGCCTCCCGTTTACAGCGAAGCCGGGGTCGAAGAGGAGTGTTGGTACACAGGAGGCACTTTATCCGGTCTCCTGCAACCTCAGCCGCCAGACATCCCATTTCCGCCTCACGGGTCTCCGCACGCGGCAAACATGCAGGTAGGTCTAGTACCCAAACCAGCTAAAAGGAAAAAAGAAATCTAAAGAAGACAAATCCTGGCAGGGAACCTAAACTGAATCTCAGCAACCTACGAACTGAGCGGTTAATATAAATCAGTTAGTGGTGGAGGGTAACAAAACCACAAGACCGGGGTGTTAGTACATAACGTGGTAGCGATTAGGTAAAGTATACAACACGGGCAACTAGCCAGTGGAGAAAATTAATAAAAACGAAAAAGCGAGACACAAGACCAGCTCGGGATCGTGGGGCCGCGACTCCCCAACAGCTGGATGAACAGCCGTCCCTGCAAACACCAACAGCAAAGCGGTGGCATGACATCGGATGTTGACCAGTCACAAGGTCAGCTCGGGCCGTGGGGGCGCCGCTCCCCAAATAACTGGAAAACCAGTTATCCCCGTGCGGGGACATAAAACATGAGAGATGGTGAGTAAACAGTCGCACGCCTCACACATTGGGGCAGCGTCGCCACACAGCATATAGCTATGCGTGAAGCGACAATGCCCAATGCGGAGACGCGCAAGAACAACTTCTTCCCTACGGTTCCGGCGACACGATGATTTCCAGACTCCAAGGATGGGTTTAACACGGTGCAGTTTATTCTCCACCTGTTGGTCCCACAGACCCCGCCACGTTCGTCTGATATGATCGTGAACAAGAAAGCGAAAATCACGGTGGAACAGTGGCAACGGTGTGACAACCAAAGAGGAGGCAGATCTAGCAGCAGCATCAGCTGACTCGTTCCCTGGGATCCCAACATGCCCAGGAATCCAGCAGAACCGAATCTGGACATCAGCCTCGAACAAAGAACGAAGAAGTCTCCGTACGGTAAAAAGAAGGGGGTGGCCAGTGAAATCCAAAGATGACAATGATTGCACAACACTCAACGAATCAGTGTACACAATAGCACGCTGATGAGAGCTCGACTGCACGTGAACAAGTGCAAGATACACAGCATGCATCTCCGCCGAAAACACCGTGGCCTCAGGAGGAATGCGGGCAACAGAAACTTCGTCAACGCAGACGGCGGCGGATCCAACAACACCAGCCGCCTTAGATCCATCGGTGAAAACAGGAATAAAGTCTGCATTGACGTAACGGTGTTCAGCGAAGAGCTGCTGGTACACTGACGCAGGGGTTGAGGACTTGTCAAAAGATGTAAAGCTGGTATCAACCATGACACCAAGAGGATGCCATGGGGGATCCTCAAAGCCCCTGGTCTCTCCAACGAGTGACAAGTCGAGCCCTGCATCACGAGCTACGGCCGCCATA
The DNA here is from genome assembly GCA_039090855.1 of Macrothele yani. Classification (NCBI taxonomy): domain Eukaryota; kingdom Metazoa; phylum Arthropoda; class Arachnida; order Araneae; family Macrothelidae; genus Macrothele; species Macrothele yani. The sequence goes on along the minus strand of CM077031.1, from coordinate 38,047,630 downwards.
CGAAGACCGAAGGTTCGAATGCACGAGGGACGGATCTCGAACAAACGAGCATGCTGGGGATGAAAAACTTCATCGTATAAAGGATGGTCTGTGAGTGATTTAAGTTTCAGGTAAAACTGAAGAGACAGCTGCAGACGGCGTAAATGAAGCGACGGTTCGTTCGCGTCGGCATAAAGGCTGGGAATGGGTGACGTACGAAAGGCTCCCGTACAAAGACGCAGCGCTTGATGGTGGATGGTATCCAACGGCCGGAGAACGGTAGGACGCGCAGAGCCATACACCATACAGCCATAATCCAGCTTAGACCGAATGAGAGAATGGTAAATACGGAACAAAGAAGTCCTGTCTGCACCCCAGGAGACTGAGGCAAGGATCTTAAGGATTGACAAGGCTCTCAGACAGGAAGTCCTTAGCCGTCGAACGTGCGAGCGAAAGGTGAGAGCACGGTCAACGGTCAAACCAAGGAACTTGGTTTCCGGCAAAAGTGGAATGGCTGCACGGTCCAAATAGAGCTCTGGATCAGGATGGAGGCCACGCCTCCGGCAGAAATGGACACAGGCTGTCTTGTCGGGAGAAAGAACAAACCCATTATTGTTAGCGGCTTTAACAAGCTGGGTAATTGCAGACTGCAGCTGCCTTTCAACGAAATGCATGCTGGATGATGAACAGAAGATGTGAAGGTCGTCAACATAAATGGTAGCCGAAACCGTAGGAGGAAGATTTTTGAGTAAACAATTAATGCGGAGGATGAACAGAGTCACCGAAAGAATGCTGCCTTGAGGAACGCCTTGTTCTTGATGGAAAAAGGCGGACAGCGTTGTACCCAGGCGCACCTGGAACACACGGTTACGAAGAAAGTTGGCAATGAAGGTTGGCAGGTTTCCCCGCAACCCACTCTGGTGGAGGTCACGGAGGATACCGTGACGCCACGCTCTATCGTAAGCTTTTTCGATGTCAAAAAATACAGACACCAGGTGCTGCCTACGTACGAACGCCTCACGAACAGAAGTCTCAAGGAGCAGGAGATGGTCAGGAGCTGAACGATGACGACGGAAGCCGCTTTGTTGGTTGGTTAGTGGATTTTAGTGGCGCAAGGGCCAGGTTTGGCCAAAGAGCGCCAGACAAAGAACGAACAGCCACAGAAACGTAAAAGCGTGGAAAATGAGTAAGAGCAGACAGGCTTGTTAAAAGTTGAAAAAGAGTATGATGAAAGCTGGGAAGACAAGGTAGTTAATCAGATTTATAACGAAATTCACTAATTGAGGGACACGAAAAGTCACTCTCCTCCCCCCACACTCCTCTGCAATGCTGGCAGAGGGCGGGGACTGACGACACTGTCACTCTCCTCCCCTCCATGTTCCTCTGCAATGCTGGTTGAGGCTGGGGACGAACTGTCACTCTCCTCCCCCCATGTTCCTCTATGATGGTGGTTGAGGGTGGGGACCTCGCTGAGGCCGAGACAGTTTGATGGACACTGCACACCTTTGCGGATTGAGGGCCGGGTCTTCCGCACGTGCAGGCTGGCTGCTGGGAACCGGAAGAGGCGGGTGTCTTCAAAAGAGAAGGCGCAGACTCAGCTGGTCGAATAAGCTGGAGCTCGGTGAAATCCACCTGTGTCGCCTGTTCAACGGTAGATCTCTTGGCAAGTGCGGCGAGAGCCACAGGGCGCGGAACAAAGGGCTGCACGGGTGGTGGCAGAGACTTAACCACTGCGGCAAAACTACGCTGACGGACGGTGGGTATACCCAACCTGGCTTTGGCAGCAGGGTACGAGAGGCCTTCCAGGGTCTTGAGACGCTGGATCGCCATCTCGTCCTTCCATTTCATACAGTTGCGGGAGTAAGCAGCATGGGCCTCACCACAGTTAACACAGCAGGCCGCAGAAGTGCAACCCTCCCCGTCATGTTCACCGGAGCCACAAGTAGCGCAACGAGCGGAACTCTTACAGAATCGTTGTGAATGCCCGTACCTCTGGCACTTGAAACAGCGCAGAGGACTGGGAATGTACGGGCGAACTCCACAGACCAAGTAGCCAGCCTTGATTTCGGTCGGAACTTTCGGGGAGTTAAAAGTCAAGATGACATTTTTAGACTTAATTAAAGAACCATCACGCCGGAACATCATACGACGTGCAGCAATAACACCTTGGTCTGCAAGTTCAGTCACTAATTCTTCTTCACTGCATGGCAAGAGATCAAACTCCGAAATAACACCCCGAGAGGTGTTAAGAAACGGGTGAGGTGTCACTTTGACAGGAATGCCTTGAAGACTAGAGAGGTGCAGAAAAGCGTTACTCTGAGAAACACTGCAAGTTTGAACAAGCAGGTCCCCAGAGCGAAGCTTCCTCACAGACTTCAAGGGGCCAACCGCAGCGTCCAAAGCTTTAGAAATGAAAAATGGAGATCTGGTGGACAGTCTCTCATTCGGATCGATGGATTCTACAAGTAAGTGTGTAGCATGCGTAGTCACAGCAATCGAGGGGAGACGACGCTTCGGAGCGACTGGTACAGCAGCCGAAGAAGAGGTTCCACATTCTTGGTCAAGGTCTAAAGGCCGTTTAAGGGTATGAGACTTGGTAGGTTGAGAAGACGAAGGAGAGTCGTTGTCAACAAACATTTCCGCAGGTGACTTAAATTTGGAGGTTTTCTTTTTGTTTTTGCCCATGGAAAAAAGGAGGAAGATTCGTCTGCAAACTACTCCACCCACCACCGAGTCCTACAAGGGAGAACTGGAGGTCCGCAAGCCGAGAAAATGACGCTGGACACAGTTCTGGAGCTTATACGTTGCAGATATAGTCCGTTGGCTGTGATCACACGCACTCGGCGGACACTTCGGCCTCCTGGTACCGTCATGCCAACGCCCTTGGCATGATCCCACAGCCCCAGGGCTCACCCTGCCGTGCCATACGACAAAAAAGCCGCTAAAGCCCTGTACACAACTTGGTACATGACTTCTGACTAGAGGTGGGTTAGTCTCTAGCCTCCCGTTTACAGCGAAGCCGGGGTCGAAGAGGAGTGTTGGTACACAGGAGGCACTTATCCGGTCGCCTGCGACCTCAGCCGCCAGACATCCCATTTCCGCCTCACGGGTCTCCGCACGCGGCAAACATGCAGGTAGGTCTAGTACCCAAACCAGCTAAAAGGAAAAAAGAAATCCAAAGAAGACAAATCCTGGAAGGGAACCTAAACGGAATCTCAGCAACCTACGAACTGAGCGGTTAATATAAATCAGTTAGTGGTGGAGGGTAACAAAACCACAAGACCGGGGTGTTAGTACATAACGTGGTAGCGATTAGGTAGAGAATACAACACGGGCAACTAGCCAGTGGAGAAAATAAATAAAACGAAAAAGCGAGACACAAGACCAGCTCGGGAACGTGGGGACGCGACTCCCCAACAGCTGGATGAAGAGCCGTCCCTGCAAACACCAACAGCACCAAAATAAGAAAAAAACAAGCTGTGGCATGACATCAGATGTTGACCAGTCGCAAGGTCAGCTCGGGCCGTGGGGGCGCCGCTCCCCAAATAACTGGAAAACCAGTTATCCCCGTGCGGGGAAGCCGCTTTGTGATGGAGACAGTATTCGATGTTCTTCAAGAAAGTAAATTAGCCGGGAATTAACCATTCGTTCAAGGATTTTGCACAGACAGCTAGTGAGGGCAATTGGCCGATAACTAGAGGGAGACTTGGGGTCTTTGCCAGGCTTGGGAAAAGGTAAAACAAAAGCTCTTCGCCAAGAGTCCGGGAAACTGTGCTCCAACCAAATGCGGTTGAAAAGCACTAACAGATTCTCGAGAGACGACTGCGAGAGATGACGAATCATGTCATAGTGGATGTCGTCGGGACCGACAGATGTTGCGCCGGACCGATGCAGAGCCACCCGTAATTCAACCATGCTGAAGGGGGAGTTATACTGAGTGTTATAAAAAGGCGCAAAGGAGAATTTCTGGCGTTCCGCGGTTGTTTTAATCCTCTGAAAGGGCGGGAGATACGCCTGAGAACTAGAAATTGAGGCAAACGCTTCGCCCAAGCAATCCACAATCTCCCCAACTTCAGCATACGTGCAGCCGTTATTCTCAAGAATTGAAATTTGGCGGGAACTATAGTTTCCCCGGATCTTACGAATTTTTTCCCAAACAGTTTTTGAACTGGCACGTGAATTGATAGATGAAACGTACTTCATCCAAGACTCCCTCTTGCTTCGTCGACGCACCAACCGAGCGTAAGATTTTGCTCTTTTAAATTTAACAAGATTAGCATCGGTCGGATAACGCCAAAAAGTACACCAGGCCTTATGTTGAACTCTCCTAGCCGCTGCGCAATCAGGGTTCCACCAAGGCTTCGGACGTCTTGGGAGCGTCGTTGATGTTTTTGGGATAGAGAGATCTGCTGCCTGAATGATACACGTTGTGACATCAGTAACAGCTGCGTCAATTGACCCCCGGGTCAGCATACCAAAAGATATCATTGCGGACGGTGTGAAGACCTCCCACTTGGCACGATCCATCCTCCAACGAGGAGGGCGGGAGGCAGAAGATGGTACGCTCACATTATACCTAAGTACAATTGGGAAGCGGTCGCTTCCATGGAGGTCGTCACACACCGTCCACGACCAGTCGGCCATAACCGATGGTTGACCCAAAGATAAATCGATTGCACTGAAACTTCGTGTAGGCTCGTGGAAGTAAGTGTCAGCACCGGTGTTAAACAGGCACAAAGAGGTCGAGGAAAGAAGAGATTCGATCCTACGGCCTCGTGTGTCTGTTCTGACACTACCCTACAATGGATTATGAGCATTGAAGTCACCCAGAACAAGAGCAGGTGACGGCAGCTGCCCAACTAAGCTCTCAAGAACGGACACGCTCACGTCCTCATCCGGCGGCAGATAGATGCTGCAAACGGTTAGAGGCACAGGCATGGAGATACGCACCGCAATGGCTTGTAAAGATGTTGAGACCGCAACGGGAGAAACTGGAACATTGTGGGGGACAAGGATGGCAACACCCCCGCAAGCAATATCTCCTGAAACATTATCTTTCCGAAATGCACTGTAGCCTCGAACTGAAAGTAGGTCTGATGGTTTAAGTTTTGTCTCCTGGAGGCAAAGGCACACCGGAGAGTATGACGAAAGCAGATGTTTCACGTCGTCATGTCTTGTTCGAAAGCCTCGACAGTTCCACTGAACGATTTGATCCATGGTTTGAATTGTGGTGAATGAGAAAAAGAAAAAACGAAAAACAAAACCCGAGAAAAACTGGGACAACTAAAACTTGTCCGATTCCATCATTTCGTCTGCAATGTCCATTTGCGCTTGGGACTGTTTTGTCCGACGCCCTGTAGTCTCTGGTGGTAAAATGGGGCGGTATTTTGGTTCCTGTGTCGCAGATGATCTTGCCCGATCCTGGTTCTTATGATGGGAGTTTGGAGATTTCTTCTCCTTTTCTTTTTCCTTTCTCTTTCCTCCTGGGGTTGTTGAAGTTCCGGTGGTGCTGGTGTTAGTTGCAGCAGGTTTAGGCACAGTGGTTGTTGGAGCTTTCGCGTCCCTAGCTCGGGATTGTAGTGCTGCCAGACCAGCAGCTATGATGTCGTCTAGCTTGTAGGGACAATTCACTGGGATTTGGCTATCAGTCTGGGTACCGACTGTAGTCCTTGCAACAACCGCTGATGCATAGGATCGCCGATTTGATTGGTTTGGGGCGACCTTTCTTCTGGCCTCTGGGTAGGAGATTCCCTCAACGGTCTTAATGCGTTGGATCTCTTTTTCCTCTTTCCACTTTGGACAGTCTCTCGATGATGCTGCATGAGATCCCTTGCAGTTGAAGCACAGCTCGGTTTCGGCATGGCAATCTTGCAAAGTATGGTCTGTTGCAGTACAACGCCCACACCGGGCAGTGCTCCTGCAAGACTGCTGGGAGTGACCACATGCTTGGCATTTGAAGCATCGTAGAGGACTTGGTATGAAGGGGCGCACTTCAAGGTGTAGATACCCTGCCTTGATTGATGTTGGCAGGGATGGGGTGTTAAAGGTCAGTATGACGTTTCGAGATGGGACAGATTGGCCATTTCGCCGAAATAGGATGCGCCGGACTCCACTCACTTGCTGGTCTTTCAGTTCCTCCAGAAGTTCTTGGTCACTGCACTCCAGAAGGTCTTGAGAAGAGATAACACCTCGTGAGGAATTGAGGTAGCCGTGAGGGGTAACTTTTACTGGACAATCTAAAAAAGAGGTGGTGTTTAAAAGCACTGTAGCATATCTGGGACTCGACATCTCGACAAGATCTCCAGATTGGAGCTTCTTAACGCTCTTAGGAGAGCTGGCAATTGATTGCAATGCTTTATTTATCCAGAAGGGGCTTCTGGTGTTTAATGGGTTTGAAGCGTCCAAGGAGTGGATGCAAAAGAACCGAACATTGGCAGAATCAGGTGTAGGTTTCTTGTTGGGAGGGGGTGACCCTTCCTCAATGGGCCGCTTTGTTTGAAGTTCTTGGGAAATTTTTTGGTTAGCCATGAATAGAAGTGAAAAGTTCGTCCGCCGATTTCCCCGCCCACAACCGAGCCCAACAGGGGAGAGCCGGAGGTCCGCAAGCCCAATTGGACGCAGGACACGACTCTAGGGTTAAGCAACGGATATAGCATGTTGATAGTGCAGACATGCGCTCAGCGAGTACCAAGACTTTCCCAGGTCTCGGTGACAACCCTTTGGCATGCCCGCACTATCCCCAAACTCACCCTGTTGTACGAAACAACAAGCCGATTGACTAGGAGGGGGTTAGTTCCTAGCCGCCCGTTTAGGGTGAAGCAAAGGGCAAAGAGGAGTGTTGGCGACTGGCGACAACAACAACCTGGCCACCAGAAACCTCAGCCTCCAGCATCCCCTTTTCCACCTTACGGGTCACCGCACACGGCAAACGTGCAGGTAGGTCTAGCAAACCAGCCCGGAAAAACAAGAGAGGAACAGAAAATGGAGAAGCAAGTCGAGTAGAAAATGGAGTAGAAAAGAACAGGTAGTGGAGAAGAAAGTAAAAACAGGAAAGGGAGAGGAAAGCCAGAGGAAAGGAAAGGGCTGGCGCATAATCACAACGCAAACGGTTAGAGGCACAGGCATGGAGATACGCACCGCAACGGCTTGTAAAGATGTTGAGACCGCAACGGGAGAAACTGGAACATTGTGGGGGACAAGGATGGCAACTCCCCCGCAAGCAATATCTCCTGAAACATTATCTTTCCGAAATGCACTGTAGCCTCGAACTGAAAGGAGGTCTGATGGTTTAAGTTTTGTCTCCTGGAGGCAAAGGCACACCGGAGAGTATGACGAAAGCAGATGTTTCACGTCGTCATGTCTTGTTCGAAAGCCTCGACAGTTCCACTGAACGATTTGATCCATGGTTTGAATTGTGGTGAATGAGAAAAAGAAAAAACGAAAAACAAGACCCGAGAAAAAACTGGGACAACTAAAAGTTGTCCGATTCCATCATTTCGTCTGCAATGTCCATTTGCGCTTGGGACTGTTTTGTCCGACGCCCTGTAGTCTCTGGTGGTAAAATGGGGCGGTATTTTGGTTCCTGTGTCGCAGATGATCTTGCCCGATCCTGGTTCTTATGATGGGAGTTTGGAGATTTCTTCTCCTTTTCTTTTTCCTTTCTCTTTCCTCCTGGGGTTGTTGAAGTTCCGGTGGTGCTGGTGTTAGTTGCAGCAGGTTTAGGCACAGTGGTTGTTGGAGCTTTCGCGTCCCTAGCTCGGGATTGTAGTGCTGCCAGACCAGCAGCTATGATGTCGTCTAGCTTGTAGGGACAATTCACTGGGATTTGGCTATCAGTCTGGGTATCGACTGTAGTCCTTGCAACAACCGCTGATGCATAGGATCGCCGATTTGATTGGTTTGGGGCGACCTTTCTTCTGGCCTCTGGGTAGGAGATTCCCTCAACGGTCTTAATGCGTTGGATCTCTTTTTCCTCTTTCCACTTTGGACAGTCTCTCGATGATGCTGCATGAGATCCCTTGCAGTTGAAGCACAGCTCGGCTTCGGCATGGCAATCTTGCAAAGTATGGTCTGTTGCAGTACAACGCCCACACCGGGCAGTGCTCCTGCAAGACTGCTGGGAGTGACCATATGCTTGGCATTTGAAGCATCGTAGAGGACTTGGTATGAAGGGGCGCACTTCAAGGTGTAGATACCCTGCCTTGATTGATGTTGGCAGGGATGGGGTGTTAAAGGTCAGTATGACGTTTCGAGACTGGACAGATTGGCCATTTCGCCGAAATAGGATGCGCCGGACTCCACTCACTTGCTGGTCTTTCAGTTCCTCCAGAAGTTCTTGGTCACTGCACTCCAGAAGGTCTTGAGAAGAGATAACACCTCGTGAGGAATTGAGGTAGCCGTGAGGGGTAACTTTTACTGGACAATCTAAAAAAGAGGTGGTGTTTAAAAGCACTGTAGCATATCTGGGACTCGACATCTCGACAAGATCTCCAGATTGGAGCTTCTTAACGCTCTTAGGAGAGCTGGCAATTGATTGCAATGCTTTATTTATCCAGAAGGGGCTTCTGGTGTTTAATGGGTTTGAAGCGTCCAAGGAGTGGATGCAAAAGAACCGAACATTGGCAGAATCAGGTGTAGGTTTCTTGTTGGGAGGGGGTGACCCTTCCTCAATGGGCCGCTTTGTTTGAATTTCTTGGGAAATTTTTTTGTTATCCATAAATAGAATTGAAAAGTTCGTCCGCCGATTTCCCCGCCCACAACCGAGCCCAACAGGGGAGAGCCGGAGGTCCGCAAGCCCAATTGGACGCAGGACACGACTCTAGGGTTAAGCAACGGATATAGCATGTTGATAGGTCAGACATGCGCTCAGCGAGTACCGAGACTTTCCCAGGTCTCGGTAACACCCCTTTGGCATGCCCGCACTATCCCCAAACTCACCCTGTTGTACGAAACAACAAGCCGATTGACTAGGAGTGGGTTAGTTCCTAGCCGCCCGTTTAGGGTGAAGCAGGGGGCAAAGAGGAGTGTTGGCTGCATCCCTTTTCTGAAAGCAAATGTACAAATGATGCACATTGTTTTTAATATTCCAAACATTTTCGAAAAGTATTCTGATCTCCATTATGCATCCCTTTTCTGAAAATATTGTGATCTGCATATTATGTATCCTTTTTCTGAAAGCAAATGTACAAATGATGCACATTGTTTTTAATATTCCAAACATTTTCGAAAAGTATTGTGATCTCCATTATGCATCCCTTTTCTGAAAATATTGTGATCTGCATATTATGTATCCTTTTTCTGAAAGCAAATGTACAAATGATGCACATTGTTTTTAATATTCCAAACATTTTCGAAAAGTATTCGGATCTCCATTATGCATCCCTTTTCTGAAAATATTGTGATCTGCATATTATGCATCCCTTTTCTGAAAGCAAATGTACAAATGATGCACATTGTTTTTAATATTCCAAACATTTTCGAAAAGTATTGTGATCTCCATTATGCATCCCTTTTCTGAAAATATTGTGATCTGCATATTATGTATCCTTTTTCTGAAAGCAAATGTACAAATGATGCACATTGTTTTTAATATTCCAAACATTTTCGAAAAGTATTCGGATCTCCATTATGCATCCCTTTTCTGAAAATATTGTGATCTGCATATTATGCATCCCTTTTCTGAAAGCAAATGTACAAATGATGCACATTGTTTTTAATATTCCAAACATTTTTGAAAAGTATTGTGATCTCCATTATGCATACCTTTTCTGAAAATATTGTGATCTGCATATTATGTATCCTTTTTCTGAAAGCAAATGTACAAATGATGCACATTGTTTTTAATATTCCAAACATTTTCGAAAAGTATTCTGATCTCCATTATGCATCCCTTTTCTGAAAATATTGTGATCTGCATATTATGTATCCTTTTTCTGAAAGCAAATGTACAAATGATGCACATTGTTTTTAATATTCCAAACATTTTCGAAAAGTATTCTGATCTCCATTATGCATCCCTTTTCTGAAAATATTGTGATCTGCATATTATGTATCCTTTTTCTGAAAGCAAACGTACAAATGATGCACATTGTTTTTAATATTCCAAACATTTTCGAAAAGTATTGTGATCTCCATTATGCATCCCTTTTCTGAAAATATTGTGATCTGCATATTATGCATCACTTTCCTGAAAGCAAATGTACAAATGATGCACATTGTTTTTAATATTCCAAACATTTTCGAAAAGTATTCTGATCTCCATTATGCATCCCTTTTCTGAAAATATTGTGATCTGCATATTATGTATCCTTTTTCTGAAAGCAAATGTACAAATGATGCACATTGTTTTTAATATTCCAAACATTTTCGAAAAGTATTCTGATCTCCATTATGCATCCCTTTTCTGAAAATATTGTGATCTGCATATTATGTATCCTTTTTCTGAAAGCAAATGTACAAATGATGCACATTGTTTTTAATATTCCAAACATTTTCGAAAAGTATTGTGATCTCCATTATGCATCCCTTTTCTGAAAATATTGTGATCTGCATATTATGCATCCCTTTTCTGAAAGCAAATGTACAAATGATGCACATTGTTTTTAATCCAAACATTTTCGAAAAGTATTCTGATCTCCATTATGCATCCCTTTTCTGAAAATATTGTGATCTGCATATTATGTATCCTTTTTCTGAAAGCAAATGTACAAATGATGCACATTGTTTTTAATATTCCAAACATTTTCGAAAAGTATTGTGATCTCCATTATGCATCCCTTTTCTGAAAATATTGTGATCTGCATATTATGCATCCCTTTTCTGAAAGCAAATGTACAAATGATGCACATTGTTTTTAATCCAAACATTTTCGAAAAGTATTCTGATCTCCATTATGCATCCCTTTTCTGAAAATATTGTGATCTGCATATTATGTATCCTTTTTCTGAAAGCAAATGTACAAATGATGCACATTGTTTTTAATATTCCAAACATTTTCAAAAAGTATTCTGATCTCCATTATGCATCCCTTTTCTGAAAATATTGTGATCTGCATATTATGTATCCTTTTTCTGAAAGCAAATGTACAAATGATGCACATTGTTTTTAATATTCCAAACATTTTCGAAAAGTATTCTGATCTCCATTATGCATCCCTTTTCTGAAAGCAAATGTGCAAATGGTGTACATCTGTTCCAAACCATTTTTGATATTCCAAATTTTTTCCTAGGAATTTTCATCAGGATTGAGCATTTATAAATAAGAAATTTCATACTCAGTCTCACTTCATGATAATGATGGTATCTTCAGTTTGACATTATTCAAATTTATGACCAGTATGATCACGATTACATCTATATTACCTGCAGACTTCAAAATTGTATGAAACGCGGTCATATGATGCAACCTGATGCCTACTGGAAGGAATCTCCTCCAGCCTAAGTTATATTCCGAAACTGGATGGAGGCCTGGATTGTAGAGTCAAGCACAGCCTAGACTTCCGTAATTCGAGAGAATAACATGCCGTGCAGGTTCTTCGGCTTAAGTCAATGTTGAACACAGGGTTTTGTACTGATACGTATATATCGAGGTCTAAGAAGTTAGAAATCAATTTTCCAGGAGTCGACGACGATTTCAGATTTTTTTTTTTTTTTTCCAAATGCAATTTCTCTGAAAATGCACGGTTTCCCATTTCTTAAGTCATTTCTTGCTATATGAGGTGGGATTAAAATGAAACTGTCACCACACAGCAAACACCGATGAGTGAAATGTCATGCCGTTTCATTTGGTTGCTTTCCAAAAATGAATTAACGGGTAAATATACCAAGCAGTATTTTTTTTCCGATATCAAAAACCAAAAATACCAGAGGCAATCTTTGCACGGACGTCTTAAAGCACACAGCAGATGTTCGTGTGGTGAACGATGGGCAAACACTAATCTGGGGACTGTTAAATTTGAACATTTTGGGGGGTTACTGCAATAGAGGAGATTTCAGCTTCTAAGCAGCTGCTTATTTTCCCTTACCAGACAGTGTGATTTTCAAGACCATATTAAAATGCAAACTCTCACATTGGAGGATCGCTCTACAGTTACTTTGGGCCCTTTGGCTGACACTAGAATATCCATTCCTTTGAAAGATGTCCCCTTGTGTGTCCCAGAAAAAGAGATTTTATCCTTTCCCGAATTTGGTTGGTTGGTTGTTTGAGTTTTATGGCGCAAAGGCCATGATTGGCCAAAGAGCACCAGAGACAAGACAGACAAAGCAAACAGTATTAAAAACGTGGTAAAAAGCTTAAAATCTGACTGATCATGTAAAACTGAAAAATGAGAACGACGGAAGGGCTAAAAAGATAATGAAACATACAGTATTAAAAACATGATACAATGATTAAAATCTAGCTGATTCAGTAAAACTGAGAAATGAGGATGATGATAAGGCTAAAATCTAGATGTTTAAAATAGTCAATTTGTTTAAAAAATGAAAAAACAGCAACAGTATTGCAGTGGTCATTGAGGAGTTAGTTAGTTAGTTAATTGATTTTAGTGGCGCAAGGGCCAGGTTTGGCCAAAGAGCGCCAGACACAGAACTATCAGCTAAAGATTTTTAAAAGCGTGGAGAATGATTAAGAGCAGACGGGCTTAGTAAAAGTTAGAAAAGAGGATGATGAAAGATGTGAAGACTAGTTAGTTAATTAGGTTTATATATAACTTTATTAGTTTACTATTATATTTATTATATAACTTTTTTTTTCTTTTTTTTTTTTTTTTAAATAAGTTTTAAAAAGTTAATCTGTTTTAAAAAGGAAAATACTGCGAAAGTGTCGCAGTGGTCGCCCAAAAGCTTCTGCAGTGTAGCTGCGCCGTCATCCAGTAGATGAGACTGAAAATAGTGAAACCGATGATTACAAAAACGAACACAACTACATAAAACATGAGAGATGGTGAGTAAACAGTCGCACGCCTCACACATTGGGGCAGCGTCGCCACACAGCAAATAGCTATGCGTGAAGCGACAATGCCCAATGCGGAGACGCGCAAGAACAACTTCTTCCCTACGGTTCCGGCGACACAATGATTTCCAGACTCCAAGGATGGGTTTAACACGGTGCAGTTTATTCTCCACCTGTTGGTCCCACAGACCCCGCCACGTTCGTCTGATATGATCGTGAACAAGAAAGCGAAAATCACGGTGGAACAGTGGCAAGGGTGTGACGACCAAAGAGGAGGCAGATCTAGCAGCAGCATCGGCAGACTCGTTCCCTGGGATCCCAACATGCCCAGGAATCCAGCAGAACCGAATCTGGACATCAGCCTCGAACAAAGAACGAAGAAGTCTCCGTACGGTAAAAAGAAGGGGGTGGCCAGTGAAATCCAAAGATGACAATGATTGCACAACACTCAACGAATCAGTGTACACAATAGCACGCTGATGAGAGCTCGACTGCACGTGAACAAGTGCAAGATACACAGCATGCATCTCCGCCGAAAACACCGTGGCCTCAGGAGGAATGCGGGCAACAGAAACTTCGTCAACGCAGACGGCGGCGGATCCAACAACACCAGCCGCCTTCGAGATGGAACAGATTGGCCATTTCGCCGAAATAGGATGCGCCGGACTCCACTCACTTGTTAGTCTTTCAGTTCCTCCAGAAGTTCTTGGTCACTGCACTCCAGAAGGTCTTGAGAAGAGATAACACCTCGTGAGGAATTGAGGTAGCCGTGAGGGGTAACTTTTACTGGGCAATCTAAAAAGAGGTAGTGTTTAAAAGTACTCTAGCATATCTGGGACTCGACATCTCGACAAGAAGATCTCCAGATTGGAGCTTCTTAACGCTCTTAGGAGAGCTGGCAATTGATTGCAATGCTTTATTTATCCAGAAGGGGCTTCTGGTGTTTAATGGGTTTGAAGCGTCCAAGGAGTGGATGCAAAAGAACCGAACATTGGCAGAATCAGGTGTAGGTTTCTTGTTGGGAGGGCTGACCCTTCCTCAATGGGCCGCTTTGTTTGAAGTTCTTGGAAAAATTTTTTGTTAGCCATGAGTAGAAGTGAAAAGTTCGTCCGCCGATTTCCCCGCCCACAACCGAGCCCAACAGGGAGAGCCGGAGGTCCGCAAGCCCAAGAGGACGCAGGACACGACTCTAGGGTTAAGCAATGGATATAGCATGTTGATAGTGCAGACATTGGCTCAGCGAGTACAGAGACTTTCCCAGGTCTTGGTAACACCCCTTTGGCATGCCCGCACTATCCCCAAACTCACCCTGTTGTACGAAACAACAAGCCGATTGACTAGGAGTGGGTTTGTTCCTAGCCGCCCGTTTAGGGTGAAGCAGGGGGCAAAGAAGAGTGTTGGTGACTGGCGACAACTACAACCTGGCCACCAGAAACCTCAGCCACCAGCATCCCCTTTTCCACCTTACGGGTCACCGCACACGGCAAACGTGCAGGTAGGTCTAGCAAACCAGCCCAGAAAAACAAGAGAGGAACAGAAAATGGAGAAGCAAGTCGAGTAGAAAAAGGTTGGTTGGTTGGTTGATGAATTTTAATGGCGCAAGGGCCAGGTTTGGCCAAAGAGCGCCAGACAAAGGACTATCAGCGACAGATGTTTAAAAGCGGGGAAAAGGATTAAGAGAAAACAGGCTTGGTAAAAGTTGGAAAAGAGGATGAAGAAAGCTGTGAAGACACGGCAGTGAATTAGGTTTATATAAAAATTTAGGTATGTAATAAGTAACTAATATAATCAGCAGTAAACACAACTACACAAAGGATGATTCACCAGGAGGGGGAAGTAGTAAAAAGGAGAACTAGATGAAAGGTAACCATGTGGTATGCTTAAGTTAGTTAGTTAGTTAGTTAATTGATTTTAGTGGTGCAAGGGCCAGGGTTGGCCAAAGAGCGCCAGACAAAGAACTATCAGCTAAAGATTTTCAAAAGCGTGGAAAATGATTAAGAGCAGACAGGCTTGGTAAAAGTTAGAAAAGAGGATAATGAAAGCTGTGAAGACTAGTTAGTTAATTAGGTTTATATATAAATTTATTAATTTACTATTATAATTATTATTATTCTTTTTTTTTTTTTTTTAGATAAGTTTTAAAACGTTAATCTGTTTTTAAAGGAAAATACTGCGTTGCAGTGGTCGCCCAAAAGCTTTTGAAGCGTAGCTGCTCCTTCGTCCAGCAGATGAGACTGAAAATAGTGAAACCGATGATTACGAAAACGAACACAACTGCACAAAACATGAGAGATGGTGAGTAAACAGTCGCACGCCTCACACATTGGGGCAGTGTCGCCACACAGCAAATAGCTATGCGTGAAGCGACAATGCCCAATGCGGAGACGCGCAAGAACAACTTCTTCCCTACGGTTCCGGCGACACGATGATTTCTAGACTCCAAGGATAGGTTTAACACGGTGCAGTTTATTATCCACCTATTGGTCCCACAGACCCCGCCACGTTCGTCTGATATGATCGTGAACAAGAAAGCAAAAATCACGGTGGAACAGTGGCAAGTTAAGCCCTTAACAGGGCTGCATTTATATATTTGTTAATTGATGCGAGGCTATCACAGGCCACGATTCCCTTTCAGAAATCATTAGTCACCCTCCGACTTTCACGAAAGAAATCTAAACTGAATATTTGCATATAGATCTCTAGATGAAAAGTAACCATATGATATGCTTAAGTTGAAAGACCTTAACAGAGCTACATTTATGTATTTCTTATTTGAAGGAAGGCAACCACATATCACAATTTCCTTTCAGAAATCATTAGTGGATCTTTGATTTTCACAAAACAAATTCAAAATGAATATTTACATACAGATCTCTAGATGAAAAGTAACCATGTGATATGTTAAAGTTAAAAGACCTTAACAGGTATACATTTATGTATTTCTTAACTGATGCAAGGCTATCAAAGACCACAATTCCCTTTCAGAAATCATTAGTGGATCTTTGATTTTCACAAAACAAATTTAAAATGAATATTTACATACAGATCTCTAGATGAAAAGTAACCATGTGATATATATACTTAAGTTGAAAGACCTTAACAGAGCTACATTTATGTATTTGTTAACTAACACAATGCTATCGCACTCCTCGATTTCCTTCCATAAATCATCAGTGACCCTCTGATTTTCTCAAAACAAATGTACAATGAATATTTACATACAGATCTCTAGATGAAAAGTAACCATGTGATATATATACTTAAGTTGAAAGACCTTAACAGGTATATATTTAAAATACCACAATTCCCTTTTAGAAATCATTAGTGGATCTTTGATTTTCACAAAACAAGTTCAAAATGAATATTTACATACAGATCTCTAGATGAAAAGTAACCAAGTCAAGTCAAGTATGCTGTAGAGTATGGGTTGAGCTTCCCCAGGCTCCGTATTTATATTACGAAAAGGCTATACGACCAAATATTATTACTAATATGTGGTGTTAGATTACTTGCTGCACATTGATTTGCAGATTGAATTAATAGAATCATTCGAAGGGCTGAATTTAACTTCAAAACTACGGTTGTATCGAGGTGCTTCATATGTGTGAAATCTTCAGTCTTTGGAGTCCTCTTGCCGATTCAATCTAAGAAGACAGGTACTCTATGCTAGTGTAATAACTATTCTTTGCCTTGGATTGTGGTACGTGAGATAATTTTTGTCTGCATGTTCATATCTATTTAATTTATTGTGACTGGACCTGAAGAAATAGTAGAATACCAAATCTTAAATAAGGCACCACTGTGCTGCCCTCTGGTGTGACATTCACAAGCTAATAATTGACTGATATTGATATATGTAATTTTTTTTTTTCTCTTTTCGGATGTGACATTATGACCACAAGAACTAAGTAAAATATATCAAATAAATCGGGGAGTAGTTCTCATTTGAATCGTACTACTGATCCAGTTAACATGGAACTAATTTTGAAATCATTACAAGATATTAATGAAAAGATTGACTCCACAAACCTAAAAGTTAGAAATGATCTAAGACAGGCCTTGGATGATATAAATAAAAAATTGGAACCTATTTTGGAAGTGAAGAGTGAACTGACGGAATGTAAGGCATCTATAGAACATATGTCGACAAACTATGATTCAATTTTGGAACAACTGGAGTCATTTAGGAAAGAAAATGAAAAGTGAAGGATTACACAAGATAATCTCTTGCAGTAGATGGAGTTCAAACAACTTGAATTAAATAAATTACAATGTGACTTTAATGAATCAGCGTAATATTTACGTAAAAAAAATCTGGAATTTCATGGTATTGATCTGACTTATATACAAGATGAAAAAGACTCAGGAATTATATGAGTACATTGGCTAAAGCATTTGATGTACTCGATTTCAATTTACAGGATATTGACATTATGCATCCCTTAAAATCAGATTCTTTCAAAAAACCTAATGCTAATAATGCGCTTGTTCAATTTTTGTCCAGAACTTTCAAGAGATTACTAGCTTGATAGGAAGAGATTCATTATATACAACTGTGATTTTAATAGTATCTTGCCCAAAACTAGTGTATTCATAAATGAAAATCTTATTCCTCCATATAAGGAATTATTCTGGCATGCTAGAAAACTGTTACACTAAGGATTAGTGGGATCCGTTTGAGTTAATAATGGACATATCTATGTCAGGAAAAATGACTCATCGCCAAGAAAAAGATCATTTCTATGCATGATCTGATTGAGTTTGGTTTACCATCTTCTTCCACTGATTCTACTAGTGCATGACTTTGATATCCGAACTGACAAATGTAAACTGTATATGGCTTGTTATTATTAGTCTACTCTATTTTACTTTATTCCTTTCATGTCTTGATTTAGTATCATTTCCTTCTCATCTCTTGGTTTATTATATTAGACCATTATACTTAATTACTTTTTTATTGGAAGAAAAAGAAATTATAAAGTGTATAGAGGTTGTTTACTTGAGCATAACTTTTATCTTATATTTGCATGTTATTGGAGTTGATTGGTGGCAGATTTCATCATGGGCATTAGCTCTGTTTAATCACTGGAATTTGGGCATGGGAACACAGGGATTTGCCTACTTGTTAAATCTTAATAATTATTGGAATTTCAGTATCGGAATTGGAAATGTGAACTAAATTTGGTTGATCATTATTGTTCTATATTTTTGGATTCCCTCCGTTTCTTAGTTTATTATATTTGACTGCTCTATATGGCTGGTGATTATTGGGAGGTACCAGGGAATTTGTACTGTGTATAGAGGTTATTGATACATATAGTTGTGTCTGTCATTGGAGTTCCTAATGACATATTCCTCCTCTGTTATGTGAGCATACCTATTGAAATTTTGGTATGGGAACTGAGAAATTTGAATTGTATTTGGTTGTTATTATTATTATATACTATTATATTTTGTTCGTTAATTTACAGAATTATTGATCACTAGGAAGAGATAAAGAATTCGTATTACACATAGGGACTATTAATATAAATACAATCTTTATTTCATTCCTCTATGTCATGAGAGTTGCTCAATGACATCCCACCCGCCTTCCGGATGCCTGCTGCTTTCTTTTCGTACTTACCAAGCAAGTGATTCACTCATTTCATCAATCTCTCAGGAATTCTCCTGAACTTCCATCCCTTCTGCTGCGAGCTAGCTTTCGGGGCCGGCTTGTGGCGCGCCTCCGGTTGGAACTCACAGCTGCAACTTCCGCACACACAATCGACACCTTTCAGAACACCTGGGCCCAGCGCACCGGGTGGTTTTCTATTCATGGTTCTGCCATCCTACTGGTGACTTGATTGTGTCCTCTTTTGGATTGTCTTTGTTTTTGGTGTTTGGCTGTTCTCTTCACCTTACTAGTACCTTGCTTACTGAGTTATTTTACTTATTTTTGTTCTGCTCCAGCGGGCTATGATTCTGCATGTAAATATGTATAGTATGTTACTTGCTCTTCACTTTTCTTGTTTTTCTTAGCATTGTATATTAAGTGGTTTCTGAACTGTTTTGTGATCTTCTGATATGTCAATGTGCACCACTCATGTTATATGCACTGTGCTCCTATGTAGTGCTGAGTTCAAAAAGTTTATCTTCACTGTTTATTTATTGTGCATCCTGTATTTTTAATGTATTTTCAAGCTCTATATATTGTATCACAGGTCATTGACCTAAAGTCTTTTGCGTGTGTTCAGTGTCACAGGTCTGTCCCCATTGTAGGTTTTTAGCATTTTGTATTTATACTTTTGGGTGGCTATGCCCCTTATTCATGTATATATCATTTTCGTGTATCATTC
This sequence comes from Macrothele yani, assembly GCA_039090855.1. Lineage (NCBI taxonomy): Eukaryota > Metazoa > Arthropoda > Arachnida > Araneae > Macrothelidae > Macrothele > Macrothele yani. Next base: position 38,028,365 of record CM077031.1, on the reverse strand, counting down.
CTATTTTTCTCTGTATTCTTTCCTTGTCCAGTTTGACGAGCTGTATCATGCCTTTTGTCAATAAAATGTTGAAATGCTCAATGACATTCTTCTTTCTATCCAGTCACTAAATATGTTTAGGTACTAGAACTATGGCATGGTAACTGATAAAAATGAATTGTACATGGTCTTTTATTATTACTACCCTATTTTACTATATTCCCTTCATTGTTTGGTTCACTACTTGATTATACTACAGAATTGTTGATTATTGAGGGAAATATAAAATTTTTACTGTGTAATGAGGTTATTAATATGTATATAATTTTTTATTGAGTTCTTCTATGTCACTGATTACAACTATTGGAAAGTGTCTTGATGTGTACATGGTATTTGAAAGATACTATGTTATGTGCAGCATTAACTGTTAGGTTATTTTTATTCTATTTTACTGTTCTTTTTTTTTTTTTTTTTTTTTGCTAAAATAATATATAAATATATGGAGATAAGTTCAATTATTTTATTAATTGGTGCAGAGTGTGGCCACCATATTATGGGATTCTGCTTAGGGAGGTGACTTAATTTTACAAAACTATTTGAGGTACATTGATATATGATTAATAATTATTATTCAGTACAGCACTTTAATGATACAATATCTAATAACCCTAAAAATTCTCTAAATATTATTCATCTTAATTGCCAGATCATTGGACAATAAGATATCTGATCTAGAGGCATTGGTTAAACTACTTAATTAATTACCAAAGGGATGTAAGGTCAGGTGATGCGTAACATCACAGCCTCTCCTTGACAAATGTCAACCCCGCCTTCTCGTGGTGCATCCTGTTCCTACTAAGGGGCTCTGACGACCGCCAATAGCGGTATAACTATACCATCGGGATTAGAGGAAATTCTATCCCACACTCACCAACCCGCTTGGCCAGCGTGGTGAGTTATGGCCAAACCCCTCCAAAATGACTCCACAACTTAAATCTTGGCCCTCAGTCTCCGGCAGCTGGAATGTACCTGGCCAAGGCAGCGGCCAGTGCGACATGAAGGCAGAGGGTGCTAAGAATCCCCGGAGGACCGGACTAGGCTGCCATCTGATGCTGACTTTGGCAACGTACAATGGACGCTCCCTATCTTCTGATTCAAGGCTTCTTGAATTGGAAGAGGAACTAAAAAGGATCAAGTGGGACATCGTGGGGCTAAGTGAGGTAAGGAGAAAAGGAGAAGATTTCATCGAACTGAAAAGTGGACATCTCTTCTACTATCGTGGGACAGATACTGGCAGAACTAGTGGTGTTGGATTTATAATAAACAAGAAACTGAAGGATAAAGTTGTAGAAGTTGAAAGTTCCTCTGACAGAGCTGCACGGCTTGTTATCCAACTCTCGAAAAGATACCAGGCTCAGATTATTCAAACTTATGCACCCACCACAAGTCATCCTGAAGAAGAAATTGAAGAATTTTATGAGGAAATTTGTCATCTAAATAATAAAGGTAAGCAGCACTTGAAAATAATTATGGGAGATTTCAATGCAAAAATAGGGCAACGGCAACAGAATGAAACTTCAGTAGGTAAATTCGGTCACGGCAACAGAAACCAGCGTGGAAATACTCTCGTTGAGTTTGCAGAGGCAGAAAGGGTTTTTCATCTTGAACTCCTTCTTCAAGAAAAAGCCACACAGGAAATGGACATGGAGACATCCAAATGGGACGACAAGTGAAATTGATTTTATTATGTGTAACAAAAAATTCGTCATAGAAGACTGCAGTGTGCTAAACAAGTTCAACACAGGTAGTGACCATAGATTGGTGAGATGTAAGATGCACCTCAACACTAAACTTGAACGTGGCAAGCTCATAAGACAAACAAAATCTATTGACATAACCAACCTTAAAAAACACCATAATACCTTCAAGTTGAAACTGAAGAACAGATTCTCTGCTTTAGAAGGCCTAACATCGGAAGAAGTGGACATCTCTGAAGTTAACAGAAAAGTAACCGAAGCTCTTATGGAAACAGCAACAAGATTAGCTGGGTCTAAGAACAAGTTGCATGTAAATAAATTATCAGGAAAAACGAAAATGTTGATGCAAAAAGAAGAGATGAGGACAACTAAAGAAGATGTGACTTCCAAAGTGGAATATATAGAGCTATGCAAGACAGTACGAAAAAGTATCACTGAAGACGTAAGAAAATTCAACTGTGAACTAGTGAGGAAAGCAATTGAAAACAACCAAAGCCTAAAGATAGCAAAGGGACATCTCAGTAAGGGAAGAAAACAGATTATGGCACTGAGAAAAGAAGATGGTTCTGTAACAAGAAATAGAGGCGAAATTTTGACAAGAGTGAAAGATTTCTACTCCAAATTATATGAAAGGGATGATACATGCACTCCAGACATCATGAAAGATACCAGTACCAGAGTTCCTCCAGTCCTTCCAGCAGAAGTTGCACATGCAATCAAGAACATGAAGCGGGAAAAGCTCCAGGAGAAGATGGTATTACTGTAGACATCATACAAGAAGCAAGTGGAGAAATCGAAACAGTACTCGCCCAAATTTTCACTCGATGCCTTAATGAAGGAAAGATTCCTGAGGACTGGAACACCGCTACAATGATCCTGCTACATAAGAAAGGTGACATTGAGGATCTCGGAAACTACAGACCTATCAGCCTCCTATCAGTAGTTTATAAAATCTTCACTAAAGTTCTTTCACACCGCTTGAAGGTAACACTGGACATGGCTCAACCGAGAGAACAAGCTGGATTCAGGAGTGGCTACAGCACAATAGATCATATCCATGTGCTGAGAGAACTAATTGAAAGAGCGAGGGAATATGAACTTCCATTGTGCATGGCTTTTATCGATTATGAAAAAGCCTTTGATTCGGTGAAACCATCAGCAGTTACAATGGCTCTGAAAAAATGCGGCATTGAAGATGCATACATTAATATTATTAATAACATTTATGAAAATGCAAGTGCAAAGATTAGGCTGTTTGAAAATACAACACACATAAAAATTGGAAAGGGAGTGAGACAAGGTGACACCATATCTCCGAAGCTCTTTAATGCCTCATTGGAGGGTGTTTTTCAGTCACTGAGCTGGGAAAACAAGGGGATAAAGATTAATGGAGATTATCTAACCCACCTTTGTTTTGCTGATGACATAGTCATTTTTGCAACTAGCCCATCAGAGCTGCAGAGTATGATCCAGGAACTTGCTGACAAGAGTAAAGAAGTGGGATTAAAAATCAACTTTCAGAAGACAAAAGTGATGTTCAATGCTTTTACAAGAAATGAAGATTTATCGATTGATGGAGAAAAGCTGGAGATAACAGACACGTACGTTTATCTTGGACAGCAGATATCAAGTGAGGGTCACATTGATGAAGAAATTAATCGGCGTACAAAACTTGCCTGGAGAGCTTTTGGAAGAAACAGCATAATTTTCAAGAGCAATATGCCATTATGTCTTAAAAGAAAAGTGTTTGATCAATGCATCCTTCCAGTGCTTACGTATGGTGCAGAGACGTGGACCTTAACTAAAAGAGACATACAAAGGCTGCAGACAACTCAAAGAAGCATGGAGAGGTGCATACTTGGTGTAACCAGGAGAGATAAGAAGAGGAACTCGTGGATCCGAAAAATGACAAGAGTGGAAGACATCATGATCAGAGTTAAATCCCTGAAATGGCAATGGGCTGGACATACTGCCAGAAGGACAGATCATCGATGGACAGCCGAAATTTTAGATTGGATTCCAAGGGACAGGAAAAGACCCAGAAGAAGACCACATGGGAGATGGGTGGATGAAATTCGAAAGTATGCAGGGGTGACATGGAGGAGACTGGCACAAGACAGACCGTTGTGGAGGAAACTTGGGAGGAGACCTTCGTCCAGCAGTGGATTGATAATGGTTGACAATGATGATGATGATGAGATATAATTTGCATTTTGGAAACATGGTTTCCCTCTGAAGACTATTGTCTACATCTCCCACTCTATCAGACTTTTAATAAAAATAGGACTGAGTCTAGAGGAGGAGGAATTGCAATTTTTGTAATAACAAATAATGTGGACTACACTCAAATTGAAGAATTGACATTTATTAATTCTGATATTGAAATTATTACAATTGAAGATCAATATAATATAATTTCAGCTTGCTATCAACCACCAACAGTGAACCCTTCTTTATTTATTGAAAAATTTACTGATATACTTAATTATATAAATTTTACAAAGAAAAAAGGACTGTTACTTGGAGACTTTAATATTGATCTGTCGCAGAACCTTTCATATCCACGAGAATTCGTTTCTGCAATTGCTACTGCAGGATCTATGTATAACAAATATACCTTCGGACTCGATTTTATCGGGTATTCTTAATTTTCATTTCAGTGATCATCTACCAGTTTTCTTAATTTACACATATAGTGATGTACATTGTACAAGCCTCTAAACCAACAAATACTTTCACTAGAATTATTAATGAGAATAATACGAATCTATTCGCAAAACTAGTACATGAAACAAGATGAAATAATGCAAATTCCTAATCCTGATGTGGCTTATAATTTATTTGAAATAACTTTGAAGAGATTGTACAATAAGGTTAGTTAGTTAGTTAGTTAATTGATTTTTGTGGCGCAAGGGCCAGGCATGGCCAAAGAGCGCCAGACACAGAACTATCAGTTAAAGATTTTTTAAAAGCGGGGTGAAATGAATAAGAGCAGACAGGCTTCGTAAAAAGTTAGAAAGGAGAATGATGAAAGTTGTGAAGACTAGTTAGTTAATTAGGTTTATATCAACCCCGCCTTCTCGTGGTACATCCTGTTCCCACTAAAGGGGCTCTGACGACCGCCAATAGCGGTATAACTATACCATCGGGATTAGAGGAAATGCTATCCCACACTCACCAACCCGCTTGGCCAGCGTGGTGAGTTATGGCCAAACCCCTCCAAAATGACTCCACAACTTAAATCTTGGCCCTCAGTCTCCGGCAGCTGGAATGTACCTGGCCAAGGCAGCGGCCAGTGCGACATGAAGGCAGAGGGTGCTAAGAATCCCCGGAGGACCGGACTAGGCTGCCATCTGATGCTGACCTTGGCTACGTACAACGGACGCTCCCTATCTTCTGATTCAAGGCTTCTTGAATTGGAAGAGGAACTACAAAGGATCAAGTGGGACATCGTCGGGCTAAGTGAGGTAAGGAGAAAAGGAGAAGATCTCATTGAACTGAAAAGTGGACATCTCTTCTACTATCGTGGGACAGATACTGGCAGAACTAGTGGTGTTGGATTTATAATAAACAAGAAACTGAAGGATAAAGTGGTAGAAGTTGAAAGTTCCTCTGACAGAGCTGCACGACTCGTTATCCAACTCTCGAGAAGATACCAGGCTCAGATTATTCAAACTTATGCACCCACCACAAGTCATGCTGAAGAAGAAATTGAAGAATTTTATGAGGAAATTCGTGATCTAAATAATAAAGGTAAGCAGCACTTGAAGATAATTATGGGAGATTTCAATGCAAAAATAGGGCAACAGCAACATAATGAAACTTCAGTAGGTAAATTCGGTCATGGCAACAGAAACCAGCGTGGAAATACTCTCGTAGAGTTTGCAGAGGCAGAAGGGTTTTTCATCTCGAACTCCTTTTTCAAGAAAAAGCCACACAGGAAATGGACATGGAGACATCCAAATGGGACGACAAGTGAAATTGATTTTATTATGTGTAACAAAAAATTCGTCATCGAAGACTGCAGTGTGCTAAACAAGTTCAACACAGGCAGTGACCATAGATTGGTGAGATGTAAGATGCACCTCAACACTAAACTCGAACGTAGCAAGCTCATAAGACAAACAAAATGTATTGACATAACCAACCTTAAAAAACACCATAATACCTTCAAATTGGAACTGAAGAACAGATTCTCTGCTTTAGAAGGCCTAACATCGGAAGAAGTGGATATTTCTGAAGTTAACAGAAAAGTAACCAAAGCTCTTATGGAAACAGCAACAAAATTAGCTGGGTCTAAGAACAAATTGCATGTGAACAAATTATCAGGAAAAACCAAAATGTTGATGCAAAAAAGAAGAGTGATGAGGACAACTAAAGAAGATGTGACTTCCAAAGTGGAATATATAGAGCTATGCAAGACAGTACGAAAAAGTATCACTGAAGACGTAAGGAAATTCAACTGTGAACTAGTAAGGAAAGCAATTGAAAACAACCAAAGCCTAAAGATAGCAAAGGGACATCTCAGTAAGGGAAAAAAACAGATTATGGCACTGAGAAAAGAAGATGGTTCTGTAACAAGAAATAGAGGCGAAATTTTGACAAGAGTGAAAGATTTCTACTCCAAATTATATGAAAGGGATGATACATGTACTCCAGACATCATGAAAGGTACCAGTACCAGAGTTCTTCCAGTCCTTCCAGCAGAAGTTGCACATGCAATCAAGAACATGAAGTGGGGAAAAGCTCCAGGAGAAGATGGAATTACTCTAGACATCATACAAGAAGCAAGTGGAGAAATCGAAACAGTACTCGCCCAAATTTTCACTCGATGCCTTAATGAAGGGAAAATTCCTGAGGATTGGAACAACGCTACAATGATCTTGCTACATAAAAAAGGTGACATTGAGGATCTCAGGAACTACAGACCTATCAGCCTTCTATCAGTGGTTTATAAAATCTTCACTAAAGTTCTTTCACACCGCTTGAAGGTGACACTGGACATGGCTCAACCGAGAGAACAAGCTGGATTCAGGAGTGGCTACAGCACAATAGATCATATCCACGTACTGAGAGAACTAATTGAAAGAGCGAGGGAATATGAGCTTCCATTGTGCATGGCTTTTATCGATTATGAAAAAGCCTTTGATTCGGTGAAACCATCAGCAGTTGCAATGGCTCTGAAATCCTGCGGTATTGAAGATGCATACATTAATATTATTAATAACATCTATGAAAATGCAAGTGCAAAGATTCGGCTGTTTGAAAATACAACACACATAAAAATTGGAAAAGGAGTGAGACAAGGTGACACCATATCTCCGAAGCTCTTTAATGCCACATTGGAAAATGTCTTTCAATCACTGAACTGGGAAAACAAAGGGATAAAGATTAATGGAGATTATCTAACCCACCTTCGTTTTGCTGATGACATAGTCATTTTTGCAACTACCCCATCAGAGCTACAGAGTATGATCCAGGAACTTGCTGACAAGAGTAAAGAAGTGGGATTAAAAATGAACTTTCAGAAGACAAAAGTGATGTACAATGCTTTTACAAGAAATGAAGATTTATCGATTGATGGAGAAAAGCTGGAGATAACAGACACGTACGTTTATCTTGGACAGCAGATATCAAGTGAGGGTCACATTGGTGAAGAAATTAATCGGCGTACAAAACTTGCCTGGAGAGCTTTTGGAAGAAACAGCATAATTTTCAAGAGCAATATGCCATTATGTCTTAAAAGAAAAGTGTTTGATCAATGCATCCTTCCAGTGCTTACGTATGGTGCAGAGACGTGGACCTTAGCTAAAAGAGACATACAAAGGCTGCAGACAACTCAAAGAAGCATGGAGAGGTGCATGCTTGGTGTAACCAGGAGAGATAAGAAGAGAAACACGTGGATCCAAAAAATGACAAGAGTGGAAGACATCATGATCAGAGTTAAATCCCTGAAATGGCAATGGGCTGGACATACTGCCAGAAGAACAGACCATCGATGGACAGCCGAAATTTTAGATTGGATTCCAAGGGACAGGAAAAGACCCAGAAGAAGACCACATGGAAGATGGGTGGATGAAATTCGAAAGTATGCGGGAGTGACATGGAGGAGACTGGCACAAGACAGACCGTTGTGGAGGAAACTTGGGGAGACCTTCGTCCAGCAGTGGATTGATAATGGTTGACAATGATGATGATGATGATATATAAATTTATTAATTTACTATTATAATTATTATAACTTTTTTTAAATAAGTTTTAAAACATTAATCTGTTTTAAAAAGGAAAATACTGCGAAAGTGTCGCAGTGGTCGCCCAAAAGCTTTTGAAGCGTAGCTGCGCCCTCGTCCAGCAGATGAGACTGAAAATAGTGAAACCGATGATGACGAAAATGAACACAACTGCACAAAGCATGAGAGACGGTGAGTAAACAGTGGCATGTCTCACACACCGAGGCAGTGTCGCCACACAGCAAATAGCTATGCGTTAAGCGACAATGCCCAATGCGGAGACGCGCAAGAACAACTTCTTCCCTACGGTTCCGGCGACACGATGATTTCCAGACTCCAAGGTTAGGTTTTACACGGTGCAGTTTATTCTCCACCTGTTCGTCCCACAGACTTCGCCACGTTCGTCTGATATGATCTTGAACAAGAAAGCGAAAATCACGGTAGAACAGTGGCAAGGGTGTGACGACCAAAGAGGAGGCAGATCTAGCAGCAGCATCGGCAGACTCGTTCCCTGGGATCCCAACATGCCCAGGAATCCAGCAGAACCGAATCTGGACATCAGCCTCGAGCAAAGAACGAATCATTTTATATGCAGATGATGCAACCATTTTAACACATGGAAATGATGTTGAGACATTTATGCGACAACTACAAGTCCATTTTACATCTACCACTAATTGGTTAACTAAAAATGATCTGGCTATTAATATTAACAAAACAAAAGTAATGATTTTTTCAAGTACATCAACCCCCACCTCCTTAATTCAGAATATTAATTTACTTGGATCATCTATAGAAGTGGTTCAAAATCATAACTATCTTGGTATCATTATTCAGCACGATTTAAAATTGAATTCACATGTTGACTACCTTTCTAATAAGATCTCAAGAAATATAGGGGTTTTTAGTAGCGCAGTGGCCAATTTAACCCCAATATTAATGATCTTATTATACTACACTTTAATTCAATCTCACCTAATCTATTGTATATCTGTTTGGGGATCGACTACTTTATACAATATGAAAAAACTTAAGTCGTTACAAAATAGATTCATAAGACTACTACAATATAAACTATAAAATACTCAATTTTCAAATACAGTCTTTTAGGCTAGACTCAGTCCAAACGATTTTAATATACTAACTATTCAACAATTGCATATCTATAGTATAGGTAAACTAATGTTTTTGAGAATTAAAAATGGTTCTTACCAAGATTTAATTAGTTAGTTAGTTAATTGATTTTAGTGGCGCAAGGGCCAGGCTTGGCCAAAGAGCGCCAGACACAGAACTATCAGCTAAAGATTTTAAAAAGCGGGGTGAAATGATTAAGAGCAGACAGGCTTGGTAAAAGTTAGAAAAGAGGGTGATGAAAGATGTTGTGAAGACTAGTTAGTTTATTAGGTTTATATATAACTTTATTAATTTACCATTATAATATAACTTTTTTTTTTTTTTTTAAATAAGTTTTAAAATGTTAATCTGTTTTAAAAAGGAAAATACTGCGAAAGTGTCGCAGTGGTCGCCCAAAATCTTTTGAAGCGTAGCTGCGTCCTCGTCCAGCAGATGAGACTGAAAATATTGAAACCGATGATGACGAAAACGAACACAACTGCACAAAACATGAGAGACGGTGAGTAAACAGTCGCACGCTCACACATTGGGGCAGCGTCGCCACACAGCAAATAGCTATGCGTGAAGCGACAATGCCCAATGCGGAGACGCGCAAGAACAACTTCTTCCCTACGGTTCCGGCGACACGATGATTTCCAGACTCCAAGGATGGGTTTAACACGGTGCAGTTTATTCTCCACCTGTTGGTCCCACAGACTTCGCCACGTTCGTCTGATATGATCGTGAACAAGAAAGCGAAAATCACGGTGGAACAGTGGCAAGGGTGTGACAACCAAAGAAGAGGCAGATCTAGCAGCAGCGTCAGCAGACTCGTTCCCTGGGATCCCAACATGCCCAGGAATCCAGCAGAACCGAATCTGGACATCAGCCTCGAGCAAAGAACGAAGAAGTCTCCGTACGGTAAAAAGAAGTGGGTGGCCAGAGAAATCCAAAGATGACAATGATTGCACAACACTCAACGAATCAGTGTACACAATAGCACGCTGATGAGAGCTCGACTGCACGTGAACAAGTGCAAGATACACAGCATGCATCTCCGCCGAAAACACCGTGGCCTCGGCAGGAATGCGGGCAACAGAAACTTCGTCAATGCAGACGGCGGCGCATCCAACGACACCAGCCGCCTTAGATCCATCGGTGAAAACAGGAATAAAGTCTGCATTGACGTAACGGTGTTCGGCGAAGAGCTGCTGGTACACTGACGCAGGGGTTGAGGACTTGTCAAAAGATGTAAAGCTGGTATCAACCATGACACCAAGAGGGTGCCATGGGGATCCTCAAAGCCCCTGGTCTCTCCAACGAGTGACAAGTCGAGCCCTGCATCACGAGCTACGGCCGCCATACGAAGACCGAAGGTTCGAATGCACGAGGGACGGGTCTCGAACAAACGAGCATGCTGGGGATGAAAAACTGCATCGTGTAAAGTATGTTCTGAGAGAGATCTAAGTTTCAGGTAAAATTGAAGAGACAGCTGCAGACGGCGTAAATGAAGCGACGGTCTGCTCGCGTCGGCATAAAGGCTGGGAATGGGTGACGTGCGAAATGCTCCGTACAAAGACGCAGCGCTTGATGGTGGATGGTATCCAACGGCCGGAGAACGGAAGGACGCGCAGAGCCATACACCATACAGCCATAATCCAGTTTAGACCGAATGAGAGAATGGTAAATACGGAACAAGGAAGTCCTGTCTGCACCCCAGGAGACTGAGGCGAGGATCTTGAGGATGGACAAAGCTCTCAGACAGGAAGTGCGGAGTCGTCGAACGTGCGAGCGAAAGGTGAGCGCACGGTCGACGGTCAAACCAAGGAACTTGGTTTCCGGCAAAACTGGAATGGCTGCATGGTCCAAATAGAGTTCTGGATCGGGGTGGAGGCCACGCCTCCGGCAGAAATGGACACACGCTGTCTTTTCAGCAGAAAGAACGAAACCATTGTTGTTAGCCGCTTTAACTATCTGGTTAATTGCAGACTGCAGCTGCCTTTCAATGAAATGCATGCTTGATGACGAGCAGAAGATGTGAAGGTCGTCAACATAAATGGTAGTCGAAACCGTAGGAGGAAGATTTTTAAGCAAACAATTAATGCGGAGGATGAACAGAGTCACCGAAAGAATGCTGCCTTGAGGAACACCTTGTTCTTGATGGAAGAAGGCAGAGAGCGTTGTACCCAGGCGCACCTGGAACACACGGTTACGAAGGAAGTTGGCAATGAAGGTTGGCAGGTTTCCCCGCAACCCACTTCCGTGGAGGTCACGGAGGATACCGTGACGCCACGCTCTATCGTAAGCTTTTTCGATGTCAAAAAAGACAGACACCAGGTGCTGCCTACGCACGAATGCCTCTCGAACAGACGTCTCAAGGAGCAGGAGATGGTCAGGAGCTGAACGATGACGACGGAAGCCGCTTTGTGATGGCGACAGAATTTGATGTTCTTCTAGGAAGTAAATTAGCCTAGAATTAACCATGCGTTCAAGGATTTTGCACAGACAGCTAGTGAGGGCAATTGGCCGATAACTAGAGGGAGACTTGGGGTCTTTGCCAGGCTTGGGAAAAGGTAAAACAAAAGCTTTTCGCCAGGAGTCCGGGAAACTGTGCTCCAACCAAATGCGGTTGAAAAGCACTAACAGATTCTCGAGAGACGACTGCGAGAGATGACGGATCATGTCATAGTGGATGCCATCGGGACCTACAGATGTTGCACCGGACCGATGCAGAGCCACTCGGAGTTCAACCATGCTGAAGGGGGAGTTATACTCGGTGTTATGAAAAGGCGCAAAGGAGAGTCTTTGGCGCTCAGCAGCTGGTCTAGTCCTCTGAAAGGAGAGAGGGTACGCCTCAGAACTGGAAACAGAGGCAAACGCCCTACCCAAACAATCCACTATCTCCCCGACTTCAGCATACGTGCAGCCGTTACTCTCGAGAATAGAGATCTGATGGGAACCACAGTTTCCCCGAATCCTACGAATGTTTTCCCAAACAGTTTTTGAACTGGCACGTGAATTGATCGATGAAACGTATTTCATCCAAGACTCCCTCTTGCTTAGTCGACGCACCAACCGAGCGTAAGATTTTGCTCTTTAAATTCAACGAGATTAGCATCGGTTGGATAACGCCGAAATGTACACCAGGCCTTATGTTGAGCTCTCCTAGCCGCTGTGCAATCAGAGGTCCACCAAGGTTTCGGACGTCTTGGGAGCGTCGTTGGAGGTCTTTGGGATAGAGAGATCCGCTGCCTGAATGATACACGTGGTGACATCAGTAACAGCTGCGTCAATTGACCCCTGGGTCACCATGGCAAAAGATATCATTGCGGACGGTGTGAAGACCTCCCACTTGGCACGATCCATCCTCCAACGAGGAGGGCGGGAGGCAGAAGATGGTACGCTCACATTATACCTAAGTACAATTGGGAAGTGGTCGCTTCCATGGAGGTCGTCACACACCGTCCACGACCAGTCGGCCATAACCGATGGTTGACCCAAAGATAAATCGATTGCACTGAAACTTCGTGTAGGCTCGTGGAAGTAAGTGTCAGCACCGGTGTTAAACAGGCACAAAGAGGTCGAGGGAAAGAAGAGATTCGATCCTACGGCCTCGTGTGTCTGTTCTGACACTACCCCACAATGGATTATGAGCATTGAAGTCACCCAGAACAAGAGCAGGCAAAGACGGCAGCTGCCCAACTAAGCTCTCAAGAACGGACACGCTCACGTCCTCATACGGCGGCAGATAGATGCTGCAAACGGTTAGAGGCACAGGCATGGAGATACGCACCGCAACGGCTTGTAAAGATGTTGAGACCGCAACGGGAGAAACTGGAACATTGTGGGGGACAAGGATGGCAACTCCCCCGCAAGCAATATCTCCTGAAACATTATCTTTCCGAAATGCACTGTAGCCTCGAACTGAAAGGAGGTCTGATGGTTTAAGTTTTGTCTCCTGGAGGCAAAGGCACACCGGAGAGTATGACGAAAGCAGATGTTTCACGTCGTCATGTCTTGTTCGAAAGCCTCGACAGTTCCACTGAACGATTTGATCCATGGTTTGAATTGTGGTGAATGAGAAAAAGAAAAAACGAAAAAAACAAAACCCGAGAAAAACTGGGACAACTAAAAGTTGTCCGATTCCATCATTTCGTCTGCAATGTCCATTTGCGCTTGGGACTGTTTTGTCCGACGCCCTGTAGTCTCTGGTGGTAAATGGGGCGGTATTTTGGTTCCTGTGTCACAGATGATCTTGCCCGATCCTGGTTCTTATGATGGGAGTTTGGAGATTTCTTCTCCTTTTCTTTTTCTTTTCTCTTTCCTCCTGGGGTTGTTGAAGTTCCGGTGGTGCTGGTGTTAGTTGCAGCAGGTTTAGGCACAGTGGTTGTTGGAGTTTTCGCGTCCCTAGCTCGGGATTGTAGTGCTGCCAGACCAGCAGCTATGATGTCGTCTAGCTTGTAGGGACAATTCACTGGGATTTGGCTATCAGTCTGGGTACCGACTGTAGTCCTTGCAACAACCGCTGATGCATAGGATCGCCGATTTGATTGGTTTGGGGCGACCTTTCTTCTGGCCTCTGGGTAGGAGATTCCTCAACGGTCTTAATGCGTTGGATATCTTTTTCCTCTTTCCACTTTGGACAGTCTCTCGATGATGCTACATGAGATCCCTTGCAGTTGAAGCACAGCTCGGCTTCGGCATGGCAATCTTGCAAAGTATGGTCTGTTGCAGTACAACGCCCACACCGGGCAGTGCTCCTGCAAGACTGCTGGGAGTGACCATATGCTTGGCATTTGAAGCATCGTAGAGGACTTGGTATGAAGGGGCGCACTTCAAGGTAGATACCCTGCCTTGATTGATGTTGGCAGGGATGGGGTGTTAAAGGTCAGTATGACGTTTCGAGATGGGACAGATTGGCCATTTCGCCGAAATAGGATGCGCCGGACTCCACTCACTTGCTGGTCTTTCAGTTCCTCCAGAAGTTCTTGGTCACTGCACTCCAGAAGGTCTTGAGAAGAGATAACACCTCGTGAGGAATTGAGGTAGCCGTGAGGGGTAACTTTCTTACTGGACAATCTAAAAAAGAGGTGGTGTTTAAAAGCACTGTAGCGTATCTCGGACTCGACATCTCGACAAGAAGATCTCCAGATTGGAGCTTCTTAACGCTCTTAGGAGAGCTGGCAATTGATTGCAATGCTTTATTTATCCAGAAGGGGCTTCTGGTGTTTAATGGGTTTGAAGCGTCCAAGGAGTGGATGCAAAAGAACCGAACATTGGCAGAATCAGGTGTAGGTTTCTTGTTGGGAGGGGTGACCCTTCCTCAATGGGCCGCTTTGTTTGAAGTTCTTGGGAAATTTTTTTGTTATCCATGAAAAGAAGTAAAAAGTTCGTCCGCCGATTTCCCCCGCCCACAACCGAGCCCAACAGGGGAGAGCCGGAGGTCCGCAAGCCCAATTGGACGCAGGACACGACTCTAGGGTTAAGCAACGGATATAGCATGTTGACAGTGCAGACAAGCGCTCAGCGAGTACCGAGACTTTCCCAGGTCTCGGTAACACTCCTTTGGCATGCCCGCACTATCCCCAAACTCACCCTGTTGTACGAAACAACAAGCCGATTGACTAGGAATGGGTTAGTTCCTAGCCGCCCGTTTAGGGTGAAGCAGGGGGCAAAGAGGAGTGTTGGCGACTGGCGACAACAACAACCTGGCCACCAGAAACCTCAGCCTCCAGCATCCCCTTTTCCACCTGTACGGGTCACCGCACGGCAAACGTGCAGGTAGGTCTAGCAAAACCAGCCCGGAAAAACAAGAGAGGAACAGAAAATGGAGAAGCAAGTCGAGTAGAAAATGGAGTAGAAAAGAAGAACAGGTAGTGGAGAAGAAAGTAAAAACAGGAAAGGGAGAGGAAAGCGAGAGGAAAGGGAAAGGGCTGGCGCATAATCACAACCTCAGCAACCAACAACTGAGGCGGGTGCTGTCAAGGTGGTGGCAACACAAAGTTGTAATGAGAAGAATCAAACATAACAAGTCGGCTAGGGCCGTGGGTCGCTTACTCCCCATCAGCTGGATGAACAGCTGTCCCTGCGGTAACGTGAAAGCACAAAAACAAAAAAGCAAAAAACCGTCACAAGGTCAGCTCGGGCCGTGGGGGCGCTCCCCAAATAACTGGAAAACCAGTTATCCCCGTGCGGGGAAGATTTAATTACAATAAATACTAACAGTCATGATTATTCCACGAGACATAAAACAACATTAATCCCCATGTTTCAACTAACAGAACGATTTAGATCATTTGTTAATTATACTGGTCCTGCATTATGGAATATATTTCCTCCTGATATTATATCACTTAATAATATTAATATATTTAAAGGAAAACTCAGGCATTTCTTACTGACCAAAAGCTTAAAGTATTATTACCTTTATTAATTGATAGTACCACCCTAGATGTGTTTGATATTGTGTGGACTTGACTTGTTTATGTTTTTTTGAATTTTTTTTATTTTCATGAAAATTTTGATGCTTTGGGAGAAGAGGGCACGTCAGGCCTATCAGGCCTTTTCCCTCCTCATTCCCTGTTGTTACAAAAAAATTTATTTTGTTATATATTTATGATTATGTAATACCATGTCTGTAACAACTAAAATGCAATAAATGAAATGAAAATAAAATATGCTTAAATTAAAAGACCTGAACAGGTATACATTTATGTATTTCTTAACTGATGCAAGGCTATCAAAGACCACAATTCCCTTTCAGAAATCATTAGTGGATCTTTGATTTTCACAAAACAAATTCAAAATGAATATTTACATACAAGATCTCTAGATGAAAAGTAACCATGTAATATGCTTAAGTTAAAAGACCTTAACAGGTATACATTTATGTATTTCTTAACTGATGCAAGGCTATCAAAGATCACAATTCCCTTTCAGAAATCATTAATGGATCTTTGATTTTCACAAAACAAATTCAAAATGAATATTTACATACAAGAGTTAGTTAGTTAGTTAGTTAGTTAGTTAGTTAGTTAGTTAGTTAGTTAGTTAGTTAGTTAGTTAGTTAATTGATTTTAGTGGCGCAAGGGCCAGGTTTGGCCAAAAAGCGCCAGACACAGAACTACCAGTTAAAGATTTTTTTTTTTTTTTTAAGAGGTGGGGTGAAATGATTAGGTTGGTTGGTTGGTTGGTTAGTGGATTTTAGTGGCGCAAGGGCCAGGTTTGGCCAAAGAGCGCCAGACAAAGAACTATCAGCTACAGATTTTTAAAAGCGTGGAAAATGATTAAGAGCAGACAGGCTTGGTAAAAGTTGGAAAAGAGGACGATGAAAGCTGTGAAGACAAGTTAGTTAATTAGGTTTATATAAAAAGTTATTAATTTACTATTATAATTATTATCATTTTTATTTTAAACACAACTACACAAAGGATGAGTCACCGGTAGGGGGACGAACCGTCACCTTCCTCCCCCCACACTCCTCTGCAATGCTGGCCGAGGCTGGCGACGAACTGTCACTCTCCTCCCCCCTATGTTCCTCTATAATGTTGGTTGAGGGTGGGGACCTCGCTGAGTCCGAGACAGGTGCAATGTTGGTCAGGCGGACCACGACAGTTGGATGGACACTGCACACCTTTGCAGATTGAGGGCCGGGTCTTCCGCACGTGCAGGCTTTCTGCTGGAAACTGGAAGAGACGGTCGGCTGCAAAAGAGAAGGCCCAGAATCAGCTATACGAAAAATCTGGAGCTCGGGGAGATACACCTGTGTCGCTTGTTCAGCTGTAGATCGCTTGGCAAGTGCGGCGAGAGCTACAGGGCGCGGAACAAAAGGCTGCACGGGTTGTGGCAGAGACTGAACAACTGCGGCAAAAGTACGCTGTCGGTTGGTGGGTATACCCAACTTGGCCTTGGCAGCAGGGTACGAGAGGCCTTCCAGGGTCTTGAGGCGCTGGATCGCCATCTCGTCCTTCCATTTCATACAGTTGCGGGAGTAAGCTGCATGGGCCTCACCACAGTTAACACAGCAGGCCGCAGAAGTGCAACCTTCCCCGTCATGTTCACTGGAGCCACAATTTGCGCACCGAGCGGAACTCTTACAGAAACGTTGTGAATGCCCGTACCTCTGGCACCTGAAACAGCGCAGAGGACTGGGAATGTACGGGCGAACTCCACAGACTAAAAAGCCAGCCTTGATTTCGGTCGGAACTTTCGGGGAGTTAAAAGTCAAGATCACATTTTTAGACTTAATCAAAGAACCATCGCACCGGAACATCATACGACGTGCAGCAAGAACACCTTGATCTGCAAGTTCAGTCACCAATTCGTCTTCACTGCATGGCAAGAGATCAAACTCCGAAATAACACCCCGAGAGGTGTTAAGAAACGGGTGAGGTGTCACTTTGACAGGAATGCCTTGAAGACTAGTGAGGTGCAGAAAAGTGTTACTCTGAGAAACACTGCAAGTCTGGACAAGCAGGTCCCCAGAGCGAAGCTTCCTCACAGACTTCAAGGGGCCAACTGCAGCGTCCAAAGCTTTAGAAATGAAAAATCGAGATCTGGTGGACAGTCTCTCATTCAGATCGATGGATTCCACAACTAAGTGTGTAGCATGCGTATTCACAGCAATCGAGGGGAGACGACGCTTCGGAGGGACTGGTACAGCTGCCGAAGAAGAGGTTCCACATTCTGGGTCCAGGTCATGGTCTAAAGATCGTTTAAGGTTAAGAGACTTTGTAGGTTGAGAAGACGAAGGAGAGTCGTTTGCAACTATCATGTTCTCAGGTGACTTAAATTTGGAGTGTTTGTTTTTGGGTTTACCCATGGAAAAAAAGAAGGAAGATTCGTCTGCAAACTACTCCACCCACCACCGAGCCCTACAAGGGAGAACTGGAGGTCCGCAAGCCAAGAAAATGACGCTGGACACAGTTCTGGAGCTTATACGTTGCAGATATAGTCCGTTGGCTGTGATCACACGCACTCGGCGGACACTTCGGCCTCCTGGTACCGTCATGCCAACGCCTTTGGCATGATCCCACAGCCCCCGGGCTTACCCTGCCGTGCTATACGACAAAAGCCGCTAAAGCCCTGTACACAACTTGGTACATGACTTCTGACAAGAGGTGGGTTAGTCTCTAGCCTCCCGTTTACAGCGAAGCCGGGGTCGAAGAGGAGTGTTGGTACACAGAAGGCACTGCTCCGGTCTCCTGCGACCTCAGCCGCCAGACATCCCATTTCCGCCTCACGGGTCTCCGCACGCGGCAAACATTCAGGTAGGTCTAGCACCCAAACCAGCTAAAAGGAAAAAAAGAAATCCAAAGAAGACAAATCCTGGAAGGAAACCTAAACGGAATCTCAGCAACCTACGAACTGAGCGGTTAATATAAAACAGTTAGTGGTGGAGGGTAACAAAACCACAAGACCGGGGTGTTAGTACATAACGTGGTAGAGATTAGGTAGAGAATACAACACGGGCAACTAGCCAGTGGAGAAAATAAATAAAAACGAAAAAGCGAGACACAAGACCAGCTCGGGATCGTGGGGCCGCGACTCCCCAACAGCTGGATGAACAACCGTCCCTGCAAACTCCAATAGCACCGAAATAAAAAAACAAGCGGTGGCATGACATCAGATGTTGACCAGTCACAAGGTCAGCTCGGGCCGTGGGGGCGCTGCTCCCCAAATAACTGGAAAACCAGTTATCCCCGTGCGGGTGAAATGATTAGGAGCAGACAGGCTTGGTAAAAGTTAGAAAAGAGAATGATAGAAGCTGTGAAGACTAGTAGTTAATTAGGTTTATAAATAAATGTATTAATTCACTGTTATAATCATTATAAATTATTATTATTTTTTTTTAAATAAGTTTTAAAAGTCAATCTGCTTTAAGAACGAAAATACTGCGAAAGTGTCGCAGTGGTCGCCCAAAAGCTTCTGCAGTGTAGCTGTGCCATCATCCACTAGATGAGCACAAAACAAATTCAAAATGAATATTTACATACAAGATCTCTAGATGAAAAGTAACCATGTGATATGTTTAAATTAAAAGACCTTAACAGGTATACATTTATGTATTTCTTAACTGATGCAAGGCTATCAAAGACCACAATTCCCTTTCAGAAATCATTAGTGGATCTTTGATTTTCACAAAAAAATTTAAAATGAATATTTACATATAGATTTCTAGATGAAAAGTAACCATGTGATATATATACTTAAGTTGAAAGACCATAACAGAGCTACATTTATGTATTTGTTAACCAACACAATGCTATCACAGTCCTCGATTTCCTTCCATAAATCATCAGTGACCCTATGATTTTCTCAAAACAAATTTATAATGTCTAAATGCAGATCTCCTGGTGTAAGCTGAGTGAATGTAAGATTGGTGTATGGAACAGTAGAACAGTGTTCCGCAACTGGCGTGTCTCACCACATCAGTGTGCTCCCACAAGGTGAAAGGTGTGACGCGAACTTTTACCTATTATCCTATTGCAAGAAATTAATTGTAGAGTTTTATTTTTAATTTTACCCCAGTTACTGTGTTTCACATGCTTGTATTTCATTCTCTGCCACTGCACTGACTAAATAAGATTATGCTTGTTTATTCTTTATTACATGCTGCGAATGTTTATCTATTCTAAGAAATTAAATGTAAATTATTTACTCACAGTTGTTTTTATATCGTAGTTTTGCTCTTACTGATATACTTGTATTTCTCGCCTCTACCGTTGCGCTATGCAGCTTCTTTGTTACACTTACCGCATGTTCTGTGTAAACTTTTCCCTAAAAGTGTGGGGATTAGCAAAATTTTCCCTGTCTTATTATTTTATTACGTTGTTTTGGTATTTGTCCCTGTTTGTTAGTGCTTCTTCAACTATTACTTTTTTCCTGTATCGATGCACCTACCCATTGTTAGACTTTATTTTAAATAAGTCGGTATTTGTGTCCATTCTTCCCTTCGAAGAGTATAGGCCCGGTGTTTTACAGTTATTTCAGATCTATATACCACAGTTGTGCTCTGAAGTAGTCCAAAAATTGTGATTGCTAGTCAGCCTTGCTATTTTCTATAACTATTTTATTTTTTCAAGATGGAAAAGTTCCTTGTACGGAGTGTTCCGTCCGCAAGTGCAAGTAGTGCAAGAATTGATCTTGAAAAAAAGAAACAAAAATTAGTGCACCAGCAGTATAATGATAATTATTTATCTTACAGTTTTTTTTTTGTTTTTTTTTTTGGTGTGGTGATAAAACATGTCCAATACCCGAGCGTATCGTTAGTGGTGAAAAACTCAGTAAAGCTAATACGGTTCCCAGCAAATTGAAATGACATTTGTTAAAAAACATTCTTTTCTGTCGAGCAAAAATATTAAATATTTTCGTCAGTTGTTGGAACAGAACGAAAAAAAAAAAAAAAAAAAACAAGCAACATTCATGGCTGCAACAGTAGGTGTTTTAGAAAAAGTACAGAAAGCTAAGGTAGCTGAACTTATCGTAAACGGCCAAAATCCACACACAAAAGCTGAAACGTTGTTAATGCCTGCTTTTAAAGAGAGGGTGAAAATAGTCCTGGGTTCAGAAGCTGCTAGTAAAATTTCAAAAATTCTTCTCTCTGCTGAGTTATTTCAAAAATTCTTCATCAGTTGCTGAGTTAGTGACATGTCCAGTGACATTGAAGACATTATGAAGGAGAAAATCAACAGCAGTCAGAAGTTCTCACTTCAGATCGACGAGTCCACTGACATTAGTGGTCATGCACAACTTCTTACGTACATTCGGTACATCGATGGAGATGTAATTGCAACTCATTTCTTTTTTTGCAAAGAACTTCCCGAGCGAGCCACCGGCGAAGAAATATTTTATGTGACTAATGAATATTTGCTCCATAATGAATTAAAAGGGAAGGATTGTGTTAGTGTTTGTACAGACGAAGTCGCTTCTATGACAGGCCGAGTGAAAGGATTTGTAGCTAAAGTACAGCAAGTAAATCCTAACATACGATGCGATCATTGTTTCATTCACCGCAAAGCCATTGTTGCTAAGTCTTTGCATGGTCTGAGTTAAATCCCTGAAATGGCAATGGGCTGGACATACTGCCAGAAGGACAGACCATCGATGGACAGCCGAAATTTTAAATTGGATTCCAAGGGACAGGAAAAGACCCAGAAGAAGACCACGTGGGTGATGGGTGGATGAAATTCGAAAATATGCGGGAGTGACATGGAGGAGACTGGCACAAGACAGACCGTTGAGGAGGAAACTTGGGGGTCCTTCGTCCAGCAGTGGATCACTAATGGTTGACAATGATGATGATGTGTGTATGTATGTGAGGGGCGCAGTCTATCGCTTTCTTCACAATTTGCAAAGAAAAAAGTTTCGGTGAGAGAAAATAACTTGTGTCGAAAATATTGGTGATTACCTTTTTGTACTATCTTAACACTGGCAAAATAAAATTGAATTTGGTTAGTTAGTTAGTTAGTTAATTGATTTTAGTGGCGCAAGGGCCAGGTTTGGCCAAAGAGCGCCAGACACAGAACTATCAGTTAAAGATTTTTAAAAGCGGGGTGAAATGATTAAGAGCAGACGGGCTTGGTAAAAGTTAAAAAAGAGAATGATGCAAGCTGTGAAGACTAGTTAATTAAATAGGTTTATATATGAATTCATTAATTCACTGTTATTAATTATGAATTATTTTTTTTAAGTTTTAAAAAGTCAATCAGCTTTAAGAACGAAAATACTGCGAAAGTGTCACAGTGGTCGCCCAAAAGCTTTTGCAGTGTAGCTGCGCCGTCATCCAGCAGATGAGACTGAAAATAGTGAAACCGATGATTACGAAAATGAACACAACTGCACAAAACATGAGAGACGGTGAGTAAACAGTCGCACGCCTCACACATTGGGGCAGCGTCGCCACACAGCAAATAGCTATGCGTGAAGCGACAATGCCCAATGCGGAGACGCGCAAGAACAACTTCTTCCCTACGGTTCCGGCGACACAATGATTTCCAGACTCCAAGGATAGGTTTAACACGGTGAAGTTTATTCTCCACCTGTTGGTCCCACAGACTTCGCCACGTTCGTCTGATATGATCGTGAACAAGAAAGCGAAAATCACAGTGCAACAGTGGCAAGGGTGTGACGACCAAAGAGGAGGCAGATCTAGCAGCAGCATCGGCAGACTCATTCCCTGGGATCCCAACATGCCCAGGAATCCAGCAGAACCGAATCTGGACATCAGCCTCGAGCAAAGAATGAAGAAGTCTCCGTACGGTAAAAAGAAGTGGGTGGCCAGTGAAATCCAAAGATGACAATGATTGCACAACACTCAACGAATCAGTGTACACAATAGCACGCTGATGAGAGCTCGACTGCACGTGAACAAGTGCAAGATACACAGCATGCATCTCCGCCGAAAACACCGTGGCCTCAGGAGGAATGCGGGCAACAGAAACTTCGTCAACGCAGACGGCGGCGGATCCAACAAGCCAGCCGCCTTAGATCCATCGGTGAAAACAGGAATAAAGTCTGCATTGACGTAACGGTGTTCAGCGAAGAGCTGCTGGTACACTGACGCAGGGGTTGAGGACTTGTCAAAAGATGTAAAGCTGGTATCAACCATGACACTAAGAGGATGCCATGGGGGATCCTCAAAGCCCCTGGTCTCTCCAACGAGTGACAAGTCGAGCCCTGCATCACGAGCTACGGCCGCCATACGAAGACCGAACGTTCGAATGCACGAGGGACGGATCTCGAACAAACGAGCATGCTGGGGATGAAAAACTGATCGTGTAAAGGATGGTCTGAGAGAGATTTAAGTTTCAGGTAAAATTGAAGAGACAGCTGCAGACGGCGTAAATGAAGCGACGGTTCGTACGCGTCGGCATAAAGGCTGGGAATGGGTGACGTGCGAAATGCTCCCGTACAAAGACGCAGCGCTTGATGGTGGATGGTATCCAACGGCCGGAGAACGGTAGGACGCGCAGAGCCATACACCATACAGCCATAATCCAGCTTAGACCGAATGAGAAAATGGTAAATACGGAACAAAGAAGTCCTGTCTGCACCCCAGGAGACTGAGGCAAGGATCTTAAGGATTGACAAGGCTCTTAGACAGGAAGTCCTCAGCCGTCGAACGTGCGAGCGAAAGGTGAGAGCACGGTCAACGGTCAAACCAAGGAACTTGGTTTCCGGCAAAACTGGAATGGCTGCACCGTCCAAATAGAGCTCTGGATCAGGATGGAGGCCACGCCTCCGGCAGAAATGGACACAGGCTGTCTTGTCGGGAGAAAGAACAAACCCATTATTGTTAGCCGCTTTAACAATCTGGGTAATTGCAGACTGCAGCTGCCTTTCAACGAAATGCATGCTGGATCACGAACAGAAGATGTGAAGGTCGTCAACATAAATGATAGCCGAAACCGCTGGAGGAAGATTTTTGAGCAGACAGTTTATGCGGAGGATGAACAGAGTCACCGAAAGAATGCTGCCTTGAGGGACACCTTGTTCTTGATGGAAAAAGGCAGAGAGCGTCGTACCCAGGCGCACCTGGAACACGCGCTTACGTAGGAAGCTGGCAATGAATGTTGGGAGGTTTCCACGCAACCCATTTTCGTGGAGGTCACGGAGGATACCGTGACGCCACGCTCTATCGTAAGCTTTTTCGATGTCAAAAAATACAGACACCAGGTGCTGCCTACGTACGAACGCCTCACGAACAGACGTCTCAAGGAGTAGGAGATGGTCAGGAGCTGAACGATGACGGCGGAAGCCGCTTTGTGATGGAGACAGTATTCGATGTTCTTCTAGAAAATAAATTAGCCGGGAGTTAACCATTCGTTCAAGGATTTTGCACAGACAGCTAGTGAGGGCAATTGGCCGATAACTAGAGGGAGACTTGGGGTCTTTGCCAGGCTTGGGAAAAGGTGAAACAAAAGCTCTTCGCCAAGAGTCCGGGAAACTATGCTCCAACCAAATGCGGTTGAAAAGCACTAACAGATTCTCGAGAGACGACTGCGAGAGATGACGGATCATGTCATAGTGGATGCCGTCGGGACCAACAGATGTTGCACCGGACCGATGCAGAGCCACCCGTATTTCAACCATGCTGAAGGGGGAGTTATACTCAGTGTTATAAAAAGGCGCAAAGAGATTTTCTGGCGTTCCGCGGTTGTTTTAATTCTCTGAAAGGGCGGGAGATACGCCTGAGAACTAGAAACTGAGGCAAACGCTTCGCCCAAGCAATCCACAATCTCCCCAACTTCAGCATACGTGCAGCCGTTATTCTCAAGAATTGAAATTTGGCGGGAACTATAGTTTCCCCGGATCTTACAAATTTTTTCCCAAACAGTTTTTGAACTGGCACGTGAATTGATAGATGAAACGTACTTCATCCAAGACTCCCTCTTGCTTCGTCGACGCACCAACCGAGCGTAAGATTTTGCTCTTTTAAATTTAACAAGATTAGCATCGGTCGGATAACGCCGAAAAGTACACCAGGCCTTATGTTGGACTCTCCTAGCCGCTGCGCAATCTGGGTTCCACCAAGGCTTCGGACGTCTTGGGAGCGTCGTTGATGTTTTGGGGATAGAGAGATCTGCTGCCTGAATGATACACGTTGTGACATCAGTAACAGCTGCGTCAATCGACCCCCGGGTCACCATGGCAAAAGATATTACTGCGGACAGTGTGAAGACCTCCCACTTGGCTCGATCCATCCTCCAACGAGGAGGGCGGGAGGCAGAAGATGGCACGGTCACATTATACCTAAGTACAATTGGGAAATGGTCGCTTCCATGGAGGTCGTCACACACCGTCCACGACCAGTCGGCCATAACCGATGGTTGACCCAAAGATAAATCAAATGCACTGAAACTTCGTGTAGGCTCGTAGAAGTAAGTGTCAGCACCGGTGTTAAACAGGCACAAAGAGGTCGAGGAAAGAAGAGATTCGATCTTACAGCCTCGTGTGTGTGTTCTGACACTACCCCACAATGGATTATGAGCATTGAAGTCACCCAGAAGAAGAGCAGGTGACGGCAGCTGCTCAACTAAGCTCTCAAGAACGGACACGCTCACGTCCTCATCCGGCGGCAGATAGACGCTGCAAACAAGTTAGAGGCATAGGCATGGAGATACGCACCGCAACGGCTTGTAAAGATGTTGAGACCGCAACGGGAGAAACTGGAACACTGTGGGGGACAAGGATGGCAACTCCCCCTCAAGCTATATCTCCTGAAACATTATCTTTCCGAAATGCACCTAGCCTCGAGCTGAAAGGAGGTCTGATGGTTTAAGTTTTGTCTCCTGGAGGCAAAGGCACACCGGAGAGTATGACGAAAGCAGATGTTTCACGTCGTCATGTCTTGTCCGAAAACCTCGACAGTTCCACTGAACGATTTGACCCATGGTTTGAATTGTGGTGAATGAGAAAAAGAAAAAACGAAAAACAAAACATGAGAAAGACTGGGACAACTAATAGTTGTCCGATTCTATCATTTCGTCAGCAATGTCCATTTGCGCTTGGGACTGTTTTGTCCGACGCCCTGTAGTCTGTGGTGGTAAAATGGGGCGGTATTTTGGTTCCTGTGTCGCAGATGATTTTGCCCGATCCTGGTTCTTATGATGGGAGTTTGGAGATTTCTTCTCCTTTTCTTTTCCTTTCTCTTTCCTCCCGGGGTTGTTGAAGTCCCGGTGGTGCTGGTGTTAGTTGCAGCAGGTTTAGGCACAGTGGTTGTTGGAGCTTTCGCGTCCCTAGCTCTGGATTGCAGTGCTGCCAGACCAGCAGCTATGATGTCGTCTAGCTTGTAGGGACAATTCACTGGGATTTGGCTATCAGTCTGTGTACCGACTGTAGTCCTTGCAACAACCGCTAATGCATAGGATCGCCGATTTGATTGATTTGGAGCGACCTTTCTTCTGGCCTCTGGGTAGGAGATTCCCTCAACGGTCTTAATGCATTGGATCTCTTTTTCCTCTTTCCACTTTGGACAGTCTCTCGATGATGCTGCATGAGATCCCTTGCAGTTGAAGCACAGCTCGGCTTCGGCATGGCAATCTTGCAAAGTATGGTCTGTTGCAGTACAACGCCCACACCGAGCAGTGCTCCTGCAAGACTGCTGGGAGTGACCATATGCTTGGCATTTGAAGCATCGTAGAGGACTTGGTATGAAGGGGCGCACTTCAAGGTGTAGATACCCTGCCTCGATTGATGTTGGCAGGGATGGGGTGTTAAAGGTCAGTATGATGTTTCGAGATGGGACAGATTGGCCATTTCGCCGAAATAGGATGCGCCGGACTCCACTCACTTGTTGGTCTTTCAGTTCCTCCAGAAGTTCTTGGTCACTGCACTCCAGAAGGTCTTGAGAAGAGATAACACCTCGTGAGGAATTGAGGTAGCCGTGAGGGGTAACTTTTACTGGACAATCTAAAAAAGAGGTAGTGTTTAAAAGCACTGTAGCATATCTGGGACTCGACATCTCGACAAGAAGATCTCCAGATTGGAGCTTCTTAACGTTCTTAGGAGAGCTGGCAATTGATTGCAATGCTTTAATTATCCAGAAGGGGCTTCTGGTGTTTAATGGGTTTGAAGAGTCCAAGGAGTGGATGCAAAAGAACCGAACATTGGCAGAATCAGGTGTAGGTTTCTTGTTGGGAGGGGCTGACCCTTCCTCAATGGGCCGCTTTGTTTGAAGTTCTTGGGAAATTTTTTGGTTAGCCATGAGTAGAAGTGAAAAGTTCGTCCGCCGATTTCCCCGCCCACAACTGAGCCTAACAGGGGAGAGCCGGAGGTCCGCAAGCCCAATTGGACGCAGGACACGGCTCTAGGGTTAAGCAACGGATATAGCATGTTGATAGTTCAAACATGCGCTCACCGAGTACCGAGACTTTCCCAGGTCTTGGTAACACCCCTTTGGCATACCCGCACTATCCCCAAACTCACCCTGTTGTACGAAACAACAAGCCGATTGACTAGGAGTGGGTTAGTTCCTAGCCGCCCGTTTAGGGTGAAGCAGGGGGCAAAGAGGATTGTTGGTGACTGGCGACAACAACAACCTGGCCACCAGAAACCTCAGCCTCCAGCATCCCCTTTTCCACCTTACGGGTCACCGCACACGGCAAACGTGCAGGTAGGTGTAGCAAACCAGCCCGGAAAAACAAGAGAGGAACAGAAAATGGAGAAGCAAGTCGAGTAGAAAATGGAGTAGAAAAGAAGAACAGGTAGTGGAGAAGAAAGTAAAAACAGGAAAGGGAGAGGAAAGTGAGAGGAAAGGGAAAGGGCTGGCGCATAATCACGACCTCAGCAACCAACAACTGAGGCGGGTGCTGTCAAGGTGGTGGCAACACAAAGTTGTAATGGGAAGAATCAAACATAACATGTCGGCTGGGGCCGTGGGGTCGCTACTCCCCATCAGCTGGATGAACAGCTGTCCCTGCGGTAACGTGAAAGCACAAAAACAAGAAAGCAAAAAACCGTCACAAGGTCAGCTCGGGCCATGGGGGCGCCGCTCCCCAAATAACTGGAAAACCAGTTATCCCTGTGCGGGAAAAATTGAATTTGGTGGAACCTTTAAAGGGGCCAGACCAACCACTGGTATGTATGTAGATCTCTTGATAAAAAGTAACCACATGATATCCTTAAGTAAAAAGAACACAAAAGGGCTACATTTATGCATTTGTTAATTGATGCAAGGTGATTCACAGACCACGATTAACTTTCAGAAAACATTAGTGGCCCTCTGACTTTTGCGAAACAAATTTAAAATGAATATTTACATACAAGATCTCTAGATGAAAAGTATCCATGTGACATGCTTAAGTTAAAAGACTTTACCAGGACTACATTCATGTATTTCGCATTTGATGCAAGGCTATTAGACCACAACTGGCTTTCAGAAATCAAATTCAAAATGAATATTTACATACAGATCTGTAGATGAAAAGTAACCATATGATATGCTTAAATTAAAAGACCTTAACAGGGCTACATTTATGTATTTCTTAATTGATACAACGCTATCACAGATCATGATTCCTTCTCAGAAATATAGCCCTCTGATTTTCACGAAACAAATTTAAAATGAATATTTACATACAGATCTCTAGATTAAAGGTAACCATTTGATATGCTTTAAGTTAAAAGACCTTAACAGGGCTACATTTATCTATTTCTTTTTTGATGCAAGGCCATCACAGACCACAATTTCCTTTCAGAAATCATTACTGGCGGCCCTCTCACTTTCACAAAACAAATTTCAAATGAATATTTACATACAGATCTCTAGACGAAAAGTAACCATACAATATGCTTTAAGTTAAAAGACCTTAACAGGGCTACATTTCTGTATTTCTTATTTGATGCAAGGCCATCACAGACCACGATTCCCTTTCAGAAATCATTAGTGGCTCTCTGATTTTCACGAAACAAATTTAAAATCAATATATATTTTTTGATTGGGGGTTTAAGGACCACCGTGAGCAACTCAATGGGCTATAAGCAGTCGCCCATCCCGAATTTAGGGTCACTGGTTCCAGGGAAGGGAGAGAGCCAGTGCCACAAGGACAAACACAACATCTATGCCTCACTGGTAATTAATGTTTACATGCAGATCTGTAGATGAAAAATAACTGTATGATATGCTTTAGTTAAAAGAACACAACAGAGCTACTTTTATGCATTTGTTAATTGATGAAAGGCTCGCCGACCACGTTTCCTTCGAGAAATTATTAGTGGCCCTTTGATTTTCACGAAACAAGTTCACAATGAATATTTACAGGCAGATCTCTAGATGAAAAGTAACCATACAATTTGTTTAGGTTAAAAGACCTTAACAGGGTTAAATGCATTTAATTGATGCAAGGCTATCACAGACCACAATTCCCTTTCAGAAATCATTTGTGTCCTTCTGACTTTCACAAAACAAATTTAAAATGAATATTTACATAAAAATCTGTAGATGAAATGTAACCACGTGGTTATCAGGCATGAAAGTGGGCAGTGATAGAAAAAGCTGAACTTCCACATGCGCCGAGGGGGTGGGGGATATAGTAACAAAGTGATGAATCTTGCATTTCACTCTCTAATGTATACAACCATGATATTTAGGTATTGGTCACATGGCCGCCCACTAAATAGATTTAATGTATGTATTTTGTTTTAAGAAAATTAAATATATAGTATAATATAATGTAATGGGGAAAATTGCTGATGAGGTCATATGCATAGAAAATTACTCACCTTAGTACAGAACATGTCTTTAATCAAATGAGGAAATTAATCAAATGTCTTTATAAGATAACAATGTTGTATGGAAATGAAATCTTGAAGGTTTGAAAAACTTCAGACATGTTTGTTGATAAGTAATAAAAGTTTGATGAAGAACAAATGTTCATTCTTGATTTGACACAAAATTATTAATGAAGAAATATGATAAATGCTTGCGAAAACGTTAGGCATTTTGTAGATAAATAATAAAAGTCATTCACAACTAATGAAATTTTATTTTCTTAAGTTGTTTCTGTCTAACATATTGTTCTAACCCTTTATAAATTAGCTGGCTACAGCTTTCTTTCTCTTGAACCAATTCACTTGATTTTAATTTGCTGCGTAAGTTATTAGAGATATTTAGCTCCTTTCATCTTCTTTTCATTTCTTCTTCCTTATCTTGTAATTCTTTCTTATATTCTGAATATGATTTCATATTTTGGCATAAATCTCTATTTACAGAGTCATGCAAATAATCGTTTTTCTTAAAAAATTCCAAGGCTAAAAATTCCCAAAAAATTCCTTATCCTGATTCAGTAGCTTGTATTTCATGGTTTGAACAGATGAAAATGTTTCCATTTTCATGTTGATGGATTCTTTATCAACTACATCCCCCATCATACTAAAGGAATTTTCCACTTGAGAGCCAGGAAAACAACTCAATAATGCCTTCATTATTTTTGAGAGGGCACTGAATTTGTTTAACTTAAAAAGTGCATGTTTTGGGATTCACTGAAATTTATTTATGTAAATATTAAACTGGAGTACATTACTGCATCCAAAGTATAAAATTACTGACATTTAACAACAACACAGGGTAGAGGGAACGTCGCACGAGCGCGGATTACAATTGCCAGCGAAATGTTCGCTCCGTCCGACTTCCGTTTTCGGACATTTTCCCTCCGTTTTTCAAGCTAAAATACAAATATTTATGCATTAAAATGAAATTTAATAACAATACTGGGCAGAATTGCAAGAAAAATAAATTAGGATTATGGGGGGGGGGGTTCTTTACTCAGTTTAACTTCCGTTTTCGATGGAAAAGACCCCTCCCTTCCCCATCCAAAAAACAGCTTCTTTTAAGTTTTACATCGATCTCGAGAATGACCCAAATGATGACAGAAAAAACAAGCGGAATTCCGCGAATGCACGAAATAATATCATGTATGAGTAAGAAGTAACTAAGAAATGGAAAAACACGAATTTTAAGGAAAATGAAAGTGAAAAATCGATACTGCGTTGCTCACTTTGCTGTGAAACAATTTTACGGGACACGGAAACGGCGCAGATTTCGCCACGGACGGATTAAATACCCATCTAGAAATTTAATTTTGTTTAATAAAAGGGGAAAGGGGCAAAAAACGATTGCTCTCGATTGATTAGTTTTGAAGAAGTATGTATTAGAAATAGGGTAACATGCATTTCATTAGAAAATTTTCTTAAAAAAATACAAAAAACAAAAAAAAACGAAGTCGCCCCTTTTTACAATTACCGAAGATATTAAAAACGAGGAATACGACAAGAAATCATCAAAAATAAAAATATAATCAGGCAGAGAGAAGGGGGGGGAGCTTGGTCGAAAAAAATTAATATGAGGAAACGGAAAACGACGTGACATTCTCAACACCCAAGAAACATTCCCGAAAATATTTAGCAAGTGTTAGAATCTTGAAAACACGAAAATAAAACTTTACACGGATGTTTAATAACGTTATTTCACTGAGATTTTCGATTTCCGTTGCATGCTCGGCGTTTTCCGCCGTCCATAGCGGACCTACGATTTCCATAGCACACTCGATGCTTTCCGTCGTCCGTAGCAGACCGACGACTTCTGTCGATGATTTCCATAATAACTACATAAAATTCCTAGTACTTGGAGTCGCTGAATCGTTCTTCCCACCGCATGGACTTACTCAGCGTCAAGCGCAAGAGTGATCACGGAGAATTTACTATACCGAACTCCCGACGATGAAACAGAGGTTCTGGCGCCCAATGGCGCAAAACCTGCCTTTTGTAGCAAGACGGCTTAAGACTTTTGTTTTGGCACACTTCGGCGCAGAATTTCCATCCCTGGAAGAGGTGACGTCATTCCCAGCCGTAACCATCCCGTCGTTCGAAGTCATTACGATTTTGATTTAAACAAGAGGGAGGCATAACCCCCCCCCCCTCCATAAAATTTTTATTGCATTTTTGGAATAATATCGGTAACACCAAAATCGGAACAGAAAAAGCGGATTTCCGAGTTTTTGCGGAAGTCTTTCATGCCTGGGTTATGCTTCAGTTAAAAGACCTCAACCGGGATGCATTTATGTATTTGTTAATTGACATGAGGCAATCACAGGCCACAATTTCCTTTCATAAATCATCAATGACCCTCCAATTTTCACAAAACAAATTTACAATGAATATGTGCATGCAGATCTCTAGAAGGGAGGTAACTACATGATACGCTTAAGTTAAAAGAACTCAACAGGGCTGCTTTTACGCATTTTTTAATTGATGCAAAGCTATCACAGCCTACAATTCCCTTTAAGAAATCATTTCACAGACCACTATTTTACCAAACAAATTTGCAATTATCATAATTGCAAATTTGTTTGAAAATTTAAAATTAATGTTTTTTACAACAAAAAAATATTTTTAAATGTTTTGTAAAAATTTGCATACAAATTGATTTTTAATTTTACAAAACAACTTTGCGAATATTTACATGCCATGGGGATCTTTAGATGCTGCAAGAAAACAGCATAACAGGGACTTTTTAAATATGTATGTATGAAATGATGAAAGTCTGTCACAGTCCACGATTCCCGTTCAGAAATCATTTGTGGCACTGATGTTTAGGAAAAATTTAAACTGCAGATTTAGATGCAGATCTTCATGTGGATCATTTTTTGTGTTCTAGTACTGAATATAATAAAATTCTGTAATTCTATAGATAATATGCTTAACTGAAGTTACAAACATCAAAACATTTTATATATTTATAAAATGATGGGAGGGGAGGCTATCAAATTTCTTGATTAAGCCATTTTGGAATTACTTTCAGTGCCTCTCCACAAACAGGGCACAAATCTCCAATGCAGATTTCTTGACAATTCTTTTTCTAACACTGATTCTAATGAAATCTAAAAACCATATACATCAAACCCACATAATAAAATGAGCACGATAAAGAAATTCTGTACCTATCAGATGACTTTTGGCTGCATACTACTCAATTTCCTTTCAGAAATTACTGCTAGCACTCTAATTTTTCAGACAGGAAAGGAAAAAGCATCTTAATTAAAACCGATTACCTTCACAGTAGCAGGTTTTCAATTAACTCTAAAATTTTATCCACTAAAACCTCCACCTGTAAATTCCACTTAGTAGTTCTAATTCTGACTATTATATAGCTCTAATTATTGTACTATTCTCTTTTACGTGTGATATTTCAAAGTAACTTGTACAGAAAACTAGCGGATAATGCTTACCTTGGCATTCCTTTCTAGCGACGGGGACATTTCACGCACGTGTTTTCCGGTCTTTGTTGAGGTTATTGTCCTAAAGTCCGTTGTATGCGATGACTGGCTTTACTTCTCACACTTTTCGCTGGGTATACTCATTGGATCTTTGCTTTAGGATTCAAACATCAATTTTTACCGTTCTTTATACTCGAAATTTTCGCCCATACTCTGGGCATCTTCAGGAGCGTGGCGACTTTACCACCGATGTTCGTGGTTAACTTCGCGCTAATGGAGTCCGATACTCCTTGTTGCCATTCGTCGGAAAAACTTTCCTGGATATATTTCGTTATCAAGCCCGGCTGGCGCCATCTATGTTTCGTTAAGAACACTTTTTTTTTCCCGTATTTTTTTTTTTAATTTTCTTCTCCTATCCTGGTTTTCTTGTCTTTTTTTGCCTGTTTTTCTTTTGTTGTTGTTTTTCTTGTCTTATTAGTTCTTTCCACAGGCCCGATAATGTGCTAGGGTCATTCTGGTTACATACCCTTGCTTTATTTTTGTAGATTAATATTGCTTCTTCCCTCCTCATTTGCCTTTCTGATTTTTTATTCTTTTTTAGCATTTTAATTTCATTGAACTTTGGGAATGTCCGGTTTTCCAAGCAGAATTGCACTAAAGCAGTTTTGGCTTCTTTTTTTTGCCAGTTAGATATGTGTTGTTTAAGTCTTTTTTTAATCTGTTTTTCGTACTTCCAATGTACGATATTCGGGGTATGTGTGCTATTGGAATTTCGTAGGTTCCTGATTCTTCTAGCATTTTTTCCTCTGTTTTTTTGTTGACAGTCATACTTTTCACGGTGTGCACTGAGCTTCCTAGTTGTAAGTCATATTTAGCACAGTGCCTATTGATTTCTTTACTCACTCCTTCCAGGTATGGGAAAGCTCCAATGTATTTCAATTTTTTATTTCTCATATTCCTTTGGTTGTGCACTTCTTGGCCTTCTTTACTCTGAGTCATATGCTTTTTACTCTCATGTATCCATTTATTAATTAGCTTGCTCGGGTACCCATACTCTTGTGATATTTTCGAGATAAACTCTAGCTCTTCATTTTTTAGCCTGTTGTTAGATGTGTGTGTGTGTACGCTCGCCGTATCAAGTTTACTATGCTGTTTTTTATGCATCACTGGATGGTGCGACGAGTATGGTATCAGTTCAGGTATGTAAGTTGCTTTTCTGAACACAGAGTATTCAAAACTATTTTTGTTTTTCTTTAGTTGAATGTCCAGGAAGGATAGGCAATTATCCTCTTCAAACTCAATAGTTAGCTCTATGGTGTTACAGATTTTGCTAAACTGCTGTGCTAGATCTTGTAGCTCGGCTTTGTTAAGTTTAGACATTATAATAATGTCGTCTACATATCGAGCATAAAGTATTGGTTTTTCAGGTAAATTTTGAATAATTTCTTTTTCGAGGTATGCCATAATCACTTCTGCGTATAATGCCGATAATGGGGATCCCATAGGGCCATATATTTCCTTCAAGATGGAAGATGTTGTTTTCCTTGATGAAATATAAGGTATTCTTTAGCTCTTTCAATTGTGACAAGTTTAGTTCTTTGTTGATGCTTAGTTGTTGCATAATCAATTCGATGGCTAGCTCGACAGGAGTGTTTGGGTATAACGCCTTAACATCCATGGAGGCCATGGATGTTAAGACCTAGAGCAAATAACTATGGCCTCCATGGATGTTAAGGCGTTATACCCAAACACTCCTGTCGAGCTAGCCATCGAATTGATTATGCAACAACTAAGCATCAACAAAGAACTAAACTTGTCACAATTGAAAGAGCTAAAGAATACCTTATATTTCATCAAGGAAAACAACATCTTCCATCTTGAAGGAAATATATGGCCCTATGGGATCCCCATTATCGGCATTATACGCAGAAGTGATTATGGCATACCTCGAAAAAGAAATTATTCAAAATTTACCTGAAAAACCAATACTTTATGCTCGATATGTAGACGACATTATTATAATGTCTAAACTTAACAAAGCCGAGCTACAAGATCTAGCACAGCAGTTTAGCAAAATCTGTAACACCATAGAGCTAACTATTGAGTTTGAAGAGGATAATTGCCTATCCTTCCTGGGCATTCAACTAAAGAAAAACAAAAATAGTTTTGAATACTCTGTGTTCAGAAAAGCAACTTACATACCTGAACTGATACCATACTCGTCGCACCATCCAGTGATACATAAAAAACAGCATAGTAAACTTGATACGGCGAGCGTACACACACACATCTAACAACAGGCTAAAAAATGAAGAGCTAGAGTTTATCTCGAAAAATATCACAAGAGTATGGGTACCCGAGCAAGCTAATTAATAAATGGATACATGAGAGTAAAAAGCATATGACTCAGAGTAAAGAAGGCCAAGAAGTGCACAACCAAAGGAATATGAGAAATAAAAAATTGAAATACATTGGAGCTTTCCCATACCTGGAAGGAGTGAGTAAAGAAATCAATAGGCACTGTGCTAAATATGACATACAACTAGGAAGCTCAGTGCACACCGTGAAAAGTATGACTGTCAACAAAAAAACAGAGGAAAAAATGCTAGAAGAATCAGGAACCTACGAAATTCCAATAGCACACATACCCCCAATATCGTACATTGGAAGTACGAAAAACAGATTAAAAAAAGGCTTCAACAACACATATCTAACAGGCAAAAAAAAAAGCCAAAACTGCTTTAGTGCAATTCTGCTTGGAAAACCGGACATTCCCAAAGTTCGGTGAAATTAAAATGCTAAAAAAGAATAAAAAATCGGAAAGGCAAATGAGGAGGGAAGAAGCAATATTAATCTACAAAAATAAAGCAAGGGTATGTAACCAGAACGACCCTAGCACATTATCGGGCCTGTGGAAAGAACTAATAAGACAAGAAAAACACCAACAAAAGAAAAACAGGCAAAAAAAGACAAGAAAACCAGGATAGGAGAAGAAAATTAAAAAAAAAAATACGGGAAAAAAAAGTGTTCTTAACGAAACATAGATGGCGCCAGCCGGGCTTGATAACGAAATATATCCAGGAAAGTTTTTCCGACGAATGGCAACAAGGAGTATCGGACTCCATTAGCGCGAAGTTAACCACGAACATCGGTGGTAAAGTCGCCACGCTCCTGAAGATGCCCAGAGTATGGGCGAAAATTTCGAGTATAAAGAACGGTAAAAATTGATGTTTGAATCCTAAAGCAAAGATCCAATGAGTATACCCAGCGAAAAGTGTGAGAAGTAAAGCCAGTCATCGCATACAACGGACTTTAGGACAATAACCTCAACAAAGACCGGAAAACACGTGCTTGAAATGTCCCCGTCGCTAGAAAGGAATGCCAAGGTAAGCATTATCCGCTAGTTTTCTGTACAACTCCACCTGTAAGTTTACTGTGCAAGTCAATTCTTTTCACACACACACACACACACACACACAAAAAAAGCTAGAGTCTGACGCATATATACATATCTGCTTCTTGTAATCACCATTTCATTACATGGCAGATTTGTTACAACATCCCATAAATGAGGGCACTCGTTTTTCAATGATGTCCAACAAGAGAAGGTGGTACTACTGTTTCAATCAGTTTAGCACAACTACAACATCCTGAAATAAAAAGAAACATAACCATGTTAAGGTAATGTAAAAGTAGCAACTACAGCACAAAACAAGGTGGCATATATAGCAAGAAAAGAAAAAAAGAAAAAGAAAAAGGAAACATTACAGTGATACACAAGGTAAGATGGAAAGAGAAAATGTCCTTTATCAAATTCCATGGGACTGTAACAGTAGTTATATGGGACAAATGTCTCAAACTGGAATACAGAATTAAGGAACATAAACAAATATATTAACAACAATGAACAAAACAGTGTTTTGGCAAATTACATACACAGTGTTAAATCAGAAATAAATATTTTACTGGCCCAATGGACCACTAGAATTTGGAAGCCACTGGTCCATAAAACAACACAGCAAAAAACATCTACAATATATGCAGAAAGTAATGTTGCACTTCATCTTTAATATTTATATTTAAAACATCTAATTTGAAAGTGCAACTCACAGGGCAGAGAATGTTTGCAGAATAAGATTCTAATGGGTTCATGGTATAGCAGAGTAAGAGTACATTTCCAATCTGTTTTTAAGTAAGGGAACAAGGAGACTCCAAGGGTATAAAAATTCACATACATTAGCAGCCTTTCGTATATGTTTTATTTTTAGGGTTTAGTTACCTTTTTCTAATTTTACTTATTGTTTGTCCCACCTACTTTTGCATGAAGTTAGCTTTATTATTATATTTGCACTTTTAAGGTATTAACCTCTTGCAAAGTGCGCATAGTTTACGTGCAATTCATAAATGAAAAAACCATTAGAAAGTACCAATCACTCACCATAAAGATCATGGTAATCTCCAATGACAACACACTTCCAACACGTCAATCATCGTGATGTAACTGGGCTTCCAAGGTTTACAGACTTCTTGCTTACGCTTCTTACTTCCGGGTGTGAAACATCGTATTTTTTTTTTTTTCCTTAGCCTTATGAGATGTTACTATAAAGCTTGTCAATTCCATAAAAAATCACACATACAACTCATTCATAAAATTCAAGTAAGAACTATGTACATAACCTTACATTCATAGGTGATTAAACCTTGGTCAACTGTAATTATCAAACTCCTCCTT
The DNA here is from genome assembly GCA_039090855.1 of Macrothele yani. Lineage (NCBI taxonomy): Eukaryota > Metazoa > Arthropoda > Arachnida > Araneae > Macrothelidae > Macrothele > Macrothele yani. The sequence goes on along the minus strand of CM077031.1, from coordinate 37,990,840 downwards.
CTGTTTCACAACTCCTGCTACTCCCACTGCAAGTGTCACACCCATTCAGCCCCTCACATCCAATCCTCTAGTACTTTCAACAGGCCTCTGTCATCTTCAGGAGGCAGGTGTGTATCACCCGCCCACCACAGCTCAAGTGAGCAGAGCCATCGAGGCACGGGCCCCAGTCGCTATCTCTGAATCGTTGTGTCTCTGGCGCCATCTATTGTCCCTGCTGCTCTTTTTTCCCTCTTTCTTTTTACGCTGCTGTTCAATTTTTATTAGGGCTTTCCATTGTTCGTTTAGGTTACTTGGCTCATTAATGTTGCATAATCTTGATCTGTTTCTTTCAATTAACACTGATTCTGCAATTCTTAACTGCTTTTTGTTTTTACAGCTCTTAATAATTTTAATATCTTCAAACCTTGGACATTGTTGATTTTCCATACAGTATTGGGTCAATGCTGTCTTAGCTTCTTTTTTATTCCAATTATTAATATGCTGGTTCAATCTATACTTTAATTTATTCTTGGTGCTGCCTATATATGACACAGGTGGTTGCTGGTTTATTGGGATTTCATAAATTCCTGCTCTATCTAATTGGCTAATTTTTTTCATTTTTAATCACTAAATTTTTTACAGTAAGTACCTGATTTCCTACCTGTATGTCATACTTGCCACAAACTTTATTAATTTCTGCTGAAACATTTTCAATATATGGTATTGCTCCTACATATTTTACAAGTTTTTTTATCAGTCTTGACCTTATTGTAACCTTGAGTTACTTCATAAATCCATTTTTTTAATACCTGTTTAGGGTATCCAAAATCATATGCAATTTTTTCAATATATTCAATTTCTTCATTTCTATACTGTTCAATTGATGAGTGTGTTAAACTTCTTTTAATTAGTGTTTTAACACTATTTCTTTTATGTGTTAATGGATGTGATGACTGAAATGGTATAAGTACTGGGATATATGAAGATTTTCTATGCACTCTGAATTGCATATTCTCCTCTGTTTTAACAATCAAAACGTCCAAAAATGCCAAAGTATTGTCATGTTCTTGTTCTACTGTCAGTTCAATAGATGGATAAATTTCACTATACTTTTTTGTCAAGTCCTCAAGTTCATCATTTTTTAGCCTGGAGAACAGAAAAATGTCATCAACATATCTGCAGTATATCAATGGTGGATCCTCGAGTTTACTTATTATTTTTTCCTCAATGTCATTCATTATAATTTCAGCAAATAAAGTTGACAGTGGTGACCCCATAGGTCCACCATGATTTTGTTTGTACATCTTGTTGTTAAACTTAAAAATGTTATTTTCATATATGTACAATAAAATTTCTCTTAACTCCTCTATTTGTATTGCATTCATTGTCTGTAGCATATATAATTTTTCAATAATTATTTCTATTGCCTGAGGTACTGGTGTGCTAGGGAAACGAGCTCTCACATCCATACTAGCCATATGATATTCACTTAAATCTTGTTTAATTACTTTAATTTTCTCAATAAATTCGTATGTATTCTTCACAGTGAACCTTGTCTTCATGAACAAAGGTGCCAAAAATTTGTAGATATTCTTTTCCAGTTTTATTAGTGGGGAATTCCTTTTTGATACAATCACTCTCATAGGTGTATCAGGCTTATGAGTTTTTATTTTTGCAAACACTTTTGGTATTCCAGTACCCATTGGTGGGTATGCTTTCCTTATTTCATCAGGCAAGGTGCTGTGATTTCTTATTCTAGCTAAGTACCTTACTTGAGATTCGGTTGGGTCTTTTGCTAGATTGCTGCAATTCAGTTCTTCTATAGCTCTATTCATTTTTAGATCATATTCAGTTGTGTTTAATATTACAATTTGCCCTGTTTTATCAGCTTCACAGAATTTAATTGTTGGGTCATCTCTTAATTTAATCAGTTGTTCTTTCTCATACTGAATTTTATCTATATGATATTTCTTTTTCTTACTTTTTTCATTAAATTCTTTCAAAACAATTCTATACAGTTTACTTCGAAATTTTTCACGTTCTTCTGCTGGTACATTGCGTGCCATTTCTTCTAAGTTGGGTATTAATTCCTCCGTCCTCGGCAGGCTCCGTGGAAATGCAAATTTTGTACCTCTCTGCAAAACAGCTCTTTGCGTGAAGCTCAAAGTCAAGTTGGAGTTATTTTGATATACCTCATACATATTCTCCCGTTGTTCTTGTACACGTTGTCTGTCAATCATCACGTGCAACTTTTTTTCCATGACTGCTCTTGAGCATTTTTTTCGTATTCCACGATGTCAAAAATTTCCTGAAGGTTACATCCAAAAACTCATCTGTCCAATTACCGTCAAAATTTCTATACTTTTTATAACATATCAAATCGATTAAATGTAAACATTTCATATTCAAGTTAAAAATCAATTTCCTTTTATTGACAATTTCAGCTCTTAATCTCTTTTTTGGCCCTCCTGGATTATTCTATTATCCTTAGCAGTGACTGGGCAATTCCGTATTTTTAAATACTTTGGTGTTATTTCTAGGTCACGGCACGTCACCAAAAATTCTTCTTGATTTTCTGACTTTACTAATTTAATTTTAGCTTTCTTAAACGCTGTAATATCTCTCATCTCGAAGTTGTGAAATTGATTCCTATAGCGCATAATCCCAGAGTATGATAGCGACTGCAAACCCCACACCTCAACTATCCCAGCTCAAAATTTTGCGTGTAATTCTCAATTATTATATTTGCACTTTTAAGGTATTAACCTCTTGCAAAGTGCGCATAGTTTACGTGCAATTCATAAATGAAAAAACCATTAGAAAGTATCAATCACTCCGTGGAAATTTGCGTTTCCACGGAGCCTGCCGAGGACGGAGGAATTAATACCCAACTTAGAAGAAATGGCACGTAGTGTACCAGCAGAAGAACGTGAAAAATTTCGAAGTAAACTGTATAGAATTGTTTTGAAAGAATTTAATGAAAAAGTAAGAAAAAGAAATATCATATAGATAAAATTCAGTATGAGAAAGAACAACTGATTAAATTAAGAGATGACCCAACAATTAAATTCTGTGAAGCTGATAAAACAGGGCAAATTGTAATATTAAACACAACTGAATATGATCTAAAAATGAATAGAGCTATAGAAGAACTGAATTGCAGCATTCTAGCAAAAGACCCAACCGAATCTCAAGTAAGGTACTTAGCTAGAATAAGAAATCACAGCACCTTGCCTGATGAAATAAAGAAAGCATGCCCACCAATGGGTACTGGAATACCAAAAGTGTTTGCAAAAATAAAAACTCATAAGCCTGATACACCTATGAGAGTGATTGTATCAAAAAGGAATTCCCCACTAATAAAACTGGAAAAGAATATCTACAAATTTTTGGCACCTTTGTTCATGAAGACTAGGTTCACTGTGAAGAATACATACGAATTTATTGAGAAAATTAAAGTAATTAAACAAGATTTAAGTGAATATCATATGGCTAGTATGGATGTGAGAGCTCTTTTCCTAGCACACCAGTACCTCAGGCAATAGAAATAATTATTGAAAAATTATATATGCTACAGACAATGAATGCAATACAAATAGAGGAGTTAAGAGAAATTTTATTGTACATATATGAAAATAACATTTTTAAATTGTACATATATGAAAATAACATTTTTAAGTTTAACAACAAGATGTACAAACAAAATCATGGTGGACCTATGGGGTCACCACTGTCAACTTTATTTGCTGAAATTATAATGAATGACATTGAGGAAAAAATAATAAGTAAACTCGAGGATCCACCATTGATATACTGCAGATATGTTGATGACATTTTTCTGTTATCCAGGCTAAAAAATGATGAACTTGAGGACTTGACAAAAAAGTATAGTGAAATTTATCCATCTATTGAACTGACAGTAGAACAAGAACATGACAATACTTTGGCATTTCTGGACGTTTTGATTGTTAAAACAGAGGAGAATATGCAATTCAGAGTGCATAGAAAATCTTCATATATCCCAGTACTTATACCATTTCAGTCATCACATCCATTAACACATAAAAGAAATAGTGTTAAAACACTAATTAAAAGAAGTTTAACACACTCATCAATTGAACAGTATAGAAATGAAGAAATTGAATATATTGAAAAAATTGCATATGATTTTGGATACCCTAAACAGGTATTAAAAAATGGATTTATGAAGTAACTCAAGGTTACAATAAGGTCAAGACTGATAAAAAAAAACTTGTAAAATATGTAGGAGCAATACCATATATTGAAAATGTTTCAGCAGAAATTAATAAAGTTTGTGGCAAGTATGACATACAGGTAGGAAATCAGGTACTTACTGTAAAAAATTTAGTGATTAAAAATGAAAAAATTAGCCAATTAGATAGAGCAGGAATTTATGAAATCCCAATAAACCAGCAACCACCTGTGTCATATATAGGCAGCACCAAGAATAAATTAAAGTATAGATTGAACCAGCATATTAATAATTGGAATAAAAAAGAAGCTAAGACAGCATTGACCCAATACTGTATGGAAAATCAACAATGTCCAAGGTTTGAAGATATTAAAATTATTAAGAGCTGTAAAAACGAAAAGCAGTTAAGAATTGCAGAATCAGTGTTAATTGAAAAAAACAGATCAAGATTATGCAACATTAATGAGCCAAGTAACCTAAACGAACAATGGAAAGCCCTAATAAAAATTGAACAGCAGCGTAAAAAGAAAGAAGGAAAAAGAGCAGCAGGGACAATAGATGGCGCCAGAGACACAACGATTCAGAGATAGCGACTGGGGCCTGTGCCTCGATGGCTCTGCTCACTTGAGCTGTGGTGGGCGGGTGATACACACCTGCCTCCTGAAGATGACAGAGGCCTGTTGAAAGTACTAGAGGATTGGATGTGAGGGGCTGAATGGGTGTGACACTTGCAGTGGGAGTAGCAGGGGTTGTGAAACAGAAGGAGGAGTTTGATAATTACAGTTGACCAAGGTTTAATCACCTATGAATGTAAGGTTATGTACATAGTTTTTACTTGAATTGTATGAATGAGTTGTATGTGTGATTTTTTATGGAATTGACAAGCTTTATAGTAAGATCTCATAAGGCTAAGGAAAAAAAAATACGATGTTTCACACCCGGAAGTAAGAAGCGTAAGCAAGAAGTCTGTAAACCTTGGAAGCCCAGTTACATCACGATGATTGACGTGTTGGAAGTGTGTTGTCATTGGAGATTACCATGATCTTTATGGTGAGTGATTGATACTTTCTAATGGTTTTTTCATGAAGTTAGCTTTAGTTCCCCATTGAACACTGTTTTATATGTGAATTGTTCTTTTGAAAATATTACCCTCACACATCCAATTGACCTCCTCTCTGCTAGTGTGTTTTCTTGGGGCAGAAACAAAAACTGGCTTGTGTCTAGTATCTGCTGCATTCACTAGGGTAGGCAAATCCAAGAAAGATCAGGACATTTATTTTGTTTACTTTGGCTCATTACAAATGGTGGGGACAGAGGTAAGAAAAAACGGCTATTGCCATTAGAAGACAAGGACTGGAAAATTGACCTCCTCTGCTAGTGTGTTTTCTTGGGGCAGAAACAAAAACTGGCTTGTGTCTAGTATCTGCTGCATTCACTAGGGTAGGCAAATCCAAGAAAGAGCAGGACCTTTATTTTGTTTACTTCGGCTCATTACAAATGGTGGGGACAGAGGTAAGAAAAAACGGCTATTACCATTAGAAGACAAAAAAACTGCCCTCCAGAGCAGTTTTTTATTGTTGTTGTTGTTGTTGGTGGTTTTTCTAATTTCAGGATCGGCATTAGCAGTGATATATTGCTATGCCCAATGTTTGTGTCTACAGAGCCCGAATATGCACAACACAACATGAGGCCCCTTACCCATCCACATTCTTGAAAGAATAAGTGCATTTGTTGCCACTAAATATTATCAATTAATTTAAAAGTTTACTTAATAAATGGGACACTGCAGGGGGAAATAAAAAAATATCTACTTTTATTAAATCTTAATATTAGAAAGGAAATTCGCCCTTAAAAATATAGACGGGTAACTTAAGCACTATTTAATAGTTTAGTATTGCTATTTTTGCATTTAATTATGTAATAATTCAAATATCCACAGATGTGAAGTTATCCGTCCTCTTTTAATTTTATTTTTAATCAATGAACATTATTTACACTTGGTACAGACTGACTTTTTGGTGGCAAAGTGAACTTCCATGTAGCCAACTAATCACAGTCTGTGATGTGTTCAATATTACAGTAGAATAATTCTATTAACAGATAAATTTCACTTAGATTTGAGCAAACATGCATAACTGGATAATTCTTACACTCATAAAAGCACATTATTCAGCTGGTTGATTCAATTAATTCAGACGCAAGCAATTTTAAAATCTGATACTTTACAATATGAAATACTCAAAGCTTTTACAAAGTGTCTTAGCAATGCAAAACCTCTCTTAAGAGGGGTATAGTATATACAGAAATATAACACGTTTATATTTCATTTGCAAGTTTCAGATGAAAGCGACACGACATAATGTCACTGTTCTGCAGGTGAAATGAGGAGGTAGTGAAAGAGCTTAGTAAAAACACCAGTGTTAATCATCATTTCAAGAAAAAAAGCCCCCCCCCAAATGTTTTTTCCATTCATAATAATTAATAAAAAAGTGTAAAATTCTTTGTTTCGCATTGTGATTCTGGGGCCCTCTAAACTGTGGAGGTCTAGGCCCAGGTCCAACTGTCTGTCTAAGTTTGATTAAATTTTCTTTTCTGTGAGCTGTCCTACAACAAAATTGTAAAGGTGTTGCTTTCCCACATTGTCAGTCTTTCCATCTATAACCTGACTCTGCAGCACAGATGACAATTACTTTTTCCACTGCCCATATTCTATGAGACAAATGTGGGATGATGTTGTTTGGAGAGTTAACAACCACAATGAGCACCTTCATGGATTATAACTACTTTGGGGCCATTGGTTCCAGGGAAGGGAGAGAGCCAGTGCCATAAGACAAACACAATGTCCAAGCCTAACTGTGAATTGAACCCAGACCTATCTTGGACAAATGGTCAGAATCTAGCCACTGAGGTAGCCCTAATGTGGAGTCAACTTGTCATTGTGAAGCTATGTAACCAGCATCAGAGCTTGCATAACTCTACGGTAAGATCCTATATCTTTAGTTGTTCTAACCCACTACAGTTTAACCCCTTAGAATTGGGTGTGATGAAGGGATTTTAGGATTTTCTGTTACCAACTGTTCAGCCCTAAAATTGGTTCAGCAAAGTGGACTTCTGTGGTCAAGCTTTTAAGTCCAGGACCCCAATCTCGCATTTTCTGGTTACATAATGGAGCATTCAATGGAACACACCGCCAGAAAAATAAAAACAAAATGCATTCACCAATGGTCATTCAGACAGGAGATACCTCAAATAGAAGAGACATTTCTTCAGTGCATTGCCTTTATATTAATATAATACTAGCATTTATGATCTGTTCTTTAATTAATTTCCTTTATGATAATTGGTGAAATTAACTGGTGCAAATTTTGTTCTTTTGCATTGGGGGTTTTTATGACCATTATGAGCAACAAAGAGCTATAAAAGCAGTCACCCATCCCTAGTTTAGGGGCAATGACTCCAAGGAAGGAATAGAGCCAGTGTCGTGTGTGTGCGCGTGCGTGCGTGCGTGTTGTTGTGACAAGAATGGACCCATGGATAACCGAAATTGTAGACTGGATTCCAAGGAACAGCAAAAGAACAAGAAGAATACAACACAGCTAATGGGTGGATGAAATTCGAAAGCATGCAGGAGTGACTTGGAAGAAACTGGTTGGTGCAAGACAGTTGTGGAAGAAACTTGGGGAGACCTTCATCCAGCTGTGGATTGATAATGGTTAACAATCTTCCAACAACTGTGTACCTTGATCTTCTAGAGAGACAGAGAAATTTGTCACCACTTAATATTTATACACACATAGAACATTTGTACCCACTCATGAATATAAATATTCACTGAAAAGCAATTGAATTAGACAGCTGGCGTTATGCAAATGTGGCGCTGTGGGCGGCCCTGTAAACAGAAACGACATGACGTATGCAGCGATCCGACAATATAAGGAGTGATACGATGGGAATCAGTAAGAGTCGGATGCAGTATGAGTAAGACGAAGGATCAATGCGCATTTGATCGTGGGCAAATTGTCGAGGCCCGACGAATGGGTCACTCCATCTCGGAAGTCGTGCAGGCACTGGGACTTTCATGAGCCACTGTGTCACGGGTGCACCATGAGTACATCGAATCCGGTAAAACCATCTCTGCAAGGGCCAACTGCCGTGGGCAACAGCGTGTGGATGAGCGGGGTCAACGTCGGCTAGCTTGCATTGTAACAGCGGATAGACGGGCCACAGTGCAAAAATCAATTCAATGCTGGTGCACAAAAACGTGTAAGCAGCCACACCATTCAGAACCATCTCCTTGCTATGGGGTACAGAAGCCATCGTCCCACGAGGGTACCGCTGCTGACCGCACATCACAGGGTGCAAAGATTAGCATGGGCACGGGAACATCACCACTGGACCCTAGACATGTGGGAAAATGTTGCCTGGACTGACGAGTCGAGATTCACGTTGGTACATGCGGATGGCAGGATACGAGTACGGCGCAAACCACATGAAGCAATGGATCCTTCTTGCCAGCAGGGTACTCTTCAAGCTGGTGGGGGTGGCATTCTCGTCTGGGGACTGTTTACGTGGACTGAAATGGGACCCCTGGTACGTGTGACATCGTCCCTCACAGGTCAACGTTACTGGGATATCCTGGACGACTATTTGCTCTTGTTTGTGTGTCTTCAACATCCCACTGGGGACCTCATCCTGCAACAAGACAATGCACCGTGCCATCGCTCCCGAATTGTATCCGAATGGTTGGACGAACACTCAACCGCCGTGACCTCGCTTCCTTGGCCAGCTAGGTCTCCTGACCTCAATCCCATCGAGCACATCTGGGATGCCATCGAGAGATGTTCGCGGCTCTGACCCCCTCCATCAAATCTTCGTGAACTGTGGGAGCTTGTTCAAGGGTCGTGGATTCGTATGGCTTTCCAACGCTTCCGGTGTCTTGTCGAGTCCATGCCGAGACGAATCGCCGCCGTCATCAAGGCGAAAGATGGTGCTACATGTTACTAGAGAGGTATCTCTAATTCAATTGCTCTTCAGTGTATATACTCCTAGCCCAAGCAGTGGTACATACACACACAAATATGTCATATATACTTATACATATATATCCTTATCCAAGGCAGTGGTACACACAATATACATATATACAGTATATTAAAGAAGGGACAAACTGCCCTCCCCCTTTTTTTCTATGAAAAAAAATGCCCCTACCTTTCTCCTAGCAAAAAAAATCTACTTCATCAACTCTGACTGTGTCTAAAGTAAGTTAAAACACTCAAAATTGTTCCACACAGTTCCATAGGTAGGAGCATAATTTAAATTGATCCCAAAAATTTTTAAACATTTTGTACGCATATTTTCTATGTCAAAATGTTTGCTTTAACAGCTTTTTTTTTTTTTTAACATGGAAGGAATGGCACAAGGGTCCTTATTTTTTTGACATATGAATTGTATTTGTTAGATGGAAACCACATTTATATCCTATGTGATTGAAGGACTACTCGGAGTTTCGCCAAAAAATTAATAATTACTAAAATAAAAAAACCACATGAGCCCAAAGCAAAATTTGTGACTCTTTCCATGACACTTTTCTGAATCTGTGACCTTTTTTGTGATCTTTTTGGGTTGCATTTGTAGGGTAGGTGTACTGGTCAATAGACAACCTCCAAATACAACATCCATGCCTCACTGAAATTCAAACCTGGACCTATCTTCGATGAATCATCACTTAAACCACTGTGCCACCAGGGCAGCAAAGAACTTCTCTTTAAAATATCAATATATTGTCATTGTATGCAAGTTATTGGTGGAACTGTTTGTATAGCTTTTACGGATCCCCCCTTCCCCCTCCCGAAAAAGTTTCTGGTTATATGCATGATGCTTGGCATAACCAGCGGAAGGACTTTTGTATCAACTAAATGACAGAAGTGGACATTACAATTAAACTTGGTAAAAATTGATGCCATGGCTATTCCTAGACTTGATACACTATAAATTTCACTAAATTATGGGTTTTACTCAGGAATAAAAGGAGATTACTTACAGTCAACTTTTTAGCAGCACCCCTACCCTTCCTCAGGACTACAACACTATAGTAGGTGTTGCCATTTGTGAGCTGAATTCCAATTTTTCACATCATTTAATGTTGTATCTCTTCTTCTCTCAATTTCCAGTCCTTCTGACAATTTTCTCTTGAAAAAGTGCTGTTGATGTGCCAGAGCTTCTATAGTAAGTGCTTTGGGGCACATCAACAGCACTTTTTCAAGAGAAAATTGTCAGAAGGACTGGAAATTGAGAGAAGAGGTACAATATTAAATAATGTGGAAGGTTAAAATTTAGGTAACGCATGCTATAGTGTAATCCCGAGGAAGAATAGAGGTGCTACCCAAAAATGACTAAGTAATTTCCTTTTATTCTTGAGTAAATCCCATAATTTAGTGAAATTTATAGGAGACTTTAGGAACATAAATCTGATGTGAAATTTGGAAAACCTTCCGACTTCCTTGTCTCAACTTACCATGGCTGACACTTCTGCTATTCCACTTTGGTCCGATACAAAAAAGTTGGCTTCTTTCCAAAATCATTTTGCTCTGAGGTTTAGAGAAAGTTTGGAAATTGTATTTTCCAAAATTGTAACTCTGAGCTCCCCATTTATGTTCCATACATCTGCAAATCTCTCATTGCATCACGTCACCCGGAGTTACCATTACAGAACTTACCTTTCCAATCTGGCAACAAAACAAATTGTAGTCACACTGATGAAGGCCATAGTAATGGCTGAAATATATTTGCTTTAAAAACTATTATATGTAACTTAAGTGCACTCTCAACTACCATCAACTTAACTTAAATTTACAGTGTATTACAATTAAAGCAATGGGTCTCAGGAGCAATGGACTGGACATAATAGAACTAACCACCATTGGGCAACTGAAGTACTAGACTGGATACCAAGAGACAGGAAGACCCAGTCCATGTGGGAGATGGGTAGATGGAACTCATAAACATACCCGAATGACATGGAAGAGAATTACTCAACACAGGGAGTTGTTGAAGACTTGGGGAAGACCTTCATCCAGCAGTGGATTGAGAACAATTTATGATGTTGTTATAGGAAAGATACAAAAAAAAATCATGGATCAGGACAATGACCAGAGTGGATGACAGAGGTTAAGCTACAATACCTATTTTCACGAAATGCAAGAAAAAAATTAATGACAGTCATGAAATGGCGCCAGCCACTTAAACACCAACCCATCAACAGATTCCACTCTGGCTTTTCTATTTTAGTGAAAATTACAGTTTCCGAAATTCTGGCAGCGATTCAGACTCCGCTGTTATTTTCTTAATCCTTAAAGATATGTTCTTACAGTACCTGTTGGTTTAATCACCTCCCCATTACACTCTAGAGCACTCCATAAAGGGTGGGGAAAGGGAAGATTAGAGAAGCTAGGCAAAGGTTCCCAATCTGTGCATTGTGACGCCCCAGGGTGTCACAGGTCTTGGTCCAGGAAGCCATGCCGATCAGGAAAAACTGAAACTTATCATTTATAGTGAAATGTAACATGCAGATTTTCAAGACGTGTACATATTTTAAAGAATGAATTGTTAGAAAGAATGTTAAAGAAAAAAGAAAACACATCATACTGAAAATGACATTCTCTTCTGGAACTCTGCCACAGTTTTGGAACAGTGTGGCAAAGGAGTACCCAGAATTGAGTAAGAAAGCCATGAGAGTAATTCTCTCTTCTGCAGGTAAGAAAGTGGTAATGGCAGAAAAAGACTGAACTTTTCCCCACATAGGAATATGCAAAACTAATTAACCTTTCAGCATTTATTAACTATCCTAAGCACCATATATGCATATCATCATCATCATTGTCAACCATTATCAATCCACTGCTGGACGAAGGTCTCCCCAAGTTTCCTCCACAACGGTCTGTCTTGTGCCAGTCTCCTCCATGTCACTCCCGCATACTTTCGAATTTCATCCACCCATCTTCCATGTGGTCTTCTTCTGGGTCTTTTCCTGTCCCTTGGAATCCAATCTAAAATTTCGGCTGTCCATCAATGGTCTGTCCTTCTGGCAGTATGTTCAGCCCATTGCCATTTCAGGGATTTTACTCTGATCATGATGTCTTCCACTCTTGTCATTTTTCGGATCCACGAGTTCCTCTTCTTATCTCTCTTGGTTACACCAAGCATGCACCTCCCATGCTTCTTTGAGTTGTCTGCAGCCTTTGTATGTCTCTTTTAGTTAAGGTCCACGTCTCTGCACCATACGTAAGCACTGGAAGGATGCATTGATCAAACACTTTTCTTTTAAGACATAATTCCAAAAGCTCTCCAGGCAAGTTTTATACGTCGATTAACTTCTTCATCAATGTGACCCTCACTTGATATCTGCTGTCCAAGATAAACGTACGTGTCTGTTATCTCCAGCTTTTCTCCATCAATCGATAAATCTTCATTTCTTGTGAAAGCATTGAACATCACTTTTGTCTTCTGAAAGTTCATTTTAAATCCCACTTCTTTACTCTTGTCAGCAAGTTCCTGGATCATACTCTGCAGCTCTGATGGGGTAGTTGCAAAAATGACTATGTCATCATCAAAACGAAGGTGCGTTAGATAATCTCCATTAATCTTTATCCCTTTGTTTTCCCAGTTCAGTGATTGAAAGACATTTTCCAATGTGGCATTAAAGAGCTTCGGAGATATGGTGTCACCTTGTCTCACTCCCTTTCCAATTTCTATGTGTGTTGTATTTTCAAATAGCCGAATTTTGGCACTTGCATTTTCATAGATGTTATTAATAATATTAATGTATGCATCTTCAATACTGCAGGATTTCAGAGCCATTGTAACTGCTGATGGTTTCACCGAATCAAAGGCTTTTTCGTAATCGATAAAAGCCATGCACAATGGAAGTTCATATTCCCTCGCTCTTTCAATTAGTTCTCTCTTAGTTTCAGTACGTGGATATGATCTATTGTGCTGTAGCCACTCCTGAATCCAGCTTGTTCTCTCGGTTGAGTCATGTCCAGTCTTGCCTTCAAACAGTGTGAAAGAACTTTAGTGAAGATTTTATAAACTACTGATAGGAGGCTGATAGGTCTGTAGTTCCCGAGATCCTCAATGTCACCTTTTTTATGTAACTGGATCATTGTAGCGTTGTTCCAATCCTAAGAAATCTTCCCTTCATTAAGGCATCGAGTGAAAATTTGGGCGAGTACTGTTTCGATTTCTCCACTTGCTTCTTGTATGATGTCTACAGTAATTCCATCTTCTCCTGAAGCTTTTCCCCTCATCATGTTCTTGATTGCATGTGCAACTTCTGCTGGGAGGACTGGAAGAACTCTGGTACTGGTACCTTTCATGGTCTCGAGTACATACATCATCCCTTTTATATAATTTGGAGTAGAAATCTTTCACTCTTGTCAAAATTTCGCCTCTCTTTCTTGTTATAGAACCATTTTCTTTTCTCAGTGCCATAATCTGTTTTCTTCCCTTACTGAGACGTCCCTTTGCTATCTTTAGGCTTTGGTTGTTTTCAATTGCTTTCCTCACTAGTTCACAGTTGAATTCCCTTACGTCTTCAGTGATACTTTTTCGTACTGTCTTGCATAGCTCCATATATTCCACTTTGGAAGTCACATCTTCTTTAGTTGTCCTCATCTCTCTTCTTTTTTTCATCAACATTTTGGTTTTTCCTGATAATTTGTTCACATGCAACTTGATCTTAGACCCAGCTAATTTTGTTGCTATTTCCATAAGAGCTTTGGTTACTTTTCTGTTAACTTCAGAAATATCCACTTCTTCCGATGTTAGGCCTTCTAAAGCAGAGAATCTGTTCTTCAGTTCCAACTTGAAGGTATTATGGTGTTTTTTAAGGTTGGTTATGTCAATATATTTTGTTTGTCTTATGAGCTTGCCGCGTTCAAGTTTAGTGTTGAGGTGCATCTTACATCTCACCAATCTATGGTTACTACCTGTGTTGAACTTGTTTAGCACACTGCAGTCTTCTATGACGAATTTTTTGTTACACATAATAAAATCAATTTCACTTGTCATCCCATTTGGATGTCTCCATGTCCATTTCCTGTGTGGCTTTTTCTTGAAAAAGGAGTTCAAGATGAAAAACCCTTCTGCCTCTGCAATCTCAACGAGAGTATTTCCACGCTGGTTTCTGTTGCCATGACCGAATTTACCTACTGAAGTTTCATTCTGTTGCTGTTGCCCTATTTTTGCATTGAAATCTCCCATAATTATCTTCAAGTGCTGCTTACCTTTATTATTTAGATGACGAATTTCCTCAAAAAATTCTTCAATTTCTTCTTCAGGATGACTTGTGGTGGGTGCATAAGTTTGAATTATCTGAGCCTGGTATCTTCTCGAGAGTTGGATAACGAGTCGTGCAGCTTTGTCAGAGGAACTTTCAACTTTTACAACTTTATCCTTCAGTTTCTTGTTTATTATAAATCCAACACCACTAGTTCTGCCAGTATCTGTCCCACGATAGTAGAAGAGATGTCCACTTTTCAGTTCAATGAGATCTTCTCCTTTTCTCCTTACCTCACTTAGCCCGACGATGTCCCACTTGATCCCTTGTAGTTCCTCTTCCAATTCAAGAAGCCTTGAATCTGAAGATAGGGAGCGTCCATTATATGTAGCCAAGGTCAGCATCAGATGGCAGCCTAGTCCGGTCCTCCGGGGATTCTTAGCAACCCCCTGCCTTCATGTCGCACTGGCCGCTGCCTTGGCCAGGTACATTCCAGCTGCCGGAGACTGAGGGCCAAGATTTAAGTTGTGGAGTCATTTTGGAGGGGTTTGGCCATAACTTACCACGCTGGCCAAGCAGGTCGGTGAGTGTGGGATAGCATTTCCTCTAATCCCGATGGTATAGTTATACCGCTATTGGCGATCGTCAGAGCCCCTTTAGTGGGAACAGGATGCACCACGAGAAGGCGGGTTGACATTTGTCAAGGAGAGGCTGTGATGTTACGCATCACCTGACCTTACATCTTATCATGTATCTATCTGACATAAATATCCAAGGCAATTTTATATTCTTCAAAAATCAGTTGCTCCAATGAACTTAAGTAGTATTCTGCTAGAATTGGAGAAATTGCTGATCCGATTGATAAACCTTGTTTTTTGTTGATATATTTTGTTATTGAATTTTGTAATTATTGTAATATAAATTTAATAGGAATAAGAAGTTATTGGCTATAATACCATGTTTTATAATGAAATTGTTTCGATTTTTTTGTTCAAAAAAGCTGTTGATCTTAGCAAAGTTTCCTCAAAGGTATTGAAGGAAACATATTTTTGACATCTAAACTTATCATTCTGGTGTTCAAACTGATATGCATATTTCTTTATTTACTAGATCAAAAATATTTTTCAAAGTGAATTGTCCATAACTAATTTCTTGTCTGATTATGTTGGATAAATACTGTTCCAATTTATAAAGTGGCCCACCTTTTGTGGTTGCTACTGGTCTTAATGGCATATCAAGTTTTTGAGTTGTTTCTGGTCTCTTGACAAAATCAAGAGGCCAGAAACAGTCTGTAAAACTCCAAAAGAACCCAGAGGGAAGTAAGATTAAAAAAAAAAATTTCCAACTGGAACTAGAAGCAAATACCTGTTTCATACTTTCTAAAATTACTGTAAAAATGTGAAAGCCAAATGAAGAGTGTTACCATTGTGAATATATGCATATCTTACCAATTTCTTCTTATTCAGATCCGTAATTTTATTCTAATTTTGTATTCTTACATTAATAAGAATACAAACTAGTAATGTAAATGACTATTTCCTTTAAAAAAAGATACCACAAACTCAAATTTGGGCAAATTACCCAGTGGCTTGCTGGCCACTGGCCAGAAAAACTTCTGCCTGACCACTGAATTATTGATTTTTACTAGCCCGGATGGCCAGTAAGTTTGTTTGTTCTAAGTTGTCACAAGTTAAAAAATGAATTGCTATTTTGTTTACCTTGCTGTATAGTTTTTTTCCGGCTGCAAACTAGTGATAGATTCATGAAATGCTATTGGATAGAAGTGTTTTTTTTTAATCTTTAATGATTTGTAAAGATCGGAAGAAAAACAAATACAGAAAAAAGTTTCCCAGTCCTTATCTTGTAACGGCAACAGCAATTTTTTGTTACTTCTGTCCACATCATTCGTAATGAGCAGAAATAAGCAAAATAAATGTCCTGATCTTCCTTGGATTTGCCCAGCCTAGTGAATGCAACAGATACCGACACCAGACACAACCAACCTGACTTTTGTTTCTTCCTCAAAGAAAACACTAGTGGTGAGGTCAATTGGATGTGTGAAGATATTTTTTTACAAAAGAGCAATCCACATGAAGTAATGTTCAATGGGGGACTAAAGCTAACTTCATGGGAAAGTAGGAGAGATGAGCAATAAGACTAAAATACAGAAAAGGAAGCAAAACCTTAAACAATAAAACATATATAAAAAGTCTGTTAATGTATGGATATTTTTGTATCCTTGGAGTCTCCTCATTCCCTTCCTACTTGAAAACAGATGGGGAATGCACTCTTACTCTGCCATATCACCAATCCATCGGAATCTTATTCTGGAAACATGCTTTGTCCTGTAAGTTGCACATTCAAATTAAGATGTTTAAAAAAATTAGAGCAATTCCATTAAGATACATTTTCTACATATATTGTAAATGTCTAAGTGCCAACATGAGGCACAGTTGTCTAAGCAATGGCTCCTGATCATTTGTCCGCGATGGAGTTTGAATAACAGTGAAGCATGGATATTGTGTTTGTCTCACAGTACTGGCTCTCTCCCTTCCCTGGAGTCAGTGGCCCTAAATTAAGGATGTGCTGCTTCTTATAACTCACCGAGTTGCTCACGGTGGTTGTTAAATTACCAATAATAAATATATGTATATATTATCTCCCAAGCTCTTTAATGCCACATTGGAAAATGTCTTTCAATCACTGAACTGGGAAAACAAAGGTAGAAAGATTAATGGCGATTATCTAACTCACCTTCCTTTTGCTGATGACGTAGTCATTTTTGCAACTATCCCATCAAAGCTGCAGAGTATGATCCAGGAACTTGCTGACAAGAGTAAAGAAGTGGGATTAAAAATGAACTTTCAGAAGACAAAAGTGATGTTTAATGCTTTTACAAGAATGGAAGATTTATCGATTGATGGAAAAAAGCTGAAGATAACAGACACGTACGTTTATCTTGGACAGCAGATATCAAGTGAGAGTCACAGTGGTGAAGAAATTAATCGGCGTACAAAACTTGCCTGGAGAGCTTTTGGAAGAAACAGCATAATTTTCAATAGCAATATGCCATTATGTCTTAAAAGAAAAGTGTTTGATCAATGCATCCTTCCAGTGCTTACGTATGGTGCAGAGACGTGGACCTTAACTAAAAGAGACATACAAAGGCTGCAGACAACTCAAAGGAGCATGGGAGGTGCATGCTTAGTGTAACCAAGAGAGATAAGAAGAGGAACTCGTGGATCCGAAAAATGACAAGAGTGGAAGACATCATGATCACAGTAAAATCCTTGAAATGGCAATGGGCTCATACTTGCCAGAAGGACAGGCCATTGACGGACAGTCGAAATTTTAGATTGCATTCCAAGGGACAGGAAAAAACCCAGAAGAAGACCACATGGAAGATGGGTGGATGAAATTCGAAAGTATGCGGGAGTAACATGGAGGAGACTGGCACAAGACAGACCATTGTGGAAGAGGCTTGGAGAGACCTTCGTCCAGCAGTGGATTGATAATAGTTGACGATGATGATGATGATATACTGAATATATATATATATATATGTCTTAAGTTTTCTTTATTTTTTACAGAGTAGTGGGCAATATGGTGGACCAATGGTTTGCAAATTCTAATGGTCCATTGGACCAGTAAAAGATTTATTTCTAATTCTAACACTGTATTAGTGTCTTCCAAAATAATTAGTTTCCACTGAAGTCCTAAGCACAGTTATATAAAAATAAAATGTATCTGTATACACAACCACTGAAACAGAAAACTTGTTGCAAGCCTGCAAATCACAATAACAATGGAAAAGGTAATTTAAAAAATAATAATAATAAATAAATAATTATTACATTACAGATTACAGTGAGGACAAAATATGTACATAGCAATTGAATGTGTAGCAATGCATGTGAAATGGACCTTTAAGGCAAAATGTTAATATATTGGACTATGAACCTCATAAAACCAAGAGACTAAAGTTTTTGTAGCTAGAAAAACAGTTCCATTAATGAACCTTCAAGAATTACAAATAGCATTTTCAACAATTCCAAAATAGTAGACTTACAAAATACATAAGGAAAATATCTTAATTTAATAACTGGACATACTTCCAGAAGGACAGACTATTGATGGACAGCAAGAGGAAGATGGCAATAAGTTATTTCCATGTGTACAGTTCCTATACATTGAGAAACAGGCCTTGTTAAAATCAACAGGCCAGAAATGTCTGTAAAAACAAAAAAACTCACATGTGAAAAATATAGTGGAACATTCTGACGTTAAAATAGAATTAAATATATTAACCTGAGCAAAGCCTTGACTAAGTGTTAATTGCTGTAAATAACATTTTTATTTTTTTACACTACAAGCAAAAACTATCTACAAAATCTGCTAATAATTTGGAAACCATCTGCATACAGCATACATCTATATTCTGCTACTCAGGTCCTAAGAGTTGTTGGTGTGAACGATTAAATTGACGTTATGATTTACTGAGTTACAAAAGTGGCTAACTTTCTTTAGCATTTTGCAACAACTTTTTCCACTTTAGCAATTTTTCATCCAGCTTAACCCTTTCCGCTTGACTGTCAGGTGACACTCGTTACAAAACTGCCGATTAGCTCGCATGTTGGGTGTCAGCCACTCCGAAGATGAAGTCTCTACTCTACAGCCCATATGCCAGGGCAGGAGAGACATTGTTTTTGCATCAAGCTTTCCATGATAATAATGCAAGGAACTGTACACCAACTATACATAAGATAGTATAACTATACTAGTTATCCAAATTTATTTACATAGCTAAAATCAAAGTTTCCAAGCTTTCGCACATCCAGCAGATGGCTTCTTTTCAAGGAAGGTAGACAGCAAACTCGATAATAGAATGCTTCAACAATTTGAGCGTGGTGACTTGACAATAAACGAAGAGATTTGAATGTAATTTAATAAAAACACGAGGCATCATGTTCGTTTTGCACGCAAAATCCTTGGAGGAAAACAAAAGGCAATTATTTGAAGAATGGGTTCCAAATTCATGGTAACTCTAGTGAGACGCTATCATTGCAGGCCTCATTGTTGCTAATGATCTCCAATGTTTCCCAAATGGCAGTGGATTTAGGAGTAGAGTAGGAAGCTAATTTCTTTATGTCATACCACATAGGAACGGCAGACTTGAACTGGACTTCTCTGGATAGGGCCATGGCATAAGCTTTCCAAAGCTGAACTTTCACAAATAAAGGTAACTTGATCACGCTAGTTACGTTAACTGAAACTTTTATAAAAAGTTCGTAAGTTGGAAGCTTTCGACCTTATCTTAGGTCTTCATCACGCCAATGGAGATACTTGGGGAGATCTTCATCCATTGGCGTGATGAAGACCTAAGATAAGGTCGAAAGCTTCCAACTTACGAACTTTTTATAAAAGTTTCAGTTAACGTAACTAGCGGGATCAAGTTATCTTTATTTGTTAATATTGTTACGTGTTTTGCCCATAATCGTCATGTCTCGTCATCGTCACTGAACTTTCGCAGCTAAATTGCAGAACCTACTGCAAAAAAAAAAAAAAAAAAAAAAAGCAAGTATGGGTGAAATGTTATTCAAATGGAAAGGGTTAAACTCTGCGTCATGATCTACATAAAACCCTCAAGTGGCAACAGACTGAACACAATGCTATATACTAATCACAGTTGAACAACTGGACACCGAGGGACAGGAAAAGACCCAGAAGACCACATGGAAGATAGGTGGATGAAATTCAGAAGTGCCAGGGGGACATGGGAGAGAATTGTTTAACATAGAGTTATAGAAGATACTTGGGGAGATCTTCATCCAGCAGTGGATTAGGAATGGTTGATGGTCACTGCCAGAAGCAGGGATCATAGCATACTTCTGGAAAATTTTAGGTAGGAATTTTAGGACTTCTTAGGAAAATTTTAGGAGTGTATTTCAATAAAAACTAGATGTATATTTGTATACATCTAGTAAAACAACTTTGTATACATTGTAAAGAGTTTGCTTCACACCCTTCAACCATATATACTGATAGACTGCGCATGACATCAAAATTTCTGGCTCCAACATAAAATCACATGACATCAGTCAAAAAGATGGGTTACACCTGCTGTGCTTATGGTTGCTCTGAGCGATATAGTAAAGAAAGTTCTATGATTTTTCATGGGTAAGAAACGAATTAAATACCTAAGTCAATAAAGTTCAATTACTTAACCAGAAACTTGCAGCTATTGATATAAAAATATAGTAACTTAAGAAAAAAATGGAATGCATGTTCCAAATTCTTCGCAAATGTTCATCACATTATAAATCACAAAATGTAAACAACCCAATGATGCATGTATACAGCTCATAAGTAAACTTACCTGAAGAGCTTTCATTATATATGAGGCACATTCACATAATACACCGAAAACACTGAAGTTCTGCAGCGTAAATTAGTAATCATAACAGCATTTTTACACGAAATTTGGAGTCTGATGATGACGTGCCCAATGTTGGAGCCATGGCGGCTTTGATGCAGCTATTGCCAATGCGCAGTCCATTAGTATATATGGTCGAAGTTCACACCCAAATTTTTTGCATAACGTCTTTAATGTCTAAAGTTTAAGTATGATTTACTTCTAATGTTCAGTTCTTATCTTTTCACGTGTTATTATCATATTCAAGTATATTTACCACATTCAAGTTTCACTTTGAACATTAATATGCTGTTGAACCAGAAGCAATTCACGATTTTCACAGTAAAGTTATCAGGTTTCACATTAAATTATAATATCCTAAAAAGGTAATTGAAAACCAAGAACTATGTACAATTGTTCACTGAATTACTTTTTCATATTATTGTTTTAACCTTTTCCTGATTAGCCTATCTTTTTCTGCTTCCACCACAACTAATTTACTTTCAGTTTTCTTTATTTCAGCTGAACCTTGTATGATCAAGTTAGAGGCAACTGCTATTTCAACAGTATTTTGTTTTTCTACAGCTTTTCTCATTCTTTCTGTTCCCTCTTGAATTACTGCTAGGGAAGCTTCTTTATCTTTTTTAAGCCTATTTATTTCTGCATCATTTTCTTTTATTTTGTCATCAAACTCAGCTTTTCTTTTTTTCTCTAGCTGCTTTTCCTTATTTTCCCTCTCTTTCTGCTTCCTTTCTTTTACCTTTTTTGATTCTTCTTCCTTCAGCTTATCAACATACTCTTTATAAAATTTATGTGAATCACGAATACTATTTAACAAATTTCTTGTTATGGGAACTTTACTTACACATCCATAGTGTTTAATGGCCCCTTTAACTATTCTTAATGATGTTATAGTTGAGTCTTTTAAGTTAGCCTTGTCCTTCCTTAACAGAGCAGTGTTAACCGAAAATCCCCTTTCTGCATCAGCATTACCATGAGGTAAAACTAAAATTGACTTGATGAGTTTAGCAAGATTTGAGTATTTTTCTTTTCCGCTAGTCTTTAATACTAAATATATTACGCCAGTAATGATCAATCCGCACTGGAATATGCCCTTCCTCTGAAAATTTCACTAGTTCATCTAGTGAAATTTTCTAGTTGGCTTATCGCAATTTAAAAGTTTTTCACTAGTTCATCTAGTGAAATTTTCTAGTTGGCTTATCACAATTTAAAAGTTTCCACTCTTCTCTTACTCTATCAATTTTTTCCTCAGAAAGATGCAAAACACTTAAAATTCTGGTTATTTCTGAAAGTCCTTCAGTGACTGAAAGTTGAGTTGACTCTTTCTTTGGTTCTTTTACCTTTAAAACTTCTATGTCTCTTAGCTTTTGATTGCAGAATGGCAAATTTGACTTTAAATATTTTGTGGTTGCAATTAGTGATGATCTTACATCTAAGAGAAATAATTTCTGCCTGGTCTCCTGAACATTCCTGAGGAGATTTTTTGTCTTCATACCAACTTCTAACTCCCCTCGTTTTTCCCATGAATTTTTTTTTCAAAATCTACATTCTTTAGGTCTTCTCCAAATTTCCCTGCAATAACATCATCTTGGATAAACTGAGCCATAACATTCCTCATTAAAGTATTTAAATCAGAATATAACTGGTGTATTTTTGGTTCTTCACTCTGATAACATAATGAAAACTTTTCAAAATTTTGGTGTGAAAATGAAATTAATGCTAAATTAGCAAGGAGTTAGCTCATTTTTCAGGAAACAGTGAATTCTTTTATACCTTGCCGAATTGCGTAGTTGTTTTTCAAATATTTTTTGAGATGGCAAGAAGTTTAAAAAATATTCTGTAATATTTAGCCATTGATCCAAGAGCCTCTGGGCTACAGAACCAACGGTTAACCATCTGTTGCCGACATGACGCAAAAGAAATTTGGCTGTGACCAATGTTATATCCTCGACAGATTTATAATCCTCTCGTCTTGCAGCACTACTCTTTAAAAAGTAATGCATATCAGTAGCAAATTCGTCAAAATCTATATTTAAGCTTGTCAAAAAAATTTTTAAATGCATTACTAATAACATGCAGGTTGCAAAAACCTAGTTCCAAAGATCTCTGGCCTGTTTCTTGTTTTACAACTTCATTGAATTTGCGTAAAAAGCACTTATTTACATATTGGCTGTCCATGGATACACAAATAATTCTGTTCAACGAAATATTGAAGGATGATAACACATCAAGAATTTCTTTTAGCAAAATATCTGCTGTTGCATGACCCAGAAAAACGCTTGTTAGGTATCGGCAAGAAACTGAATTTATTTCTGAAGACCAGTACCTGAGATACACATCTAACTGCCGTTTCACTTGTGTATTTGTAGTTTCATCAAATGCTATAGTAACCTTTCCTGGGCTACTAGATGCAATGTCTTTTTTCAAATCCTCTTCAAAATATTTTAACAATCCATGTGATATCACATAAGCAACTTTTTTTCTTTAAGTTGCATTTTGGCTGCAATAGCAGAATCAGGAAACATTTCTTTGAAAAGTTCAACTGTTTCAGTGCATGAAACAAAAGACATATTGTCCTTAGCAACTTTCATGGCCCATAATGCTTCGGCTTTAGCCAACTGTAAATCATGACTCAGTACTTCACTAATATTTGTTTTGGGCTGAAGATCCCGTCCTCCAAAGGCTTTCACAGGATGGACTTATTTTGAAATTTACTTTGAAATTTCTGCAAATGTTTTTTTCCTTTATGATGCACTTTTACTTGTGAAAAGCCACTATTAGAAATGTTGAAAATTTCTGAACACAATATACACTTAGCAGAAAATATTGTTTCAGTTGCAGAACACCATTCTTTCAACTTCACTCCGTCCAATTCTTTGGCGAGCCACGCATCTTGAAATTTCGTTTTGGATTTAGGCATCTTAAACACTTGTATTAGTAACCAAAAAATGAAAGGGAAGTACAAAAACACAATATTGCAAAACCAGACAACTTCCCGAAATTTGGCTGTGAGGATGTCAGAAGATAGAAAAAAAAAAAAAAAGCAGGTCACCACTAGAGAACTGAACCTGCACACAGCACAGAGAACACCATAAAAGACGTAAAACCAGAAACTATCATACGCATCTCACGCAAGTTCAGTCAAAGTGAGTCGGAGCCGAGATATATTGCGTATCGAAGGTCGCTGTCGCCGGCGCACGATCGAAGGTCAATGATCACGTGCTCTACTGCCTGCCACGATAACACTCATCTACCATCCCATCGTCATTACCGGAGGTTACGGAAGGAGACCACATGTTTCCTCTTTGCTTCCACCCACCTGCGGTTTACAATAACAAAACATCAGCAGAAAGAGGAGGTTCCACAAGGCATGTACAAAAATAAAGTACAATCTTTTGCGTGCCACGGAGTTCGACTGCAAAGCGCAAACCAGGGGTGAAAATGACCCCTCCCCTTTTCCCTTAGATCTCGTTACTCTCGAAAACTGTCCGAAGGCAAAAAAGTGGAGCGCCCGCCCCGAAGCCAGTGCATCTCGATGGCGTCATTTTCCCTCCCTTCAGCAGCACAGCATATAGGCTGTGTTTCTACAATAACAGGTCTTTTTACCTTACCGTAATGGTAAATTTATTGGCGTTAATAACGGTTGTATTTTTAATAAATAAGCTTACCAAAATTTTAGGAAGAATAGCAAATTTTAGGTATAATTTTAGGAATTTAAGGAGAGTCACAAAATATTAGGAATTTTAGGAGGAATGCGATCCCTGCAGAAGTGTCCTACGTGGTCTCGTTTTTTAAGTGTACAAGTCATCCTGAGGTTTATAGTATGACATCAGAGTGGTGATAAAAATTAAGGAAAAATCTAAGGGATTTTGAAAAGTGAGCCCATACTATTGGTTATCTGATTAAACAAGAAACAAGTCAATTACTATGCATAAAGCAAGATATAGAGTTTTGACTGTTTGAGTACTTGAATTCCAGATGATCCCATTTCCTCCCTCTGTTAGCGCTGTTAATGAAGGCACACAAATTCAAAACCCTAGTAATATTTCCCCATAATAAAATTAATTTTTTTTTCACTTCTAGCAGTTTTTGGTTGTTCTTCCGACACACTGAAGACAACAAATCCAACCTACAGCACCGCTTACGACATTATCACTGTAAATGACAAAGCATCTCTGTATGTTAAGATGGTGTAATGGAATTTTTTCAGGTTGAGTACTGAAGTTGTCAAAGATAGGCAAGCATGTATTATGTGGTGGGAGAAAGGTTTAATCCCTGTGACAAGGATATGTTCAGAAGAGCACAACGTAAAATTGTATTTCCAAAGAGCATGGACTTGGAATGTTCAGATGTCCAAAGTATCATATTGATGGATGTCATGGAGAATCTGCCCCTAGGGCAAGAGGAACCTGGTTTGCTAAAATAGTATTCAATCATTGCTGTTGTGCATTACTGATATTCTAAACATTATCATCTGTATCAATATTATGTACATGTTTCACAGTGTTTTGTTGTAGGTGGAATTCGCGATCTGATCTTTCACCTGTCTGAAGGACAACACCGCAGTTTTCTTCACAGGTAGTCAGAAAACATTTCTGAAATGAAAACCTCAGTAGGAATTTCTAGCATACTCATGGTAAATGCTTTATAAAGATCACAGAACATAACTGAATTAAATATATATATGTGAACTGGGAAAACATATATCATTGAACTGGGAAAACAAAGGGATAAAGTCAGTGGCTGATCACCCCTCTCCAATCATTCCTTGAAGATAAACAGACCTGAAATTTTTTTTCAAAAAACATGCAGGTAAAATATTTCGTTTTCCTTACGCAAATCAACTGAAACAGAAGTTTATTAACAAAATATTTAGAAAACGAACGACATTGTGTTTTATAAACACAAAACTATATACTACATGATGTGTATATACATTTATGTATTTTTATATATACTAAATAAATATATATTTAAGGACATGACATACAGTGTATATATATATATATATATATATATATATATACTTAAGAGCAAAACTGAAGACTAAGGAAAAAATTTTAGAATTTAAAACGAAGGGTGCAAAATAACCTGAAAATCAAAACGCGCAACGCAGCAGTTTTGAAAATTCAGAATTCACATTCTATAAAGACACCTAAGCAAAATAATATATAATTTTGACTCACACCTAGTACAACATAGAAAAGGTTATGTATCTGCCTGTGTGAGTAAAAGGAGAAAAGAAAAAAATAAAATAAAACAACTGAATGTAGAAGGTGTCGAGAATACTGAGCTTTGGCTTTATCAAGGACCAGCAAAAACTCTGCATTTTCTCACTTCCACAAAGACCTAGTTGGAAATGGGTTTCTGCAAGGCCATAGATGCAAGTAACATTCCCACCTAAAATAGTTTAAAAAATATATATATAAGTCATGTCCTCCGTAGAGTAGCATGACCTAGCACTAGTTAACAATTTCGCTTGCATCCATTAACCTTCATGGCCCGACCCATGCTCTTCATCTGTTACTATTAAACAGAGAGAAGAAGATTAAAGAGAACTCAAGCTGTGAGAGTGACATAATAAATAGAAATGATTTTCAGCTATAACGAAATTCCAAGTTCGTTTGAGAGAGAAATTAAACCTGAAAAACAAATTTTACATTGCAATTAAAAAAGGAAATGTTAATTTATAACGAACAGATTTTTGAAAGAAAACTTGAGTCTAAAACCCCCTACTCTACAACTTATGACAGCACGAAAACGAGAATAAGTTAAAGATAATAATTAACTAAAGAAAACTTTGTGAAAGTTATATACCTTAAACAGTTAGTTGCAATATGTACAAAGTATTTCAGCAGTGCTTTAAGTGCATAATTAATTAGTTATTAAGAACTTAACTACTTTGAAAAACAGCGCATAGACAGCGCATAGAAAAGGAACAAGCTTAGCCATCTTCTGTTCCTAGGTACCACAAAAGACGCTCAAAGTTACAAAGAAAAGTAAGAGTTAAAACCCGCATAAATGTTAACAGACAAACCAATGCTTAAAAGCTGAAAAGCTAAAAAACGACAGAGAAAAGGTACATGAAGTACAAACATTGAACTTATAAAACCTAGAACCCAAAGACAAGGAAGAGAGCTTACCTCTTGTGTTACAAAAACTTTTCTCCTCACAAGAGGAGAACATGGCTGACCTCTTCCGCCACTCCCTAGACGCTGGGGGGCAGTGAGGGTGGGGCTGATGGCCTCCTCATACAGCAAGAAACCAACGTGCGGAGATTTTAACCAGAGAAATAAATATATAAACTTAAGACTGTGGATCTGTATATATATAATCAGGCTCAGATTATTCAAACTTATGCACCCACCACAAGTCATCCTGAAGAAGAAATTGAAGAATTTTATGAGGAAATTTGTCATCTAAATAATAAAGGTAAGCAGCACTTGAAGATAATTATGGGAGATTTCAATGCAAAAATAGGACAACGGCAACAGAATGAAACTTCAGTAGGTAAATTCGGTCATGGCAACAGAAACCAGCGTGGAAATACTCTCGTTGAGTTTGCAGAGGCAGAAGGGTTTTTCATCTCGAACTCCTTCTTCAAGAAAAAGCCACACAGGAAATGGACATGGAGACATCCAAATGGGACGACAAGTGAAATTGATTTCATTATGTGTAACAAAAAATTCGTCATAGAAGACTGCAGTGTGCTAAACAAGTTCAACACAGGTAGTGACCATAGATTGGTGAGATGTAAGATGCACCTCAACACTAAACTTGAACGTGGCAAGCTCATAAGACAAACAAAATCTATTGACATAACCAACCTTAAAAAACACCATAATACCTTTCAAGTTGGAACTGAAGAACAGGTTCTCTGCTTTAGAAGGCCTAACATCGGAAGAAGTGGACATCTCTGAAGTTAACAGAAAAGTAACCCAAGCTCTTATGGAAACAGCAACAAAATTAGCTGGGTCTACGAACAAGTTGCATGTAAATAAATTATCAGGAAAAACGAAAATGTTGATGCAAAAAAGAAGAGATATGAGGACAACTAAAGAAGATGTGACTTCCAAAGTGGAATATATAGAGCTATGCAAGACAGTAAGAAAAAGTATCACTGAAGACGTAAGAAAATTCAACTGTGAACTAGTGAGGAAAGCAATTGAAAACAACCAAAGCCTAAAGATAGCAAAGGGACATCTCAGTAAGGGAAGAAAACAGATTATGGCACTGAGAAAAGAAGATGGTTCTGTAACAATAAATAGAGGCGAAATTTTGACAAGAGTGAAAGATTTCTACTCCAAATTATATGAAAGGGATGATACATGCACTCCAGACATCATGAAAGATACCAGTACCAGAGTTCCTCCAGTCCTTCCAGCAGAAGTTGCAGATGCAATCAAGAACATGAAGCGGGGAAAAGCTCCAGGAGAAGATGGAATTACTGTAGACATCATACAAGAAGCAAGTGGAGAAATCGAAACAGTACTCGCCCAAATTTTCACTCGATGCCTTAATGAAGGAAAGATTCCTGAGGATTGGAACACCGCTACAATGATCCTGCTACATAAGAAAGGTGACATTAAGGATCTCAGAAACTACAGACCTATCAGCCTCCTATCAGTAGTTTATAAAATCTTCACTAAAGTTCTTTCACACCGCTTGAAGGTAACACTGGACATGGCTCAACCGAGAGAACAAGCTGGATTCAGGAGTGGCTACAGCACAATAGATCATATACACGTACTGAGAGAACTAATTGAAAGAGCGAGGGAATATGAACTTCCATTGTGCATGGCTTTTATCGATTATGAAAAAGCCTTTGATTCGGTGAAACCATCAGCAGTTACAATGGCTCTGAAAACCTGCGGTATTGAAAATGCATACATTAATATTATTAATAACATCTATGAAAATGCAAGTGCAAAGATTAGGCTGTTTGAAAATACAACACACGCAAAAATTGGAAAGGGAGTGAGACAAGGTGACACCATATCTCCGAAGCTCTTTAATGCCACATTGGAGGGTGTTTTTCAGTCGCTGAGCTGGGAAAACAAAGGGATAAAGATTAATGGAGATTATCTAACCCACCTTCGTTTTGCTGATGACGTAGTCATTTTTGCAACTACCCCATCAGAGCTGCAGAGTATGATCCAGGAACTTGCTGACAAGAGTAAAGAAGTGGGATTAAAAATGAACTTTCAGAAGACAAAAGTGATGTTCAATGCTTTTACAAGAAATGAAGATTTATCGATTCATGGAGAAAAACTGGAGATAACAGATACGTATGTTTATCTTGGACAGCAGATATCAAGTGAGGGTCACATTGATGAAGAAATTAATCGGCGTACAAAACTTGCCTGGAGAGCTTTTGGAAGAAACAGCATAATTTTCAAGAGCAATATGCCATTATGTCTTAAAAGAAAAGTGTTTGATCAATGCATCCTTCCAGTGCTTATGTATGGTGCAGAGACGTGGACCTTAACTAAAAGAGACATACAAAGGCTGCAGACAACTCAAAGAAGCATGGGAGGTGCATGCTTGGTATAACCAGGAGAGATAAGAAGAGGAACTCGTGGATCCGAAAAATGACAAGAGTGGAAGACATCATGATCAGAGTTAAATCCCTGAAATGGCAATGGGCTGGACATACTGCCAGAAGGACAGATCATCGATGGACAGCCGAAATTTTAGATTGGATTCCAAGGGACAGGAAAAGACCCAGAAGAAGACCACATGGGAGATGGGTGGATGAAATTCGAAAGTATGCAGGGGTGACATGGAGGAGACTGGCACAAGACAGACCGTTGTGGAGGAAACTTGGGGAGACCTTCGTCCAGCAGTGGATTGATAATGGTTGATGATGATGATGATAATATATACAGTACAACCTCAAAAATCCGGAATCGTCCGGACTTTGCCGATTCCGGATTATAGAGAGTTTGGATAAAATTCAAACTTAAGTATTAAATAAATACACTATTTTTGTAAAAGTAATGACAAAAAATCAAGTTAACCCATTGAAAAATATTATTTAATATAAAATAATAGAACAGGAGAATTTTTAAGAAAAATATAAAAATACGAAAAAAGATTACCGTAATTTTCGGACTAAGAGCCGCATCGGCGTAAGGGCCGCAGGTGAGAAATTTTACAATCTTTGAAGCAAAAGTTGCCGTAAGGGCTGCTGCACCTGTGTCGAAGTCGTGGTGCTGCTCAGAAAACTAAATTATCTTCCTTATTTTCCTGAATTAACTTGCACCCAATGTGATTATATGTATACTTCAAAGGCTAATTCTGCAACTCAGTGTAGATCTGCTTTATGCACTTATTTTTTCATACTGGCTAACATTTTTATTTATACATTTTTTATTAATCATGCTAATGATGTTTTTTTGTTTGCCTTTATTAAATGCTGAAAACCATTTATGTAATCAATACAAATCACAGTTAAATCTTAAGACTCCCGTTAGAACATCGCATTGCTCGTAAAACCGCACAATTGTCTAAATTCCATTCAATGTGGATGTCTACTACAGGATGGTTCTCTGTTCACCGCAATAGAATCTGTCTTAGAAGTAATTAACTTACAAATTATCGCTTGTAATGCTTTCCATTAATGTTTTCTTTAATAATATGTTCCTTCTATGTTATGATTTTTTCTCATCTACAGATGTTTTTGTTAGAATAAGTTGCTTTACACTTCCTTTTACC
The DNA here is from genome assembly GCA_039090855.1 of Macrothele yani. Classification (NCBI taxonomy): domain Eukaryota; kingdom Metazoa; phylum Arthropoda; class Arachnida; order Araneae; family Macrothelidae; genus Macrothele; species Macrothele yani. The sequence continues at coordinate 37,960,222 of CM077031.1, read as the reverse complement.
AGCTCCCTCGCACGTGTTCACGGATCGCAGGTCTCGCCACCAACACTTGGAAACAGCGGTGATGCTTTCTCTCTTTCAAGCGGTTTGACCTACTTTCATTTACTGCGCACTGAGCCTTCCTCTTGAGCTCCGCTTTTATATGTATGAATGGGAAAGCTCTCCCTTCTTTTTTCTTTTGCATTTGTGAAGATTTTATCTTCAGCCAGGTATTAAATTAATTACCCATTGTTAACATCAGGTGATGATGCTACAGCTCTTATTAGTGAGAAAACATTTCCAGCCGAAGCCTTCAACTTCCACCATTGTCAGTCAATAAAAATAAAAAATTAAAATCAAAGCAAAACTCAGGAGCACACAGCCAAGAAACACCTGTATTGCATGCCAGATTAACTGCATTGTTCATGTTCTTAAGCTTTTGTTCAGGGAAGTGCCCATCAAACCGGTCTCCCCACCCCAGTGAAAATCAATGTTCCTTTCCTTGGTTGCATCGCAATTAGATATTCTTCGCCCTGGGCACGCTATCCACAGAAGCCTCGGACGTCACGCTACTGGTCTGTGTGCTTATGTCCCCATTCCATCCCCCATGCAAAGGGCATTTGAGTCAGGCATTCCTTTCACAAACAAACCTCCTAACCTTAAGACCTACGCGAGCATTTTCCCGTCCTCCCCCACTTTCCCTCCTAAACCAAGATCAGGACAGCGGAGTTATCGTTTAAATAGATGTGTCTAATGGATCGCGACATCATATCTATAAATTTCTGTAAAAATTTTAGCACATCTTTTTAGTAAATAATCAGTATATTTGTTTTTGAAATATCATTATATGCATAATCTTACCCTGTTGTTTTAAATTCGCGACTTCGGCAGTCCGGAAGATTAAAAAAAAAAAAATCCGGAAAAAGGCCGAATTTTGGAGGTTTTCGGAATTTGGAGGTCCGAATTTTCGAGGTTGTACTGTAAATATCTATATATATATATATATATAATGGCAATGGGTTGGACATACTGCCAGAAGGATAGGCCATCGATGAACAGCCGAAATTTTAGATTGGATTCCAAGGGACAGGAAAAGACCCAGAAGAAGACCACATGGGAGATGGGTGGATGAAATTCGAAAATATGCGGGAGTGACATGGAGGAGACTGGCACAAGACAGACCGTTGTGGAGGAAACTTGGGGAGACCTTCGTCCAGCAGTGGATTGATAATGGTTGACAATGATGATGATGATGATATATATACTAAGCAGGGCAAGATTTCATCTTTTTTGCTCACTAGCAAATTTTGCTAGTGACCAAATAGTTTGCTAGCAAAACATTTGCACGACTAGCAAGTAAAACTAAATCACATCGTAACTTATTTTCTAATAAAGTTACACAGAAATTTAAATATGTGTATAAATATTTTGACTTACCTTTTTGAATAATGAATAGAATCTTAGATAAGTTTAGTGACTATCTTTATTATTAATTTCTAACAAATTCTCATACCACATGAATATATTTCACTGACATTCTAATTCAGATGTCTTCCCATATGGTTTACGCTCAGGGTGTCTGACTTTGTCGTCATACCACTTTATAACTGCTGACCGTGGATTAAAAATCTCTTCATGTGGCCCTTCTATTTCAATTGTCATCAGAGCATTTAAAGTTTCAACAGACAAATTGTTCCTCCAATCCCCTTGTATTCTTTTTAAAAACTGAATCCCACCTCACAACATGCTAAGTGAAAGTATCGCACAAATTTCTGCTAAACTTCTACACACTTCATATCTGCCAACTACCACACAATGCCGTAGTTTCTACAAAATTAGTTGTCTGACTACGGAACTCACTATCAAAACTACGGATTCTACAAATTTTCATTTTGTTTCAAATTTTTCTTTTGCTATTATTTTTATGATATACACGAGATTCTTACAGGGATTCGCGGAATACCCTTTTTTTTTTTTTTTTTTTTTTTTGTCATCAGTTAGATCATTCTGTAGATCGATATTTGGGAGAAATTTTTATAAATAGGTAGTATGGTGAGTGTTATACTTTACATGAAATTACGGTAGTCCCACAGGGAATGCTAATGCTGAATGCAAAATGTTGTTTCACAAAAATGACTTGCACACATCCATTTGACCTTTCGCATTTATTTGAATGTCTTGCTTTCATTTGAATCCATTTGAATGCCTTGCTTCAGTGTGAAAGGCAGGAGATTCTCCCATGTGGAAAGAATGACAGATGGGCAAGAACTAAAGCCATAGCATAAATGGTTCTTCAACCTCCAGTTGGAAAGCATTATATAAGACCTTTACTCTGGGGTCACAACTTGGGCAAAAAAGGGGAGGTCTTAATCCAAATATTTTCATTCAGACCTCGGTTTGCTACAATCTAAAATTTTTAAAAAATTGAAGTATGGTTTGCAATTCCGACATTTAGTTTTTGAGAAGTAAATATGTGAATTTCAAAAAATTTGAAAACTACCACAGCGAAACCTGGATATTTTGAAATCTGGTTCAGTTCTTTATAAACTTGTTAATTCCAAAACAAAAGGGTAAAAAATAATTACTGGCCACCCGGGATAGTAAAATAAATATATCACTGGCCCGATTAAATTTTTACTAGCCAATGGCCAGCGGACCACCGGGTAATTCGAATGCTGTATATATATATATATATCATCATCATCATTGTCAACCATTATCAATCCACTGCTGGACGAAGGTCTCCCCAAGTTTCCTCCACAACGGTCTGTCTTGTGCCAGTCTCCTCCATGTCACTCCCGCATACTTTCGAATTTCATCCACCCATCTTCCATGTGGTCTTCTTCTGGGTCTTTTCCTGTCCCTTGGAATCCAATCTAAAATTTCAGCTGTCCATCGATGGTCTGTTCTTCTGGCAGTATGTCCAGCCCATTGCCATTTCAGGGATTTAACTCTGATCATGATGTCTTCCACTCTTGTCATTTTTCGGATCCACGTGTTCCTCTTCTTATCTCTCCTGGTTATACCAAGCATGCACCTCTCCATGCTTCTTTGAATTGTCTGCAGCCTTTGTATGTCTCTTTTAGCTAAGGTCCACGCCTCTGCACCATACGTAAGCACTGGAAGGATGCATTGATCAAACACTTTTCTTTTAAGACATAATGGCATATTGCTCTTGAAAATTATGCTGTTTCTTCCAAAAGCTCTCCAGGCAAGTTTTGTACGCCGATTAATTTCTTCACCAATGTGACCCTCACTTGATATCTGCTGTCCAAGATAAACGTACGTGTCTGTTATCTCCAGCTTTTCTCCATCAATCGATAAATCTAAATTTCTTGTAAAAGCATTGTACATCACTTTTGTCTTCTGAAAGTTCATTTTTAATCCCACTTCTTTACTCTTGTCAGCAAGTTCCTGGATCATACTCTGTAGCTCTGATGGGGTAGTTGCAAAAATGACTATGTCATCAGCAAAACGAAGGTGGGTTAGATAATCTCCATTAATCTTTATCCCTTTGTTTTCCCAGTTCAGTGATTGAAAGACATTTTCCAATGTGACATTAAAGAGCTTCGGAGATATGGTGTCACCTTGTCTCACTCCTTCTCCAATTTTTATGTGTGTTGTATTTTCAAACAGCCGAATCTTTGCACTTGCATTTTCATAGATTTTATTAATAATATTAATGTATGCATCTTCAATACCGCAGGATTTCAGAGTCATTGTAACTGCTGATGGTTTCACCGAATCAAAGGCTTTTTCATAATCGATAAAAGCCATGCACAATGGAAGTTCATATTCCCTCGCTCTTTCAATTAGTTCTCTCAGTACGTGTATATGATCTATTGTGCTGTAGCCACTCCTGAATCCAGCTTGTTCTCTCGGTTGAGCCATGTCCAGTGTCACCTTCAAGCGGTGTGAAAGAACTTTAGTGAAGATTTTATAAACCACTGATAGGAGGCTGATAGGTCTGTAGTTCCTGAGATCCTCAATGTCACCTTTTTTATGTAGCAAGATCATTGTAGCGTTGTTCCAATCCTCAGGAATTTTCCCTTCATTAAGGCATCGAGTGAAAATTTGGGCGAGTACTGTTTCGATTTCTCCACTTGCTTCTTGTATGATGTCTACAGTAATTCCATCTTCTCCTGGAGCTTTTCCCCGCTTCATGTTCGTGATTGCATGTGCAACTTCTGCTGGAAGGACTGGAAGAACTCTGGTACTGGTACCTTTCATGATGTCTGGAGTACATGTATCATCCCTTTCATATAATTTGGAGTAGAAATCTTTCACTCTTGTCAAAATTTCGCCTCTATTTCTTGTTACAGAACCATCTTCTTTTCTCAGTGCCATAATCTGTTTTTTCCCCTTACTGAGATGTCCCTTTGCTATCTTTAGGCTTTGGTTGTTTTCAATTGCTTTCCTTACTAGTTCACAGTTGAATTTCCTTACGTCTTCAGTGATACTTTTTCTTACTGTCTTGCATAGCTCTATATATTCCACTTTGGAAGTCACATCTTCTTTAGTTGTCCTCATCACTCTTCTTTTTTGCATCAACAGTTTGGTTTTTCCTGATAATTTGTTCACATGCAATTTGTTCTTAGACCCAGCTAATTTTGTTGCTGTTTCCATAAGAGTTTTGGTTACTTTTCTGTTAACTTCAGAAATATCCACTTCTTCCGATGTTAGGCCTTCTAAAGCAGATAATCTGTTCTTCAGTTCCAATTTGAAGGTATTATGGTGTTTTTTAAGGTTGGTTATGTCAATACATTTTGTTTGTCTTATGAACTTGCTATGTTCGAGTTTAGTGTTGAGGTGCATCTTACATCTCACCAATCTATGGTCACTGCCTGTGTTGAACTTGTTTAGCACACTGCAGTCTTCTATGACGAATTTTTTGTTACACATAATAAAATCAATTTCACTTGTCGTCCCATTTGGATGTCTCCATGTCCATTTCCTGTGTGGCTTTTTCTTGAAAAAGGAGTTCGAGATGAAAAACCCTTCTGCCTCTGCAAACTCTACGAGAGTATTTCCACGCTGGTTTCTGTTGCCGTGACCGAATTTACCTACTGAAGTTTCATTCTGTTGCCGTTGCCCTATTTTTGCATTGAAATCTCCCATAATTATCTTCAAGTGCTGCTTACCTTTATTATTTAGATCACGAATTTCCTCATAAAATTCTTCAATTTCTTCTTCAGCATGACTTGTGGTGGGTGCATAAGTTTGAATAATCTGAGCCTGGTATCTTCTCGAGAGTTGGATAACGAGTCGTGCAGCTCTGTCAGAGGAACTTTCAACTTCTACAACTTTATCCTTCAGTTTCTTGTTTATTATAAATCCAACACCACTAGTTCTGCCAGTATCTGTCCCACGATAGTAGAAGAGATGTCCACTTATATATATATATATATATATATATATATAAATGTTAAGTTGGTTTGTGTACGCTTCAAAAACTCAAAAAGTTCTGCACCGATTGAGCTCAAATTTTGACACGATATACAACCCGCTTCAAAGATTGTTTTTATCTATTTTCCGCGTCAGTAACATACCCGCAATCGCGATAAAACAGTTTTTTCCTTCGACCATATATACTAATGGACTGCACACTGGCAAAAGCTGCATCAGAGCGTAATATATGTATTCACAAATGAAAAGTCGTAATGGAATTCTAAAAAAGAAACTCCTAAAATTCATGATGAGCACAGCATGAGTTAACCATCTTTTTGCCCGAAGTCACGTGATTTCGTGGCTTGCGATGTTGGAGCCAGAAATTTTGATGCCATGCACAGTCTATCAGTATATATGGTCGAAGGCTTTTTCAACGGTCAGCTGTGTAACAGCAAACGCGCCATCTGCCAGAAGCGAGGGGAACACTCTCCATAGTAGGTGAGCGTGTTGTTTTTATCTATTTTTTGCGTCAGTAACATACCCGCGACCGCGAGAAAACAGCTTTTTCAACAGTCAGCTGTGTACCAGCAAACGCGCCATCTGCTGGAAGCGAGGGGAACAGTCTCCATACTAGGTGATCGTGTTGTGATTGAGCTGCGCCGTTCGCCAAATCGTAAGTAGAGGTTATGTTTTGTCTCTTTATCTCTCATGGTTTTCAACCTAGAGCTGTGAGAGCCATAAGAGGTTATAATCTTATCCCTTCCTTCTGTTCCAGTGAAAACCGAAATAATGCCTCGCAAAAAAACGAATTTGGGTCGTCGCACTCGCCACACAGAAGGATCGAGAAGACGGCTTTCGAATATGACTGAGGAAGAGCGGGCATACGTACGAGAGAGGAACAGACTAAGCACCATACAGATGCGTAACACGGAACCAGCAGAAAGACGAGCAGCCAGGCTTGAGGATGCACGATTGCGAGCACGGCAGTCGCGTTCTGCAGCAACAGATTTGGTTCGTTCTCAACGGAATGAACGCCAGGTGTCGAGGATAGCTGAAACACGTACCCAAAGAACAGCAGATCTGATTCTGCAATACAATTGTCTTGCATTCCGGTACAATCAAGCTGTTGATTATAGTTCAAGTCCGCATGTTGTCATTGGCCAGATGAGTCATGTCTGTACCTACTGCCAGGCTCTTAAAGTTCAATAATGAAACGAATGGGATGTGTTGCGCTGGCGGAAAAATTAAATTGCCTCAACTTGAAGCACCACCAGAGCCGTTGAAAACTCTACTTGCTGGATCTACCGCTGAATTTAAGCATTTCCTATCGAACATCAGGAAATATAACTCTTGCTTCCAAATGACGTCATTTGGTGCGGAAATTGTGACTGCTCAATTCATGCCAACTTTTAAAATCAAAGGACAAATATATCACAAAGCTGGCTCCCTGCTCCCATTCCGAGATAGTGACCATAAATTCCTTCAAATGTACTTCATCGGTGATGATAGAGATGAAGTCGATGCACGTTGTGGAATACATACCTCGCTAAGAAGATCCATCATTTCGCAACTACAGGAGCTCCTTCACGAAAAGAACAATTTGGTGCGTTTATTCAAAACGGCAATGGATATGATGCCATCAGATACCCACAAGATTGTCATTCACGCCGACAAAACGCCCGCTGGAGAACATGTCCGAAGATATAATGCTCCTACTATAGACGAAGTAGCAATTGTCATAGTCGGAGATCAGTTCCAACCTAGAGATATTGTTCTCCATCGAAGAAACGATCAATTGATAAACGTTGCAGAAACTCACCGTTGTTACGATGCTTTGCAATATCCAGTTATCTTCTGGGATGGTGCCGATGGATATCATTTCAATGTGAAGATGATAAACAAAGTGAATGGTGCAGAAATTAATAAAAAGTGCAGCGCAATGAACTTTTACGCCTACCGCTTAATGATTCGGAGGAACGAGGACAATTATATTTTGAAATGCCGTCAGTTGTTTCACCAGTACATTGTGGATATGTATGCAAAAATTGAAACGGAACGTTTGCTATTTCTTCGTTTGAATCAGAACAAACTCCGCTCCAAAGAATACATTCATTTGCGAGATGCAGTTGTGAATGACGGTAATACAACCAACGTTGGAAAGCTTACTATTTTGCCATCTTCATACATAGGCAGTCCACGTCACATGCAGGAATATGCTCAAGATTCAATGGCATATGTTCGTCATTACAGGCATCCAGACTTATTTATCACCTTCACGTGCAATCCAGCTTGGGACAAGATACAGCAGCTGTTACTTCCTGGGCAATCACCCGTGGATAGGCATGACATCACAGCACGTTTTCAGACAAAAGCTTAAGTCGCTGATGGATTTCATTGTGAAACATGAAGTGTTTGGATCTGTGCGCTGCTGGATGTATTCAGTAGAATGGCAAAAGAGAAGATTGCCACATGCGCATATACTAATCTGGCTATACGATAAAATAACTTCAGACGAAATCGACGATGTGATATGCGCTGAGATTCCACGGGCCGACGTCGATAAGGATTTGCATGCAGTTGTTATCAAAAGCATGATACATGGACCATGCGGTACACTAAATCCGAATTCACCATGCATGGTAGACGTGAAATGTTCTAAGCAATATCCTCGAGCATTCGCAGCCAACACAGTAACAGGAGACGATGGATATCCTCAGTATACGAGACGATCAACTGAAGATGGCGGGAATTCGGCAACTAAACACATGTGAAATGGTGATATTGATGTAGACAAATGTTGGGTGGTCCCATATTCGCCTCTGTTGTCAAAAAACATACAAAGCGCACATGGTGTACCTTTGACCCCACTTTACCCATTTTCAATAGCGTTTATCCCCAGGTGGTCCCCTACGACAAACTAAAATTGCATCGAAATTGAACCATATTTACGTAAGTTATGACGCATAAGGGCAATGGAATGGATCCCGCTCCAATGTCGTGACTTTGATCCCATTTATCCCATTTTCAATAGGGTTCGTCCCCAGGTGGTACCCTACCACATACTAAAATTTCATCAAAATCGAACCACTGTTATGCGAGTTATCGTGCGGACAGACGGACAAAGCTGGAGCATTTATGCTTCTTCAACCTACGGTTGGAAAGCGTAAAAAATGAACTAATCATATTTTAGCACAGCGGATGCACTCATCATCAAGTGACTATTCAAAAATGTAACAAAAAAAATGCTGTATTAAGTTTAAATTTTGAAGGGAAAAACATGCGAAATCAGTGTTCCGCTGCTTATACTGTAACTACGCATCAACTCCAAGCAACTGACACAACTCACTTTTTGTTCTAGAAGAAAATAAAAGTAATGCGTAATACGCACACAGCGCACGCAACGAGGCAGATGGTGTGACCGCGCGCCAACATCTCAATCGCGAGAGTGTGACGTCATAAGATTTCTAAGAATGGGAAACATTAATAGGACAACGCTATGACTCTAAAAACGTGGTAACTCGGGGTGCTTATTTAACCCACTAAACGAATTTTTCCAAAGTCGAGATCAAGCTAAATCGATTTCTAGTACCAGAAAACAGTAGGTTAACCACTTTCCTCAAAATTCTAAGAGCCGTTTTCAAAATAAAATTTACATATATAGAAGAATTGCTTCTTTAATAAGATGTGATGTGATGGTATGCATCCCGTTCTTATGTCCTGACCTTTGACCCCACTTCACCCATTTTCAATAGGGTTCGTCCCCAGGTGGTCACCCTACGATAAACTATTGGTTTCATTGAAATCGAACCATATTTAAGCAAGTTATGACGCATAAGGGCAATTGAAATGCATCCCGCTCCTATGTCCTGACCTTTGACCCTACTTCGCCCATTTTCAATAGGGTTCGTCCCCAGGTGGTCCCCTACCACATACTAAAATTTCATCGAAATCGAACCATATTTACGCAAGTTATGATGCATAAGGGCAGTGAAATGCATCCCACTTTTATGTCCTGACCTTTGACCCCACTTCACCCATTTTCAAAATGTTTGTCCTTAGCTCAGGTGGTCCCCTACGACATACTAAAATTCATTGAAATCGAACCATATTTCCACAAGTTATGACGCAAAAGGGCAATGGAATGGATCCTGCTCCTATGCCGTGACCTTCGACCCCAGTTCGCCCATTTTCAATAGGGTTCGTCCCCATGTCGTCCACATACTAAAATTTCATTAAAATCAAACCGTATTTACGTAAGTTATGACGCATAAGGGAAATGGAATTAATCCCGCTCCTATGTCGTGACCTTTGACCCCATTTTCAATAGGGTTCGTCCCAGGGCACTGTTTCTTTCTGGACTGTTTGGCAGGGGGGGGCAAATGAAACCTCAGAGGGGGCAAGTTTTCCATTTGCTATATATATACACAGGGTGTCCCAGAACTTCGCGTACAAACTTGAAGGGGAGGTAGAGAATAGCGTTAGGAACCAGAATTCAATAGGAAAGCTTTGGCAGAAACGATAGGCGGCGCGGTACGCAAGCTCGCAAGGTAGGCACGTGTGGCTTCCTTATTGTAGACGCAGACTGCGTGCGATCAACTTGAATCGTTTCACACACACGGAGTTGACGGATATGCACTTTGTCTATGGCCTAACCAACGGAAATGGACGCGCTGCTGGTCGGTTGTATCGGGAAAGATATCCAAGGAGGCGCCAACCAAATCATCGAATGTTCGCTCGGGTACATCAGAACCTTGCGGAACGCGGATCCTCCACAGCAACGATGCAGGATACCGGGCGGTCGCAAACTGCACGAACACCCATATTGGAAGAGCGTCTGTTGCATGCTATGGACCGAAATCCAGGAACCAGTGTACGGGCGCTTGCCGCTGCCACCGGAACGTCTCAATCAACTGTCTGGCGCATTCTGCAGGGCGAAGCTTTACATCCCTTTCATCTTCAGAGAGTTCAATTACTGCAGCCAGACGATCACCCACGACGTGTCGCATCTGCCAAGTGGTTTCAGCACCAAAGTGTGGCCGACCCACAATTTCCCAGTTCTGTTATGTTCAGTGACGAAGCAACCTTTACACGTGACGGGGTGTTCAATACACACAACGCGCACATGTGGGCCATAGACAACCCACACGGAGCCAGAACACGAGCCGCACAAAGCTTCACTGTTAACGTGTGGGCGGGTATCGTGGCAGACAGTTTAGTCGGGCCATACATCTTACCACCTCGACTGGACGCTCGCAAGTATCTCGTCTTTCTTCAGAAGGTTCTTCCAGAAATGCTGCACGATGTCCCCGCACATGTTCGACACGGAATATCATTACGCAAGGTGCGTACGAGACCATTAGGAACCAAGTGGATTGGGCGTGGCGGTCCCGTCGAATGGCTTACCCAGATCACCAGATTTATCTCCTCTTGATTATGATCTCTGGGGTGCCATGAAGAGCATTGTGTACGACACACCAGTAAATTCTGAAATGGACCTAGTGGCACGAATCTCCATTGCTGCTGCTACGATCGGCGAAACGCCAAGTATCTTTGACAATGCTCGCCAATCCATGTCGCATAGGTGTCGTGCGTGCATCCAGGCCAATGGGCGCAATTTCGAACACCTCCTGTGATGCTTGTAAATCCTACATTGTACTCTTTTGTTATGTAATAAAGCGTTTTACACTGCTTTATGTATTGTGGCCTTACTGTGTCTTTTTCTCACGCGAGAATGACGTTTCCGCCCATGCTTTCCTATTTAATTCTGGTTTCTAACGCTGTTCTCTACCTCCTCCAAGTTTGTACACGAAGTTCCGAGACACCCTGTATATAATGTTAACTATTATATTTATATATATAGAAGTAATTACTAAATATCTAGCACAGGGGCGCATTTAAAGGAGGATCCTCTCCCCCCTCGGAAAATGCTTTTTTTTTTTTTTTTTTTCTTAATGCGATTTACATTACAAAAAAATGCCTTAATTTTATAAACATGTAATCAACTTACATTCGGCCGCCCCGGTGGCGCAGTGGTTTAAGCGATGGCCTCTGTTTATTCGTTCGAAAGGGGTCCGGGTTCGAATCTCGGTGAGGCATGGATGTTGTGTTTGTCTTACGGCACTGGCTCTCTCCCTTCCCTGGAACCAGTGGCCTTAAATTAGGGACGGGTGACTGCTTAGAGCCCATTGAGTTGCTCACGGTGGTAGTTAAACCTCCAATCAAAAAAAAAAAAAATTGCATTAGAAAAAAATGCTTCAATTTTTCATTACCTTTAATTTTGTTCCAGATGATGGATTTCAAAATCTTCCTTTTTCCCCCACCCCCACCCCCCACGAAAAATCGAATACGGAAGTTTAACCACACCCGTAAATCCTAGTTAATAATATGGAAGTTAAAATTTTCAGTAATAAAAAGCTAACAAATTTTTGCAAAAGGGCCTCGAAAATATTTTCCCCCTCGTTCGTTTTTCTATTACGCCACTGGAAACAAATCACTCACAGTATGTCTTGCAGCCCTCACATAATTATACTCTTTGCAGAATCAGGTATTGAAGAGATTTCTTGCTTTACTTATTTTTTTTTTTTTTTTTTTTTTGAGGTTTAACGACCACCGTGAGCAACTCAATGGGCTATAAGCAGTCGCCCGTCCCTAATTTAGGGTCACTGGTTCCAGGGAAGGGAGAGAGCCAGTGCCGTAAGACGAACACAACATCCATGCCTGACAGGGATTCGAACCCGGACCCCTTACGGACGAATGATCAGAGGCCAGCGCCTTAGACCACTGCGCCACAGGGGCGGCATTCTTGCTTTAATTGTACTCAACTTTTAAAAATTGAGTTAATTTTGCACAGAACGTTTTACTACGATTTATATTTAGGTAATCTTTTCGTATCTTATCACTTTGCCAACGGGGTAGGGGGCAATTTTTTGCACAGTATACTATTTTCATCCGTGTATTGAATTATAGCAAATGGAGTTTACTTATATTGCTTGCCAATGCATTTCAGAAAAAACTAAAATACCAGAAAAATATGAAACTGAAATAATTGCAAAACTCTGGCACTTTCCCATTCTATACAAAAAAAATGAACTATTTAAGGGGATTTTCTGGGAGAAGTCACAGCAGCAAAAATTTTGGCCAGGGAGTAAGCTCAAATAGAAATGTGATATTCAACTGGGGGGGGGGTTTAAAAACATTCAGGTATATATATTAAAATGTTTCCTTGAATTTGTGTTATCCACAGATCAGAGCTGTTTTGGTTTGTGAATAATTACAAAGGAAAGTGCGCACTTTTCGGTCAAATTTTACTTGAAATACGGATAAATAAAATATTCTGCAAACCTAATGGCAGCCTGTGAATAAATAAAATATTCTGCAAACCTAATGGCAGCCTGTGAATAAATAAAATATTCTGCAAACTTTATTGCAAAGCTAATAAATGTGGATAAATAAAAAATTCTGCAAACTCAATGGCGGCCGAGACCGGAGTGACTGTTCCATTATGGCTGTGGGCGTTTTTTCAAAAACGCAGGAGCCATGTTGAATTCAGTTGGTTTCTTTAAACCTATACACAACCAGCTTACGCGAATGTGAGGTTTAAACACCAAAATGAAGACTACATTTACACACATCTTACCGTACGAAACTTCGGTTTCGAAATCCTTCTCGTTTTATTTCACGGATATTTTTAAAACTGAGCAAGCATGTTCATCGCTTCCAGAATGTGTTAACAAAAGAACCACACATAATCTGAGGTAGCGTTAAAAGCAACCCATATTAAATATAATCGATGGAAGGTAATACTAGCGTCCTATTTCAATCAATTTAGTAAATCACAATAGATGAATTGTACTCACCATAGTCAAATAGATGGTACGGGCAAAGAATATAAAGTCAAATTCTTTGGTACGGGTAAATGGATAAGGTAACGTTAAGAATACCGAAAACGCAGCTAACGATTTGGGCGTGGCCGGAAGTAGGCACGTAGTCCCTAACAATCATGGCTGCCCTCTAAGCTGTTCTCCCTACGTCACTAATTTTACGTGAAGCTTCGTCTCACGTGCAACGTGAATATTCCCACTGGTCTCATAGACTCATTTTCCCCTCTCTCTGACGTGTGTTTTGGGTCCGTGCTAGTCGTTGTATTTGTAAAGTGAGGCTGATTATTTCCTTTTCCCAGTAACAATAATTTCCTTTTCCCAGTAAGTTTTGCATGTATTCTTTACACCATGTTATGCTCATATTTTACTTTACGATCAATTTTTTTATGCATTCTTATTATGACAAATATGTCTAACCCACGTGCTATTACACGTGTTTGTTTCTCACATATCTGAGCATGCTCCTTTTAATTATTTTGCTTTTATAACTCGTCACGAGCCAGCTTTACACCATATTGTGCTCATATTGTACTTTCAAGGCGAAATTCCTGCACTGTGGCGATCACTTTTTTTCTTCATGCATTCTTATTATGACATGTGTTTAACCCGCGTGCTATTACACGTCTTTGTACTCGCCATAAACCTAAGCGTGCTCCGTTTAATTATTTTGGTTTTGTAACTCGTCACGATCCTTTCGGCACTGCGGTAAGATTTCCATATTCATTTCGTTGTGTTTGTGCCCTTGAACGGTAAGATTTACATAATATTTTCATTTATGTTTGTGCTGCTTGAAAAATCGTTACATGCTCTTTCGGTACTTACTTACTGCAGTAACATTTGCATATTCTTTCCGTTTATGTTTGTGTAGCTTGAAAAGTCGTTACGTGCTCTTTCGGTACTGCGGTAACATTTGCATAATATTTCCCCATCTCTACTGCTTGAAAATATCGTTATGTGCTCTTTCAGTACTGCAGTAAGATTTGCATATTCATTTCGTCTGTGTTTGTGCCGCATGAAAAATCGTTACGTTTGCTTTCGGTACTGCTGTAACATTTTCATAATAATTTCATCTATGTTTGTGTCGCTTGAAAAATCGTTACGTGCTCTTTCGGTACTTACTGCGGTAACATTTGCATATTCATTTCGTCTGTGTTTGTGCCGCATGAAAAATCGTTACGTTTGCTTTCGGTACTGCTGTAACATTTACATAATATTTTCATTTATGTTTGTGCTGCTTGAAAAATCGTTACATGCTCTTTCGGTACTTACTGCAGTAACATTTGCATATTCTTTCCGTTTATGTTTGTGTAGCTTGAAAAATCGTTACGTGCTCTTTCGGTAGTGTGGTTATGATTGCATATTCTTTCCGTCTATGTATCCGCATGAAAAATCGTTACGTGCTCTTTCGGTACTGCGGTAACATTTGCATAATATTTCCCCATCTCTACTGCTTGAAAATATCGTTATGTGCTCTTTCGGTACTGCAGTAAGATTTGCATATTCATTTCGTCTGTGTTTGTGCCCTTGAAAAATCGTTACGTTTGCTTTCGGTACTGCTGTAACATTTTCATAATAATTTCATCTATGTTTGTGTCGCTTGAAAAATCGTTACGTGCTCTTTCGGTACTTACTGCAGTAACATTTGCATATTCATTTCGTCTGTGTTTGTGCCGCATGAAAAATCGTTACGTTTGCTTTCGGTACTGCTGTAACATTTACATAATAATTTCTTCTATGTTTGTGTCGCTTGAAAAATCGTTACGTGCTCTTTCGGTAGTGTGGTTATGATTGCATATTCTTTCCGTCTATGTTTGTGCCGTATGAAAAATCGTTACGTGCTCTTTCGGTACTGCGGTAACATTTGCATAATATTTCCCATCTCTACTGCTTGAAAATATCGTTATGTGCTCTTTCGGTACTGCTGTAACATTTTCATAATAATTTCTTCTATGTTTGTGTCGCTTGAAAAATCGTTACGTGCTCTTTCGGTACTTACTGCAGTAACATTTGCATATTCGTTTCGTGTATGTTTCTGCCGCATTCCGTACTTTTTGCACATGTTTTTCATCTATGTTTGTGCCGCATGAAAAATAAAATCGCATGAAAAATAAAATCGTTACGTCTCTGCTCTTTCGGTACTGCAGTAAGATTTGCATATTCTTTTCATCTGCGTTTGTACTTTTAGTACTGCGTAAGATTTACATAATATTTTCATCTATGTTTGTGTTGCTTGAAAAATTGTTGTGTCCTTTTTGATTTTTTTTTTTTCATTGGAGGTTTAACGACCACCATGAGTAACTCAATGGGCTATAAGCAGTCGTCCATCCCTAATTTAGGGTCACTGGTTCCAGAGAACGGGGGAGAGAGCCAGTTGCGTAAGAAAAGCACAACGTCCATGCCTCACCAGGATTCGAGCCCACACCTTCTCTGACTAATGTTCATAAATCAGTATCCCTAACGTTACCTTCATTGGGGCGGCTTGCATGTCCTTTCGGTACTGCAGTAACATTTGCATATTCTTTTCATCTATGTTTGTCCCACTTGAAAAATCGTTATGTTTGGGTTTGGTACTGCCGTAGCATTTGCACTAATTTTTTCTGTTGGGCGTTTAAAGGCCATTGTGAGCAACTCAATGGGCTATAAGCAATCGCTCAACCCTGATTTAAAGCCACTTATTCCAGGGGAAAGAGAGAGCCAGTGCTGTAAGACAAGTAGAACATCCATGCCTCACCGGGATACGAATACAACATCCATGCCTAACTGGGATACCAACTCAGACCCATCTGAAATGAATGATCAGAAGCCGTCGCTTAGACCACTATGCCAGCAGGGATGCCTTTTCATTTATGTTTGTGCCGCTTAAAAAAATTTGCACTGTGCTTTTTGTTCTGCATTCATATTTACATAATCTTTGTCTTTATTTGTGCTGCTTGAAAATACTTTACGTGTGCTTTCGGTACTGCAGCAAGATTTGCATAACATTTTCATCTATGTTTGTGCGCCTTGAAAAATCATACCCTAATCTGAGTTAGTGAGCCTTGTTTAATCGGGCCAGTGGACTCGAAGTTCGTTGACCAACTCAACCGCCCCCTGCTAGGCAAGGCGCTGCTCATGCTGGAGTTTGAGGCTATCAAGGGTATTTTTTGGTAAGATTTTGTTGTGTGTAACAATTTTTTACAAGTTATTTTAATTATTTGTTTGCAGTTTTTTCAGCTTATTATTAATAATGTTCATTCAGTTCTTTTTTTAGCTTATTATTTTTGTTGCTTGCAAGTTTTTCAGCTTTTCATAAGCTTTTAAAAGAAAAATCAAGCAGGGGTGTTTACAAATACTTTGCAGCTTTTCGTAATTATGATTATAAAATATACATAGAATATAAGTAAAAAAGTTGTACAAGTACAGGCTAATGAATGACATAAGTAACTTGTTTTCATTTATTTAATACTGCCATTTGCCGCCCCGGTGGCGCAGTGGTCTAAGGCGTTGGCCTCTGATCATTCGCCCGTAAGGGGTCCGGGTTCAAATCCCGGTCAGGCATGGATGATGTGTTTGTCTTACGGCACTGGCTCTCTCC
This sequence comes from Macrothele yani, assembly GCA_039090855.1. Classification (NCBI taxonomy): domain Eukaryota; kingdom Metazoa; phylum Arthropoda; class Arachnida; order Araneae; family Macrothelidae; genus Macrothele; species Macrothele yani. Next base: position 37,943,404 of record CM077031.1, on the reverse strand, counting down.
CTTCCCTGGAACCAGTGACCCTAAATTAGGTACGGGCGACTGCTTATAGCCCGTTGACTTGCTCACGGTGGTCGTTAAACCTACAATCAAAAAAAAAATACTGCCATTTAATTATTTCTCATTTTAATTTCTGTAATATACCAGACAAAAGTGTGATGTATGATTGGGAATTTACCAAAACAGGTAAATTGTAACAGATTTAAGGAGTCTAGACATAAAAACATGAAAAGGTGGGCACTTTTTGATCATCTGCAGAACTTGCACTAATGTAGTGTTTGCCAAATTCTGTTTAGTTTGGCCCTTGAGTCAGAGAGCGAATGATAATTTGGCCCCAAAACCAGGAAAGGTTGCCCATGCCTTCACTATATGTATCTCTAGTATCTCTATTGTGAGCAAAATTGAAAGTTGGAAATTGTAGGACAGTAACCTTAAGGAAGACATGGAGACTATACACACACACAATCTCTCTCAGGTTACTAAAAAGGTAGTGATATTGCATGAAATAAAACGTTATATTTTTATGGTTTTCTTCTTTGATTTTAGCTATAGTTTGCGTGTGTTGTCTATTTTTCTTGCCTCTTTTTAGGTGAAATAGGTTCTTATAGTGAAGAGAATTCCTATAAAACAACTATGAGCATGCCCAGGTAGGTACTGTTGGCACTTCTATAATAACATAACTGAAGAAATCTCACCTCCCACCTCTGTTGTCTGAATCCTTTTATATATAGTTTACCTTTTTTTGTTTTTAGTGGGAGGGGATACTTCATATACCATCTGCTCCCTTCAGTTATTTTTTTGCATTGATAAGTGAAATATTTGAATTGTACAACATACATTTCATGTTACGAAATTTATATTTAAAAAAATTGGGGTAGCAAGCAGAGCTCCATGATGGAAGCGTTAAGTTAGTTTTCAAATAAAGATGCAGACAAGAATTTGCATTACACTGTTAAGGAGAAACATCACTTCACTAAGCTGTTCTCAGAAGATTTAGGTGTTTCCTCGTCAAAGAAAGGGAAGATGACAAAAGTGAAAGTTACTAATAGTAGGTAAGATACTGCATCAAACAGAAACCATTGCTCTTTCCATATTAATAAGCGAGTCACGGAAAAATGTTATCGGCCGCCACCGGGAATCAAACCCAGGGTTTTCCAGTTACACGCCGGACATGCTGCCACTGCACCACAGCGGCCCGGCAGTTAATCACATTTCATGTGATCAACTGCCTGCCATGGGATTAACATGGCAGGCAGCAACCTGCCATGTAGTTTGGCAGTTAAAACATTGCAATAAGTGGCAGGCAGTTAATCACATAATATGTGATTAACTGTCTGCCATGTAGTTTGGCAGTTAATCACATGTGAGTCTGGAGAATTCAAGGTTGCATGGTCTGGCGCATAACTGGGAAACCCTGGGTTCGATTCCTAGTGGTAGCTGATGAGAATTTTTCCGTGACTCACTTATTAATGTGGACAGCAATGATTTCTGTCTGATGTTCCTGATCCACGTCAAGTGTTTGAATTAGGATACTGCTGTTATGTAATGTGCAAAATGGTATAACTATACTAGTATCAGAATTGATTGAGGTAAAACAGAAATCAAAGTTTCCAAGCTTTCTAACGTCAACCAAAAGGCTTTTTGCTGGAACGGGAGACTGTAAACTGAATAGTAGAACACTTCAACAATTTGAACCATGGTGACTTGACACCAGGCTTACATTGTTGAAGCATTCTTTTATTCAGTTTGCTTGTACCTTCCTTGAAAAAAAAATACCATCTGGTTGATGTGCAAAAGCTTGGAAACTTTGATTTTCATTCTACGCCAATAAATTCTGATAAGTACAGTTACACTATTTTGAGTACTTGCTGTACAGTTTCTTGTTATTAATTTGTAATATAATGTGTTGTAACCCTGTTACCTGTATAATTTGGAGAGGCTTTATAATCAAAACAAATTCAAAAATTAAATTGTCGAAAAAACGTTTTTCTCCTCAGTAAGTACCGTAAAAATTATATGGTTTCACGTTTGATTTTGAATGGAGTTATTTCTAAGAATGCCTAAACAACATGATATGAGCTAATGTAACTGCATGTAAAGAGAAGGCAGTAGTGCTCTTTAGAAGTGATTTTCTCACAGTTAATTATCCCATCTTCCACTGTTTCCTTAGTATATTACTGAGCAATGTAACGACATTTTTATTGGTTTAGTGCATTCATTCTTCGAATGAAAAGTGATATCAGTACTTGTTATTTTTCAGTTCAGTAAGCAGAAGATATTTTTAAGTGTTAGTTGAGGCACAACCTTGTTTGGTGCAGATCACACGATTTGCAGTTGAAAATTTAATGAAGTCTTTATATGTTTTTAAATGCATGTGTTTCGAAATTATTTGCTCTTATTGCTTAAAAGAAGAAACAAACCATTGAAAACCACACATTGGGAAATATGTTTCCTTATAAGTGATATGTTAAAATTTGTAAAAAATATCCCCCCTCCGAATAAAAGCAGTATGTTTGACAGTGAGAATGAGTTTCTGCTGTTTTCCCTTATTTTTTGAACTGAATGTTAATGTACTACCATGTAAATAACTAATTTTTGAATAAGTAATGACTGTTTTATAATTGCAACACGGTTAATGAATGATTTTTGTACTGCTTCATTTTCCAAACAATTAATTAACATGCCTTCATTATTCTCATACTTTCTGCCACGTGAACTTCCAGAACGTGTATAGCATGCTTCAGTTTGCAAATGAACCATTATGTTGACAGTGTCTGTTGCGATAATTCTGCTGTACAGTATTTTATGCTATGTATTTGTATGTCATTGGTGAAAATACATTTCTGTTGTGTTGAACTCTTTGTCTTAATGTGGGATAATGATTTTTCTTTTTGCAGTATCCGTGGCTGTATTGTTGGTACCTCAATGGTGAAATATATTACAAACAGAAGGATTGTAGGGCCAACTTTAGGTGCAAATATTTGCACCTTCAGCAAACCAGGTGCTGGGGCTCATAGAATTTTAAATTTCATTTTGAGCCTCGGTGTATCTTCTTTTAATTTCCTCATCCTGGAAATAGGTGTTAATGATCTCATGAATGATCATTTCTTAAGTATTTTAGGTGATGTGTTACATTTTTTGAAACGATTAAAAAAAAAAAATCCAAACCTACACATCATCATTTGTGAGATCATACCTATTTTGAGAGATGAGGAGAAAGATAAAAGAAGAAAAAAATGGAATAAAACACTGAAAAGGCTGCTTCCATATAGCATTAAACTAATGCACACTGAAGTAAGTATTTTTTTCATATATATGAAAAGACCATTGTTGCAATAATGCATTCATTTGTACCTGCAGTTTTCCACTGCCATTACTAGATGATTTTAATTCCAGCTAATAAACTAATGAATGAAAAGGTGTAGAAGAGATGCCTGTAGATACCTAAGGGTGGAAGTTTCTATACTCAGAGAAGAATTTAGAAAAAAGTTTTAATCTCACCTGTAAGTCTAACCTAATATGCTAATGAAATAACCTAACAGATTTATCATAAAACAATGTTTACTGATATAACTCCTCGGGTAGGATGTCACAGGGTTGGTATTTGAGTGAAAAAACAAACAAAAAACTCTGGGAATCCAAAAAGGCTGAAACTCGGAAAGAAATAAGTTTCCAAAAGCTGAAAAGTTGGGTCTTTATGCGACCAACTTTTCTGTCGAAAATTCCGCTTCCGGATCAGCATTTGTTATGTGCGTATTGTACTGTGATTTTTTTTCTTTTGAATGTCACAGTCTGCGAATTATATGCCGTCACAGGATATAAGAAGGTAAAAAGAAAATTCTGCAAATTCCAGAGTCTGAAGATAAACAAAAATAACTGTAATTCAAGAATTTGTGAGCCTCATAGAAAAAAATTACTGAGTACCGTTTTCTTTACTTTTCCTCCAAGGAGAGATAAGCTATAAAGCCTTAGGGTAAAGCATTATTTTTTAAAAGAAGTGTACATGACTTTGATATTATGTGTATAAATTTTGAAGATGACAGTCCGATTTTTGGCGTAAATGTGACAAGGATGGTAAGTCAGATAATATCCGAAAACTTGAAAATTTTCATCGTCCTGGAGCGTGACTCGAACCCGCGTCTCCCAGAAAACGCCCGGGTATGCTAACCCACTACACCACCCAGAACGACCAAGTTTCAAGTTTCCGATCAATTTGAATATAACCATCACAGGATTTGCTGGTCGAAGCAACTGGCATTCATGTTTAGCGAATCTGGAGGTTAAGAATCTTGGCGTAATCCCATATTTCTTTCATGATTTATCTGCTTCTCCGGGCAAACACGGGATAAGATTCTTAACCTCCAGATTCGCTAAACATGAATGCCAGTTGCTTCGACCAGCAAATCCTGTGATGGTTATATTCAAATTGATCGGAAACTTGAAACTTGGTCGTTCTGGGTGGTGTAGTGGGTTAGCATACCTGGCCGTTTTCTGGGAGACGCGGGTTCGAGTCACGCTCCAGGACGATGAAAATTTTCAAGTTTTCAGATATTATCTGACTTACCATCCTTGTCACATTTATGCCAAAAATCGGATTGTCATCTTCAAAATTTGTGTTATATGGCGTAATCCAGTATTTCTTTCATGATTATGTGCATATCTCTTCCCATGCCCCCACCCAGTCGTCCAATATCTGGGCACAAAAAATTCAGCTGGCCACTAGATTTCAGAATATGTTAAAATTTTACATCTTGCAATTGTATTTATGTTTTTCCAACCCCTAAAAAAATTACAACCAAGGTACCACTGCAAATACTGTATATATATTTTCAGGAACACCGAGCATTGCTTGGGTAAAGGGGGGAGGAGGGCACAAAAAAATTTCTATTTTGTTATGTTATTTCCAAGTATTGTAATGCTAATTCTAAACCATCATGATTAATAATGATAGACGAATTAGGGACAAATTAATTTAGAATAAACATCAACACAAAGATGAATGATAATTTTGTAATTGTGTTACAGTAAGAAATGTTTTTAAATTGTTTTTATTATTTCCGAACATGAAACACCAAACAATAAATGTTACCATGGGGTTCTTCATCCAATTATATTTTGTAAATATTTGGCTGAGGTGTTTAAGTCCTCCATGTTGTCAGGATAATTTGAAGAGCTTTCTTGATAGTCAAGTTTACCATTTACGTGACACTCTGTTAATAGTAATTAATAAAAATGAACTAACTAATCATATTTTAACACAGCGGATACGCTCGTCGTCAAATGACTATTAAAAAATGAAACAAAAAAATGCTGTATTAACAGTTTCCCTTTTGAAGGGAAAAACATGCAAAATCAGCATTCCGCTGCTTATACTGTACTACGCACGAACTCCAAGCAGCTGGCACAACTAACTTTTTGTTCTAGAAGAAATTAAAAGTAATGCACAATACACAAACAACGCATGACGTAATGGGCCAGTTGTTCGCGAGAGTGTGATGGCATAAAACTTTACGAGGATCCACACGCACCATGTGATTTAGTGAGGCAGGTGGCGTGACCGCACGCCAACATCTCAATTGCAAGAGTGTGACGTTATATGATTTATAAGCACAGGAAACATTAATAGGACAACACCATAACACTAAAAACGTGGTAACTCGGGGTGGTCATTTAACCCACTAAACAAATTTTTACAAAGTCGAGATCAAGCTAAATCAATTTCTAGGACCAGAAAATGGTAGGTTAACCACTTTCATCAAAATCCTTAGAACCATTTTCAAAATAAAATTTACATGGATACAAGAATTGCCCCTTTAGTAGTATGGAAGATTATATATATATATATATATAAGGAGAAGAATAAAAAAGGAAACCAACATGGAAAAAGAAATGAGTTAAAACCAAAAAGGAGGTGAGAGAAGAAATTAAACAAGGCTGAAAAATGAAGCGGACATTTTACATGGTGTTTTCAAGGTCAATGCATGCAGAACAAACACTCCTTTATTTAACACCACAACCTAGAATTTGGGTTTTTGCCTTAATTTAATGACATAGATTTTGACTTCATCGACAGAATAAAATATTAACATTACCGAGCAAAATGCATAAAATAAGAAATAAAATTAAAAGTAAATATAAAAAAACCAAGCTTTTGAACGGGGGCTCCAGCAAAAAAACTTAGTCCTGGAGAGCTCTTAGGCTGAAACATTAAAAAAATTAAAGTAATTTAAGAATATTACGTTTTTCTTAACTGGGCAAAGGATTTCAGCATTCCCACACTAAAAGATAACCATTGAAGATGAGAAGATATTTTGATTCAAAAATAAAAATTTACATAACCTTTTCTGTTACACAAGTGAAAATGAGACAAAACTGTACAGTAACAGGTTGATTAACTATAACGAGACCCCCAAAGCAAACAAAAGACAAGAAAATTAAAAAATAATAAAAAGCTTTTTTTATTTACAAGTGAAAACGATGCACGGCCAAAAACAGTTTACTAGCGGAATAAGTAGAACAAAAAAAAAAAAAAGTCCTTTTCTGAAATTAGCACTGTGGTTGTGATTATGTGCATTTCTGTGTTTGTGAAAGAAATATGTACTAACTGCCATATCTTGCATCTATGTGTTTAAAAAAGTCACTGTAATTCCACTTTTTGTGTGATATGATTGACTATATCATGGAAAACAAATAGCAAATTTAAAAATATCTTTCTTTTACTTGTCATTTTGAAAAGTTTGTGTCATGTTGTTGGCTTGTCTGTATCTATGACATTCTCGAATTTCAGGCAGCCTTTGCAGGAAGAAATTTGAAAAAAAGTTAGCCGTGGATGGACTGCATACCAGTTGGGCTGGAGGTGCAGTCCTTTGCCGGCTAATCCGGTACGAACTGAGGCTGGTGTTCGGCAGGGAACTGGTGCCTGAAGGCAGTTAGGAATACCAGGCCTGTCACACAGGTTTCTGCTTTCAGTGTCACTGCCGTGGCCACAGCTATGGCCACTGCAAAAAATTTTTAAATTCAGCTTGTCAGTGAATTAATAATCATTTGAAATGATTCATTAGATGCCTGCAATATGTTATTTTCATTTAATTGTTATGATTGTATTTCAAATGTATTTTTCCACATTTAGCTATTAAATACTAACAATAAAATGATGAAGATTATGTGCCTTCTTAAGTTTGTGCTAATGTTTTTGTCTCAGAGGCCTCTGAAGAAGTTGCAGGAGCAACATCACCCTAAAAACATTCTCAGAACAGAATAACTAAAAGGAAAAGAAGTTCAACATCACGTATTGAAGCTGTAATAGATTAATTACACAGGAAATGTGTAAAATCTGCAGAAACAATGAATTTCATGCATTATGTGACTTAATGCAAATTGACGGCTGATTCATTACGTAGCACAGCACATCTAAGATTACCATTGCAAAGGACTCTTCCGTTGTTGTTTTTTTTTTTTTTTTCAAAGTTTTTTTTGTAGTAAAACATTAAAACAAATCCCACATGCTAGTCAACTTTATAGCCAATGTGGCTTGTAATAGAGGAGCATTCACACCACTTTATTCTTCTCTGCACCTGCAGAGCTGTTTTAACACTTCTAGTTTACCATAAATTTAAATGGAAATGATGAACTGATGGTAGTTTAAGCTGTAAGAAGTAATCCCTCACAAAATGTTAGAGCTGACTACATACATTGTGGATAAGTTATTGCAACAGTCCATGTAAATTATTTTCAGTCTTTAAATAAAGTACTGTCAATTAAACTTTTTATGTATTTTTATATATATAAAAATAAACCCTACATAATTATGAATATTGATTCACAAATCTTGCTCTCACAAATAATATTAATAAAAATTTTTTAGTAAATTATACATGTTTTGCTGAAATGCTTTTCATGCATAATATACTGTATTACTCTGAATATAGGCTTCACTTGTGATATGAGTTCTCAAGAAAAAAACAACTTACCTACATGTTATTGTAGGAGCATGATTATAAGTTACACTCCGTTTTTAAACAAATCATTAGAAATGTATAAATCAAATCGTTTAAAAAAATGCCTGCTAATTTTTAACTGTTGTATTGGCAGCTGGACATTAAAAAATAGCTTTTTTCAAACTTTTCTGGCTTGAAAATCGTCAATTATATCTTCAAAACTGAAATCTGCTGTTACATCACTTTTTCAATGGACAGTATTCCAAGAGCATCATTTGAAACTTCTTTTAAACTTGCTGTAAGTCTATGCTCACTTCTTTTCAGAACCAAAAACGAGCGTTCGCTTGAACAGTTGGGAATTGGTATTGTTAAAAAACAAAATCCTGATGCATGTGTCAACATACGGGAAAATATCAACTAAATTCAACTCAAGTTTGAAATATGTGAATCCGTTTATTGGTGTAAATATGACGTGGATGTTAGTCAACCGCCTGAAGAAGCCGTCCGTTGATGGAAAGGTTGCGGGAAGATTATATATATATTTTCCTACACCAATAAATACGGATTGTATTATATTTGTTTTGCAATTTAGGTATGTTTTTATACCATTTGAATGCCTTTTCTTTAACTTTAAGGGGAACGTTGGCTAAATGTGCCTCTGTATTGTGAGATTTCTTGAAATTCCTGACAACACTGGTTGAGGTGAATAGGACTTGTCAGCCACTGTTTCCTAGTCCTGGATAAACAACTGGCTACATAGATAATTAAAACCATTAAAGTATCCCTTTTATGTCCAGTAGTTCCTTGATTGTTTAACTGTGAAAGAATGTTTGTCTGGAATGTAGTTCCATTTATAGACATACAGATCTTCCAAAATTTATGAAATTAATGTCACAATGAAATCCTGGGGTGTGTACAGTTCCAAGTTTTCACGATCACAAAACAGTATATGTAAAATGTAATTCACCACAAATCTATCAGTACAATTACTAATGATCTTTAAAAAGTTTTTCAGTATGGAAGTCAACATTTATTACCACAAAACATGGCTTACATTACCTGCTACATTGTACCTATGTAAATGCTATTTTTATTTCTTAATTGTATAGAGCTGCTGCATTTGCTTAATGCATAGCAACTGCATTCAAATCATGCGTAATATATCACACTGACTATCAATTATTTTCATGGAGACTTGCCGGCAGTTTAGTAGTGGCTCAAAAAAAGTTATATTGTAATTGTTGCTTCCGAACCAGCAATCAAGTTCTACTATTCCTCAAAATTGAATATCTGTGCCATGTGCCTGCATGACACAGATCTTCAATGCATCACCAGCGTTTATTTTTAAACTTTTGAGGAGAAACAATGACTGCACAATAAATCAAAATTTTCATTTCCTTTGTTCATAGGGAAAAACAACAAAAGCTCTAAAGTACCTTTGGCTGTAAAAGAACTGGCTGAAACAACTCGCTTCTTGAGTTCTTAAAGTTTGACTGTGATCACTGATAAGTGGTCATAGCAAAACTTGTAAGACCATGACAGCTGAAATCCACATTTGTGCTCAGAACTTCTGCTGCATATGGCAATTGATGGCTTCAGGGGCGGACAGTCTTGTCCTTTAAAAATAAAGAAAAGCTTTCTGTTCGGCTTTTCAAAAACATCTGCACATTGGGACTTCACTGCAGCATCGTTACTTACTTCAGAGAAAACAACACACAGGGGAAGAAATTCCGACCATAGGCTTAGCGTCGGGAGGCGCCCCCCCTTCAAAATGTGGAAAAAAAATAACTAGTTCACCTCTGAAATGTTATAAAGTCTGGCATACACCAAGGGAACAATGCTACGCCATAGTGAGCAAATGCACAATAGCATACAGTCGTCTGATGACAGTTTTCATCATCAGGTGACTGCATGAGTTCAGAAGTTCTTTATTCGGGGAAACATATTTACAGGACGCCATGTGACGCCAAAAGAAATAGCGAGAAAACTGTTATGTACAATAGCTGGTCAACATCAGCATAAAGTAATACAAACTGATAAAAACAAGTAACGCCTTGACAGAGGCAATATTGCTCAGGTGCAACAGTAACGAAGTACAACAGATGCAAGAGTGAAAACGCGCAGCATACAGGACTAATACAGGGCCGTAGGCAGGGGAGGGCCAGGCCGGGCTGAGCTCGACCACTTTATATCCTTCGCCCGAATTCAATCATCAGACGCCCCTCCCAACTTGCTTGTCTGGCTACGGGCCTGGACCAAGGAGGTTATATTACTGGAGACACCACTCCTATGCACGCAGCATTGGCCGCCATAAGTCACCGTCCGTGCTGCAAATGACGTCATGAGCAGGCACGACGCAGCCGCAGAAAGATGAGTAATTCAATAATTCTGATCAATGGTACACAACCTTACTGTTTTATCAACGGTATGTTTCAGTTCGTTTTTGCCTGTTTGTGACGTCACACCACAGATTATTTGTGATGGCGGCAGACCCATTGGTGTCTCCAGTAATATAACCTCCTTGGCCTGGACTAATAATGACCAAGCACAAGGCCACGTTTCCTAGAAAACGTAAAGATAGGGGTGCAACAGGTGAAATGACACATGCCTAAAGGCCATACATACATTGTAAAACAGGAACCAAGCTTATAGATACTCAGTAGACAATACATGGGGCCGCCGAGCACGAAAAAGAGGATAGTGAAGGAACATGATGGTATATGATCATATGCTGAAGATAATTCCACTCAGGACTAAGGAATACTGATAAATGCACGTGAAACCTCTCTGAGGTTAGGCGGACCTGACTCCAGAGAGAGAGATAGTGTAGGTTTAACGATCACTCAATGGGCTATAAGCAGTCGAACGCAACTCAATGGGCTATAAGCAGCCGCCCGTCCCTAATTTAGGGTCACTGGTTCCAGGGAAGGGATGGAATAGCACAGACATACACAAGTACATGGGCACACTAAATAAATCGGGACCCCATCTAGGTGCCGAAAGCAAGGTCAAGTAAATTCCACGAAGGATATGTACAAATGCAAGGGAGTCTCACCCAGGAAACAACGGATGAAACACGTGAACCAGCTGGTAGGCAGGGTATACGGAGAGAACTGGAGCAGTAACGGGAACGTGAGCTCGGAGAGCATAAGGGAGATAAGGAAAGTCCACCTAGTAGGTGAGGTAGAGTGTCGAGTCCTTAATTGAGAGTCAGCCAGCACAATAGGCCCAGGTGGTACAGTCCCTCCAGTATAAATCCGAACGATTTTAAAAATTCCAGATCACGTGATGTATAGTTTCATCCGGAAAAAGAAGGCAACCCCGTTATAATCGCTAAAAGAGAAGGTAACCCATCTAAAGCGTTACTAGAAGGGAAGGCCACACAACATTGCTGATCTGAAGAGTTTTTTTTTTTTAGCGTGAGATCATTATATAACACCAATGTAAAAGTTTTTTTTTTTTTTTTTTTTTTTTTTAGCGTGAGATCATTATATAACACCAATGGTTCAACCTCGTTATAAAACTTGTTAAAAAAAAGGGGGGGGGGTTGACCTTTTATGTTGCAAAGTAAAGGCGTCAATAAATCTCTATTAACAAATGACACCAATGGCTCACAGCCGTGAAGCCAGAGAATTTTAGCGCTTGGCGCCCTCTTTTGACCGGAGTTTGTTTATTCTGTTGAGCTCATGAATCTCTAAAGTCGACTCCTAAAGCAACTTTCAATGAATTCGCCTATTGATGAGGATCATCAATAGAATGGGGAACACCGGAAAAAGTTGCGTTTGGCGGAGTTTGTTTATTGTACTAAAATCGACTCCTAAAGCAACTTTCAAATCGATCGCCTACTTCTTTAGCTCCCCCTCTGAGGATGCAGATAGTTCTTGATTTTACCCAAAACAATTACTTTATTAAAGGGGGCTCTTTTTTTAATGCAGCAAAGATGCGTCGTTTATTTGGCTGAATTAATAAATATATTAATAAAGGTAATAGGTTGAAACATTATTTATTGTACGTTGCATACACTACAAGTTGCATAATGTCTGGATATTCTTCATACATGACCACATTTGAATCTCGCTAATTGGATTTCGCGAAAATAGATGGTCAAGTTCGATTAACATTATTGAGAATATTACGTGACTTTAAACATTTTTCATCTCATATCTGCCCACAGGATCATCCATGGTTATTGAATGAACTGTTCTTAAATCCAAAGATAATCTATTTGGATGATGCCAATCTTCCTGTTTTAAAAATCTGGATTAAATTGTGCAAACCATCCAAAGATCAACTAACGGAAGTCTTTTCACGTAATACGGAACTAAAATATCTGATTGATGTTGGTGCAGATATAAACGGTGTTAATCATTGTAGACCGTTATTTTCTTGTTTACATAATGTAGCATACTTCAATTGGATGGTTAGTATTCCTGGATTTAACCCACACGTTCAAAATCACAAAGGTGACAACGCTTTATCGGCGTACTTTGATAAAAAATCAGAAAGAAATTCTCAAATACTTAGCAGACTTCTCACTATGGGTGTTAACGTGAATAATACGCCGCCCCGGTGGCACAGTGGTCTAAGCGATGGCCTACTGATCATTCGTTCGAACGGGGTCCGGGTTCGAATCCCGGTGAGGCATGGATGTTGTGTTTGTCTTACGGCACTGGCTCTCTCCCTTCCCTGGAACCAGTGACCCTAAATTAGGGACGGGCGACTGCTTATAGCCCATTGAGTTGCTCACGGTGGTCGTTAAACCTCCAATCAAAAAAAAAAAACGTGAATAATACCAACAAAAAAGGGCAGACCCCTTTAATGATGGCATTGAAAAATTTTGATACCAGCGAAGAAGATGTACAATTGATACTCAGTAGTGGTGCAGATCCAGACATTTGCGATCTTGAAGGTCGTACTTCTGCTTTTTATCTTAAAAATAGATTATTTCTCCCTTTGTTTCCCTCAAATGATGTTATTGACGTGTACAAGTGCAACTTGGAACAACATAGAGCCGCTCAAAGACATAAATCAGAATTTTTATATTATCTCAAGCGCTTATTTCCTAATAGTCTTCCAGAGCTTCTTGAATACCGTCTAGAAAATGAAAGCCATCCGGTTGTTCTACTTAAAAAACTATATTAAGCATTTTATGATAAGAAAAACATTATACATGATATCATCGATGAGCCAGCTTTATATTTTAACAAAAATATATTTATATTAGCTTTTCGTTTAGCTTACATTTCTAACGACCCGGACGCTTATGTTTACATGTGTCAAAAAATGATAGCAAATTTTGGATATTTACCATATGAATACCAAATTTCTCTCATGTCGTGTCATCCAGTAGTAGCTTATGATGATAATGGAGATTTAAGAAAAGAGCCTACAGCCTTAGAAAAAATTATATATTATAATCCTTTGTCAAACATACCTTTCAATGGGCAATCACTCGAATGTTTATGTTGTCAAGTATTGTTAAAACAGAACAAATATGAAGAAAAGCTTCCACCTTTAATTATTAAGCACGTTAAATTACACGATGTTCACAAAATTATTAGAAGACACTATGAATTTTCATCAGACGATTAGGAAGATATGATGTATTTTCTTTTTATATTTACACAACATAGACAAATGGCGTTGAATCGGACACTTTGTGATAGCCCATGGCTGCCAGGAATCGTGCTATCAGCTCCATCTCTATGCAGTCGGCTGACGGTTTCAAGTCCTCCACTTCAGGAATGGCTGACAGTTTCCCGTCTTCAGCGATCCATGTGTCGGGACGGGAAATGGCTGACAGTTTCCATTCTTCAGCGATCCATGTGTCCACTTCCGGACGGGGAATGGCTGACGGTTTCGAGTTCTCGGCGATCCACGTGTCGGAACGGGGAATGGGCGCAGGAATCCACGTATCTGGACACGGGGTGAAACTTCCTTTTTGTGGAGCTTCCAACTGTTGCAGTATCCACTTTTTAATTGCTTTGGCGCGAACATACGAGCACGTGTGGTCCATCGTCGTTCCATGTAACTGGCAGTTCCACCCTATGTCGGAGGTGGGTACGAGCCGATCGCTGGACGGACAACGGACACTGTCCAGGTGCAACGTGTGGAAACCGTTAAGGAAGACTTCCTTTTGACTCCCTCTGAAGGCGATGAGTGTATGCCTTCTGTCTTTGAATTGTCGGAGAGCGTCTCTGATCAAAGTGTCGAGCTCCTTCAGATCCAAACATTGCTCTCCCATGGAAGGATAAAAAGGAAGTCCGTGTATGTGCCTCTTTACGTATTCAATTTGGCGCTTATCCGCCGGTTGATGCGTGCCCAGATCGAACGAGTAATGATAGCCCGGCTCGTTGACAAAAACAGGAACGATACTCATTTCCCTCGGCACGAACCGCTTCTGGCTCTGGAGCCAGAAGCCGTGCATCTCGACCACCATGCATACTTTGTCGAGATGCTTTGCCGTCTGGTCCTCGTATTTGTCCATCAATTCGCGCCAACGATGGATCTCTCCGTGGCACCGGTCAAAAAACTCTTTCGGTTTCAACGATAGAAGATGGTCCATGGCGATCGGCTAAAGCGACTGAGTCTGTTCCTCTTTTTATGCTCGTAGCCACGCCTACGTGATCATCTACTGATAGCTGGGGGACCTTTTGTACGTCAGTCTGAATAAATATTTGTCTAGACGGCCGTAAACGTCCAAAAGGTCTGGATAATCTTGAAGGCCACAATAAGCAAAAGGCATCATCTACTGGCAGCTTCTCACTAGACCACCGTGCTATAATTACTATTTTTCTAGGACACCATTGGTTATACGGTGCCCATTAATTCATAGAGAGACGGGGGCAGACAATCCATTATTTGTTGCTACTGAAAATCAGGGCAAGAATGAAGACGATTAAAAATAAATGAGGTTAAAAAAAAAAAAAAAACAACAACAAGAAAGATAACACCGAATGTTCGGGTATTTTGAATCCGTTCTAACACAAATTAAATTTATCAAAGCTATTCAAAGGCAATGGAACCGGTACGGAAAACTCTGACGGAAGTTTTTCAATCGGGGTCTTTAATCCCTCAGATGCATCTTAAGCTTACGAACAACGGAGATATCAACAAAAAAATAAGATGTGACTCCCCTGATTGTAAAAACCATGCATTATTTTAGGAATAAAATATTCACAAAAAAGGTTTATCCATATGAGCGGTCCAAGAAAAAAAAATTTTTAGTCTAGTTTTTCAGGAGCCCAGATTTTGCTACAGCAGTAATTAACACCCCTGGTGACCAAACTATTCTTTAAAAAACATTAGAAATTATGTGAAAAAATATTGTTTCATCAGATCAGGAAGAATTTTTCAAATCGGAGTACAAAACGTAATTTATGCGTCCTAGCGGAAAGTCTTAAATGATTGTACGTGAAAATTTGTACGGCAGAATAAGTAGTGATGGGGGAATTTACGCAGAAATAAAACACGGTGCAATGAGGAAGAATAGTGGTTGACATTTGGTAGTTGAAATCAGGTAGAAATGCAGTTGAAACCATAGGGTTGAATTTGCGTGGATGGTTTGGACATTTCCAACGTAAGTTTTACCACACTTTTCGCCGTGAATTCAAATTTATAAGGAACGTAATTTCAATGTAAATTCTACGTGGTTGTGTTACCAGGGTTATGGTACTAATGGCAATTGAACAGGAACATTTTCGGAGAAACTATTTCCAAGAATGTCCCCCAAAATGTTTTGCCAAGCTGTTCTATCGGAACGTATTTTGACTTGTAAAGAATCGTCCAAATTGAATCGGGACTCGTCCGAAAACACGACATTTTGCCAATCAACACGCCATTGTCTGCATTGAAAACCCCATTCTAGCCTGAGGCGCCCATGGTTCAGGGTCAAAGGAATCCGCCGCAGAGGGATGCTTGCAAGCAGTCCTCTGTGCAGTAGACGGCGTTGAACCGTTGAGGCAGACAATCGCGCACCTGTTGCAGTGCTCCACTGTTGTGCTAACAGGTGCAAAGATGTGATACAGTTCGTCACTGCCATGCGGACGAAGTGTCGTCACATCTTTCAGTCCACTGCCGGACTGTCGCTGCACCTGGTTCTCCTCGGTCCACTGTCGCCACATGGACATCGCTGCCGTGGCGTTATCTCCCTTCCAAGCCGCAATGTCGCGGCACGAAAATGCTCCATGCAGACCACTTATTCGTCCCCGTTCAAACTATGTCGTATGGTGATATTTGGCCTTTCGTCGCCGCCGAGTAGTATAAAAGGACCGGTCCAGCAGTCGCACCAGGGGGACGTGGCATGATACAGCAAGTAGGAGGAAGATGGAGCTTGTTCGGGGTGAGGATGTGCGGTATGTAGGTGGCGCTAGTGTGTTTGGTTGATGTGCTGCCCCTTGCGGTGCTTTTTGGAATTTTATTATTTCGATGTAAAACAGACAAAACCTTTTTTTAGAGCATTTTTAGAAATAATAAGATATTAATGATTGATTGTTTAAATTATTTTTCTTGTATTTAATATCTTGTACATTTAGTAAAATGTTTGACAACCTTGAAGGAGGTAAGAATGTTGCTTACCCTCCCCCCACCGTAAAAGTACTCATATGGACGTCACTGTATCTTACAGCCATAAAAGAAGGAAGTTTTGGTGATGTGAAGGCTTTATTCCGTGCTGTCAAGAAAGAAGGCGTCAAGAAAAAAGACGTAGAAAAATGGCCGAAAGGGGAGAAAACGTACACCCTCCACAAACCAACGAGACGTCGTTTCCCGAGAAAGATAGTTATGGTGAATAAAATAGGCCAACAGTTTCAAGCAGTCTTGGTTGACCTCCCCAGTTTGAGTCGGCATAACGATGGATTTCGTTACTTGTTGACGTGTATTGATATATATTTTCCAAATATGCGTGGGTGATTCCCCGAAAACAAAAGTCGGGGTCCCATATCGTTCAAGCGTTTTCCAAAATTTTCGAACAGAGAAAACCTTTAAAACTGCAAACTGATAAAGGAACTGAATTTAAGAACAAAGAATTCCAAAAGTTTTTAAAACAGCAAGAGGTGCATTTCTTTACGACGAACAACGAGACGAAAGCAAGTGTTGTGGAAAGATTCAATCGCACGTTGAAAACTAGAATGTGGCGCTACTTTACAGGTCAAAACACCTTCAGATTCATCGACGTGCTCGACGATTTAGTACACAGTTACAATAATTCTCCGCATCGAAATACAAAAATGAAACCTTAGCAGTACTTAGTTTTTAAGTAAATACATTTCTCTGGCAATAAAGACTAGAACTAAAAGCATTAGTGAATTACAAGAAAATTACTTTTAAAATACCCCTTAGAATAAAATATGTCCTGCAAGACTACTAAGGTTTTGATTGGAATACATATACTCAGCCTTTTCATTCTCTATAAATATTAAGAGAGGAATTCTGAAATGATGTGTAATATAAAATATTTACCTTCAACAACTGAACATCCGATTTCATTCACAATTTGATTCCAAATGTCTCAGTGCATTGGCATATCTAACAGCAAGAATAAAGGATAATAATGGCAGAGAATCTCATTTGTAAAGTCTACAGCCGGGGATCCACATCGCGCCACAAAATGTGACTGAAATCTGATAACCAAAAATCAATTAATATAATTTCATTCATGCCAAGGTGAAACGAATATAAAATTTTTCTTTCAGTGCAGATTCATACGTCGATTTTTATGGGTTGCGTCAAATCGATCAGCGACTTCGCTTAAATCAATGTATTTTGCAATTGTCGACTCTATAGCTAAGACAGCGAGATTACGTAGACGATCGTTAGAAATTCGATTTCTGAGATAGGTTTTCAACCTTCTCGTGCATGAGAATGTTCTTTAGCAGGATGCACTAGTCACTGGTATTGTTAGTGTAATGACTGCAAGTTTATACAGCTCATGAAAAGCTAATTTGTATTCCTTCAAAACTTGAGCTAAAATACTGAGAGTTCCCACAACGCATTTTCGTTCTTTTTCATACAGTGAACAAACACCACTTGTGGTACTTCTTCCCGGAAGAGAACCCCCTAAAAACCCACATTGGGGACAGACCTGTCACACTGAACACACGCAAAAGACTTTAGGTCAATGACCTGTGATACAATATATAGAGCTTGAAAATACATTAAAAATACAGGATGCCCAATAAATAAACAGTGAAGATAAACTTTCGAACGCAGCACTACATAGGAGCACAGTGCATATAACATGAGTGGTGCACATTGACACATCAGAAGATCACAAAACAGTTCCCCGAAGCCCGCAGCCGCCCACCGGCCGACAGAAGGGATGGAAGTTCAGGAGAATTCCTGAGAGATTGATGAAATGAGTGAATCACTTGCTTGGTAAGTACGAAAAGAAAGCAGCAGGCATCCGGAAGGCGGGTGGGCGGATGTTTTGTGAGCAACAGCCACGGATATGCTTGAAACGGCAAGTCCTTGGAGCAAATTATGTCAGCTAACCGGAAAACACTATGAAGAAGTGGCAGCAAGATAGGGCAGTGGCAGTACATATGAGCGACGTCTCCGTCAACGCCACAGAAAGGACAGAGAGGAAAAGAGATAAGAGACATGCGATAGAGAAGATGGGGGACGGGGAGCCGGCGATGAAGGAACCGCCAGTGGGTGTTACGTTCCAGCGGAGAAGAAAGGGGGAAGAAGAAGCAGACCAAGCGGCCAGGGAGGAGGAAGGAAAAACCCCGGAAATGGGATGGGGGGACTCAGAGGGAGCTCGAAGGAAACGGTACAGGGCAGCGGTAGTAAAAGAAAGGACAGGGGCGACAGAGTCACGAAAAGGAAGAAAGAAAGGGAGAAGGAGGCTGGGGCCGGGGACGACGAGGAGGCAGTTGTCAGAAACAAGAGAAGGATAGAGAAGCTGAAGAGAGAAACGGAGAAGGGTATAGTCGTCCTCAAGGGAAGGAGTTGGGGTGGAAAAGAGTAAGTCGAGGGGTTTCCAGGAAAAATCGGGATTAATGAGGGCCTGCACGGTTAGGATGCCGGCACGGAACCATGAGAAAAAAAGAAAGAAAGGTTGATCGGGGGGTGAACCAGGGTAGAGAAAAAGAGTGGTTCTGCAAGGAGATCCAGGGTGGTGGTAGGAGGAGAGCGAGAGAGAGGGAGGGAACGGAAAAGCGCTAGAGCCTCAGATAAAATAGGAGGAAAGTTTGAAGAGGGAATAGTAAAGTAGTCCATCCCGAGGAAAAGAAAAAAGTGAAGGATGGATCGCGAAGAGAAAGAATAACGTCAAGAGAAAGTGTAAGAGAAGAAGACGAAGTGACGAGACGAAGGAAGGAGGCGATGCGGTATGCACGATAGTAACAGTGAACATCTATAAGATTAATGCCCCCATGCTTGACAGGGAGATATAGCGTCGGAGCAGCTGACCAGTGCTTGGAGGCCCAGATTACTGAAGTAAAGATGCTGTTGAGTTCCGTCAGGCGGGTTGACAAGAAGACGGTGGAGGTCCAGGAATAGGTGCAGAGAGAAAGTAAGTATCGTCGAACAATGTGAGCTCGCTGACAGTAAGAAGTAATGGGAATCGCAAATCTCCAAAACGCTGCTTGATGACGTAACCTAGACTGTAAACTGGTCCATGTCAAAAGGCTCGCAGTATAGGGGTGATCGATATGGGCTCCAAGGATCTTCTGAGTCGAGGAGGACCAGACCGCACCCCAGGGGGTATCGGTCCGGCCCATCCACGACCCACACCACAAACCAGTACTTTTGGTGACATTAAGCGAAGCGCCAGAAACAGTAGCGTAAAGATGGTAGGTGGAGAGAAGATTGTCGAACTGGACGTCCTGGCGGAGACAGAAAGTTGCGTCATCTGCAAATGCTGTAAGTACGCACTCATGGGGAGGAAGAGATAGCATCAGTAGGCACCACCGCACGAAATTTGTCCTGGAAAAAGCGCCGAACTTCCGTGCAGAGACATGAAGGGTCAGATGAGATAGTACCATCAGGTAGGCGAAGGTGGCGTAGCGTCTGAGACGTACGGTGTGTTCTTTCGGTACGTGAGAGCTCCTCGTAGGAAATCTCCGGTGAAGAAAGATGAAGCATCTTCAGCCTGCGAGTAGCCTCCACGGCGAGCGGATGGAGTTTCGCTCGGAAAGCATCCTGAACAACAAGGTAAGCGGGATCCTGTAAGGGGATTGCAGCCAAGGAGCAACGGAGATTACAAATTTCCTTCGCACGTTCGTTACGAATAGCAAACGAAAGACGGCGTACGAGCAGACGAAGATCGTGTTTGATGTCTAACCATAGACGAAGGGTACTGGAAGCGGTACTGATGAGATGTTGTCTATCAGCAAGAAAACGGCGGACGTCGGCGCAAAACGCCACATCCAAGAGTAAAGAATCATTGAAGGTCCAGGAGCGTTGTCTGGAAGGCGGGAAAGAGGAAACGCAGATGGTAAGCGCCACAGCAGAATGGTCGGAAGAGGTAGATGGATGATGTCTCGCCGCAGTGATCGCTGGAAGCAGCGCTGGGATGACATATATGCGATCGAGACGTGCTGCCGCCGAACCTTGTGCTGGAGAATTCCGCCAAGTATAAGAAATGGTGTCCGGGTGAACAACTCAATGGGCTATAAGCAGTCGCCCGTCCCTAATTTAGGGTCACTGGTTCCAGGGAAGGGAGAGAGCCAGTGCCGTAAGACAAACACAACATCCATGCCTCACCGGGATTCGAACCCGGACCCCGTTCTGACTAATGATCAGAGGCCATCGCTCAGACCACTGCGCCACCGGGGCGGCGCATCTGTGATTCATCAATTGTCCTAATCTTATTACATCGCTGTGTAACATATTTTGTCACACAAAACCATTGGCCTTCACCATATTTCACAGTGAAATACTCCCATCCCAGAGTACCCAACTGAACCACAACAGCTCTTACATTTTGATTATGCAGTATTTCCCTTTTCTTTCTTTTTGGCTAGTCTATTAATGTTTGGCATCACAATTGCTTTACCTGTATATGTAGAATGCTAACAAAGATTCTGCATATTTCCTCACTGAAATGCAAGTGCTATTTAATTTTTATTCAACCAAAAGTATTTCTTCAAAAAATGAAAACACTAAACAATGAAATTCACACACATTCAAAACATAAGGAAATGATTCCACATATTTATTGGACAGCCAACAACAGTTTACACAAAAGATGAGGAATAACTTCTGCTTCAACTAGTAACAGATTACCTTGTTTCATGTGTATTAGCTTTCTCATATTAAATCATTAATTCCCTATTGTGAATAATGCACTACATAATTAAACAAAATTGTGAATGACACTCAAAACATCAAAATTGAATTTGAACAGAAGCTTTAGATTATATGCAGCATAAAATAAACATTTACCAGATATTACATTTGCATTCCTCAATGCAAGCATTTTAAGCTAGCGATAAAGAAACTTGCTTCAGGAAATATGGTATACCTCATTTCAGGTTTAAAATAGGAATAGGAATTATAAGAGTTCAAAAATGGCTGTTCAGAGTGTTTCCAGTTGCTATTTATTTTTATTTATTTTTTAAATGTAAGGAATGAAGATGTGTTGCAGTTATGTAATATGAAGCAAAATGTTATTAGTAAAGTGGAAACAAGCATTCTTATACTTCGATTCACCATCTGAGATGACACTGAAGGGAAAGGTACCTGAAACCTAGCACCGCGACTAAAAGTACCCAACATTTCCCGTGAAAACCAACACATTTATTGCTCAGAATCATACTTTATATTGTCCTAACTGTTTACTTATATAAGTACATATAGTTATTTTAGACAAATCTGAAAATGATCTATTTTCAGAAATTAAGTTTTAAAATTAGACCAACACACGCATGCGTAGATATGCAGTGTTTGGGAGACAAGGATGCCAATGAGTTGATGGGGTGGGGGGGTGATTGACAGCTGCTAACAGCAGGACACAGTGGGGAGTGACGCAGATGAACATAACTCTCGGCCATCCCCTTAGGCTCGGTGAGTTAATAGACTCTTGTACCTTAAACTGCAGTGTCATCTTAGGGTGAATCGAAGTATAAGTGGTTTGGCCATGTGGAAAGAAAGAAAGGTAGAGGAAGTCCAAGGAAACCTTGGGAGGACCCGATTCAGGAATGTCTGCATGAGAAAAAGATTATGAGTATGAAGTACAAAATGTCTTATATGCGCCATGTGACGGAGGTCAGTGAAGCTCAATCTGTGTGCCGATATCTCTGTAAATGAAGATGTTTGATACAGCAACAGTAAATATATTCTAGTTCCATCAGCTAAATCCTAATCTGGCAGATGGACTTTCTTTGTAAGCTAATCACTGAATATCAGAGACCAGTTTAATGATATGAATGATACATACTTTTTTTTTAATGCAAAGAGCAATTGTTTGGAGCACAGCAGGCTGAAGGTGAAAGAGCAAAGCTACTAAACTCACTGTATTAAACTTTAAAAAATACATAGAGTTGTATCTTTTACAAGTAATTTCAGTAGAACAATTTCATTTGTTTAATTAAAGCCTATATGCAAAAACAGCAGACCTCGACATCATTTAGTTTAAAGCTCCGCTGCCACGTCAAGGCATGATGTCATCAGCGGAGTGGCCTTTTTTTTTCTTCATAAGAAACACTTTGGAAATTTTGTTTATATATATGCAAGGAGAAAAATCTTTTTATATTTCAACAGTGGCAAGCACTTGAAAAATAATCAACAAAAAATGTTAATTACGGGTTTTAAAAAGGAAAATTTTAATGCATTTGGTAGTCACATTTTCAAACTAGAATATAGTTGATTCTCAGATGTGTCACTCTGAATAAACTAGGTTCTTCATGATGAACTACGTTCCAGTTCTAAAATATGACCACTAAATGTATTAAAACTTACCTGTATAAAACTCGTAATTAAAAATTTCTTTCACTGTGATTAATAATTTGAGGTCCCATGTTGTCATTATTTCTAAAAAAAAAATTCAAGTACCATGAGACTGAAAAACAGAATTTACTCCTTTATCCGCACTACCTTAACAGAGAAAAAGTGTTTCTTATTAAGGGAGGCTTCCCAGTTCAAAAGAGGTCATTTTGAGCTGAGTCGGAACCCTTGAACAAAGTCAATTAACACAAATATTTAACAAATATATAGCAGGGGCGCGCTGCCGATCACAATTTTCGCAATTTGAGCAAAAGAAATAATTTTGGCAATGGAAAAAAAGCTTTGCCAATTACCTTTTCACAGTGTTATAACACTTTGGTGAAAACAAATTGAATTTGGCGACTAAATTGGTGAAAACTTTAGAAAAGCCAGCGCAACCCCTGTATGGTGTTTCTGAAATATTCAATAAGCAGGAAAATATGAACACAAAAATTAAAATCTTTTTTAAGGTTTTTTTTTTTTTTTTGATTGGAGGTTTTAACGACCACCGTGAGCAACTCAATGGGCTATAAGCAGTCGCCCGTCCCTAATTTAGGGTCACTGGTTCCAGGGAAGGGAGAGAGCCAGTGCCGTAAGACAAACACAACATCCATGCCTCACCGGGATTCGAACCCGGACCCCTTACGGACAAATGATCAGAGGCCATCGCTTAGACCACTGCACCACCGGGGCGGCTTTTTGAAGTTTTGACAAGTGTCTGTTGTGATATTTTGCCTCACACAAATGATATAAAGGTTTCTGAGACTTAGTGCTGATACCGAGCTGTCAAACACAACAGCCTATAATCCTACCAGCCCTGATAGATTTCCAGCTGGTAGGTGTTGTAAAGAAGCTGATTCCCCCCCCCCACTAACCAGCAACAGATGCAATTTTTTACTTTCTCACAGGTCACCAGGTTTCTGCTGAACTACGTTTTCTTTTTCTTTTTTTAATATGGAGAATGTGACATTGCCATTACAGATCTTTGAGAAATTTGCAGGTGCTGACAGTCCTGATTTTTTGCAACTGGCAGCGTACATATTCAATAAGCAGTTTTTTTTTTTTGACATTTTGCCCCACACACATCCTCAAGAACAATATAAAGGTTTTCTGAGACCTAGTGCTGATACCGAGCTGTCAAACACAACAGCCTATAATCCTACCAGCCCTGATAGATTTCCAGCTGGTAGGTGTTGTAAAGAAGCTGATTCCCCCCCCCCACTAACCAGCAACAGATGCAATTTTTTACTTTCTCACAGGTCACCAGGTTTCTGCTGAACTACGTTTTCTTTTTCTTTTTTAATATGGAGAATGTGACATTGCCATTACAGATCTTTGAGAAATTTGCAGGTGCTGACAGTCCTGAATTTTTGCAACTGGCAGCGTACATATTCAATAAGCAGTTTTTTTTTTGACATTTTGCCCCACACACATCCTCAAGAACAATATAAAGGTTTTCTGAGACCTAGTGCTGATACCGAGCTGTCAAACACAACAGCCTATAATCCTACCAGCCCTGATAGATTTCCAGCTGGTAGGTGTTGTAAAGAAGCTGATTCCCCCCCCCACTAACCAGCAACAGATGCAATTTTTTACTTTCTCACAGGTCACCAGGTTTCTGCTGAACTACGTTTTCTTTTTCTTTTTTTAATATGGAGAATGTGACATTGCCATTACAGATCTTTGAGAAATTTGCAGGTGCTGACAGTCCTGATTTTTTGCAACTGGCAGCGTACATATTCAATAAGCAGTTTTTTTTTGACATTTTGCCCCACACACATCCTCAAGAACAATATAAAGGTTTTCTGAGACCTAGTGCTGATACCGAGCTGTCAAACACAACAGCCTATAATCCTACCAGCCCTGATAGATTTCCAGCTGGTAGGTGTTGTAAAGAAGCTGATTCCCCCCCCCCCCCCACTAACCAGCAACAGATGCAATTTTTTACTTTCTCACAGGTCACCAGGTTTCTGCTGAACTACGTTTTCTTTTTCTTTTTTTAATATGGAGAATGTGACATTGCCATTACAGATCTTTGAGAAATTTGCAGGTGCTGACAGTCCTGATTTTTTGCAACTGGCAGCATACAATCTTCAATAAGCGGTTTTTCTGACATTTCACTCCTCATATACCTATACATATAATGACTCAAAGTACTGAATCAAATAATGCAGTAATCCTTCAAAAGATGAATGCACTTACTACAACCCAGTTCATTCATTTTGGCATTCCGTTTTGATTCGCTAATGGCTAAAAGAATATTAGGCTTTTTTTAATTCAACATAGCTTCATTATAAACATCTGTTTAAGTTTCACGCTAAAAACCAATATATTGTTTATGCAAATATCAAAACCACTATAATATGCCACCGTTAAGAACCATAGAGATCACAAATGCAGTTTATTCAGGGAAAACAGCACTGCACCCACCGATGCAGGACAAGGAGGCGAGGAGGAGATGTACCCCTGATTTAACTACGGTAAGGACATTATCGCAAAGTTTGTAACAATAAATACAGGAAGTGGCCGCTTTTCCTACAAAACATATGAATGTTAGCCAAGCTTAACATGGCTGACTGAAGAAATAACAAGTACAACAACACGTCTAAAGTAGTCAAAAGGGAATTTTGATGGTTTTGCAACCTTTATCCATTGCAGCATACTTGCACTTGCCCCATCCCATCAAAGAGTGCATCTATGGAACATAACTATTGCACATGATAGTTACAAAATACACACTAAATATTGGCAAAAAGAAATGTCACAGATATTTGAAATGCAGTGATATCAGAAAAGAAAAAGCAATTTGAAATATTTTTGTTGAGCTCATTTCTGCAAACTGTTATATGGTATACCATTGTATTGTGTAGCTTAGATGGTTCAGATACATACATAGGATATCATCATCATCATTGTCAACCATTATCAATCCACTGCTGGACGAAGGTCTCCCCAAGTTTCCTCCACAACGGTCTGTCTTGTGCCAGTCTCCTCCATGTCACCCCTGCATACTTTCGAATTTCAGGGTATATATATACTATTATACTTCTGCTCAACACATTGATGACAAATACAACAAAAACATAATAGTGTGTATGCACTACATGCATATCCACTATCTACCAACAAGTAATTGGACACCCCTACAATCGACGATATCTGCGGTCCTGACACATGTCATGGCCGCCACCATTAAATATCGTGTGGGAAACAACAACGCAACCAGTCCCATGCAAGATGCCACGCAGTTCGGAGCTCTCCGATTTTGAGGAAGGTGTAATCGTCGGGTATCACAGAAATGGCCGATGACATATCCAGCGAGTTGAAGTACCCAAAATCGACAGTGGCCTACGTGATTGGCAAGTGGAAGATGAGAGGTGACTGTCGGAATGTGCCCCGACCCGGCAGACCCAAAAACTGGGAGTTAGAAACTGACGGATGCTGGCCACCGAATTTCGGAAGAACCAAACCAAATCGATGGGCCACATCCGCGAGTGTTCTTTCGATGAATACCATTCGTAAGAAAGTTTCTCCATCTGCTCGGTTATCATGAACGTGCTACCGCCCACAAGCCTTTGATCACCAAGTCCAATAGTGCTGCTCGGCTAACGCGGTGCACAGAACGTCGACAGTGGATCACGTTGAACAGTGAAAACTAGGTTCTCTGGAGCGACGAATCAAGGTTCACCTTCTACCATTCGTATGGCAGGGTCTGGGTTTGGCGTCTGCCTGGAGAAACGCTCTCCTGCCGGAATGTATTGTGCCAACTGTGAAGTTCATAAGTGCGGCAGTGGAATTCATGCTATGGGGATGTTTCTCCTGGTATGGCACGGAACCTGGTAGACTCAACACAAAGACCTAGTGCACCATTTTGGATGACCATGCGCTTCCTACTTTGTGGCAGTTTTCACGGGTGGACCCATGTTGGCACTTTTCAGGAGGACAATGCCGGTCCTATCATGTTGCAGAGGTCCACCATGGTTCTGGTATGGTGACAATGGGGGTTAATCGAATGGACTGGCCTGCGCATAGCCCGGACTCTTAACCCTATCGAGCACCTCTGGGACGAGCTGGAGCGTCGACTTAAGGGGTGCCCCCACCGTCCGAAATCGGTGAAGGAACTGACCTGTCTTCTCCAAGCCGGAGTGGAAGAAAATACTGCTAGCCGTCTATACGCCTGGTTGAGGAATATGCTCCTGGAGTGGTCGCAGCTGTAACCGCCGCTTGTGGAGGCTCCAACAACTATTGAAGGTGAATAAACTTCCGTTTTCATTTGCTATCACAGGTGTCCAATTACTTGTTGGTAGATAGTGTATATTTGAAAATGAAAAAAACATTTTTTGCTTGTTAGAAATACTCTGTTTCACAGAGACAAAATGCCAAAAAATGGATGGAATGGTTGATCACAATTTGTAGAAAAGTAGTGTACTCATATTCTGAAAGATTACCAAAGCAGTGTTGAGGGTATAAAGAAATATGCAAACTCTAAAATTGAACACAATAACCTATCAAGATCTGCTAGGACACCATGTTTTTTTCTTTTATAAGTGCAAGGAGCACCTGTGACATTGCAATTCCTTATTCCTGTGCAACAGCAGCCCTAATGAAGAAAAGCTTCCAATACTGCACAGATACAAAGATTTACCTTTATACAACTGTGCTTTTAAGCTTGGAAACATTTTGACAGACAGGCCATAAAATTTTTGGTTTCAGAATTGGTGCTGAACGCAGAGTTAGCACATTCCTTTCAAGAATTAATCAAAGCAAATCAGAATACAAAAAAATAATAATTCAGAAATATTGTAATTAATTATCTGTATGACAAATTCCTTTTGTTCAACTTTTGTTAAGAAGCAAATCTGTATTCTGCACCTCATGTATCTACACTGAAGTATCAAAAGTCATGGGACAGCAATATGCAAATTCTTTAACTGGTGCTGTCGTCATATACAAAGGCTTTGACCACGGATCACAATTTGTTTCTTAGTTGTGAGGTGTAATCTCTCTGGAGTCAGAGTTGAACAACCACTAGTAGGATTACGGTAAGCCAATGTGAATTATCAGAGTTTATGAATGAGGCATGCAGTAATGGGAGCCAGACGGATGAGGCATTAAGTTTCCTGAAGTTGCGCGAACATTCAACATTCCTTGATCAACGGTGTACATGTGTGTACCAAGAATACCTCCTATGGAAGACATTAACACCCACCATGAACGGAGCAGATCACAAGTGCTGAATGACCGTGACTAGCATGGAGCCCTGGACCGGAGATTGTCTCATGCTAATGTAGACAAGCGACACTAGCTCAAAAAACATCTACATTCAATGCAGGAGGTACCAGACATATCCATCAGGTCAGTGCAGCATAATTTAGCATCCTTTGGGGTATGGGAGCACAAGACCCACCAGGAGTGCCTTTCTTAACAAAACGACATTGGACACAGCACTTCACCTGGGTTTGTGAACACGGTAATTGGACTCCTGGAAGACTGGCAACTGATGTGGCTTGGTCTGATGAGTCATACTTCCAGTTGTTACGAGGTGATGGTAGGGTTCTGGTGTGGCACACAGACCACACCAGGCCATTGACCCAATATGTCAACAAGGCACTGTGCAAGCTGGTGGTGGTTTCATAAGCATGTGGCACTGTTTGGGTTCTCTGGTCCTCGTAAACACATCATTAACCTACTTCTGCTGGGTGACCATTTGCAGCCCTTCATGGGCTCAACAATGATGGGATTTTCCAAGCTGGACAAATGCACCATGTCATCGGGCCCAAG
>CM077031.1:37660584-37914661 GCA_039090855.1 Macrothele yani | reverse complement strand
ACATTTAAAAAAGTGTTAGGAACTACATCAGAAGTAACGCAGAATTACATATAAAAGTGAAAAACCTAAAACTGAGTTTCAACTTAACTTGAACGTGAATATGATTTTCATGTAGTAATGTAGAGTAAATAGAACACTGTCTTTACACGATTTAAAAACTTGAATTCCTAAAACTACACAAGTTAAAATTTTAGTTTAATACAAAAGACTAAAAAATACATACAAACACGAGACCTTTCGAACCCTCTGTAATTTCGAAAGATCGTATGTTAATATACACTGAAAAACTGGTACAGACGAGCTTATGCGAAATACATAGCAACATCACCTATGTGCATACTCGGTTGCGTCCACCAGTACGTATATAAAGCGATAGACATCTTTTGCCAGCTGTCAGAGCTGTTTTTGGCACGAGAATGACAAGTAATAACTATTTAAGTGATTTTCAACGTGGTGTCATAGTTGGCGCTCGTGAGATGGGCCATAGTATTTCGGAGGTAGAAACGTGTTTGGATTTTCACGGATGACCATTGCAAGGGTGTACCGTGATTACAAGAATTCAGGCAAAACATCCAACCTAAGATACCAGTGTAGCCGTAAAAAGACATTGGGTGAATGTGACTATCGTCGGCTGTCAAGAATTGTTTCACGTGATAGGCGTGCAGGTATAATCGGAATTCAATGCTGGAGCATCAGCGTCCGGACTGCGCAACGTACCCTGCATGATATGGAGCCAACGCCCAACTCGAGACCTTTTGATGGGTGCACGACGCAGATCTATGCGCCTCGCTTGGGATGGCAACACCGCCACTGAACACATAATGACTGGAAACAAGCAGCCTGGTCTGACGAGTCGCGTTTCCAACTGTATCGGACAGGATGGAAGGATTCTTCGTGTGCGGAGCAAACCCTATGAATTCCACCTGTCAACAGGGGACTATATCTGCTGGTGGTGGTGGGGGGTCTGTAATGGTATGGGGTGTGTTTAGCTGGACTTTACTGGGACTCCCTGGTACATCTTCGACCAGCCAACGTTTATGTGCGCATCCTTTCTGACGAGGTACACTCGTTCATGTCCTGCATTTATCCTGATGGGTTGGGCCTGTTCCAACAGGACAATGAACCTACACACAGGTGTTGTGAAGCCACATTATGGTTAGAGGAGCATTCAGAGTTTTGGGGTGTTGCCATTCCCACACAAGTCCCCAGATCTGAACGTGATAGAACACATTTGGGATGCCATACAACGCGCTATCGTACACAAGAATCCGAGACCTCGGAATACACCCGAATTGTGGAACGCTCTGCAGGAACTATGGTGTGCATTGTGTGCCTACAGCATATTTCCAGGAGCTAATGGAGTCCAAGCCCCGTCTTACTTAGGCAGTCCTGCGTCCCCGTGAGGTGCCTACCAAGTATTATACTGGTGTACCAGTTTTTCTGGCACTTTATTGTATATTTTAAAACTTTTGATATTAAGCTAAAATTTTAAATGTGTTGTTTTAGGAATTCGTCAAGTTTTTTAAATCGTGTAGAGACGGTGTTGTTCTATTTAGTCCACTCTAATTTGTTGGAAACAAACAGGTGCTTAGTGTCAGCTCCCCCTCACCCCTGCACTGTGTGTGTGTGGGGGGGGGGGTCATGGTTAACAGAGCCTCTAGCCTCAGCTAAAAGATTTAAAAAAAAAATTTGCAGAAATTTCATATGACTGGTTAAAGAAATAGCTAAGAATTAAGGCAGCTTTTTTAAATGAAAAGCAATTTTTGCTTCTTTTTTTCAGTAAAATCTTTAAAAATCATTTTCATTGCTTTAGTTCATAAAAACTGGATGTCGGGAAAGCAGCTATTTAAGACAATTTGAGACCCTTTTTCACGGCCCTTGCAATAGTTTCTATGCATGTATGTTAATAAGACAATATGAATGAAATATCAGTTCAATGAGTCGAATTTTTACGCCCTTGAGGATAAGGTGTTATGTACTAGTTATTTGAAGATAACTATGCATCCTTCACAATATAATGAACTAAGAGGTGTGTTTTTTATGTAGGAGCAAAGCAGAGACCCTGTCATTTTTTCTATATAACAGTTAAAAGAATTGTTTTTCTACTATGTGCAAATATATTGTGGTACTATATTCTTTTATATTCCAGAGTAAATGTAAATAGTTTTACATTTTTTGTGCTACAGATTCTTACTTAATTCTTTTTTAGTTATTTGCTAACTTATGTTGCTTACATTTCTCGTATAAATCAGATGTCATCTAACACTGTAACACAGCAGTTGCATGGTTTTGGGTGTGTAATCATGAGGCTTTCCAAAGAAGCTGGCCTTAAGTTCTTTAAATGATAAAATTTGCATATGATTAGAATTTTGAGTGTAAGCATTTTGCTAGTAATTTGGATCAGTATAAAACCAGGACTGTAAACCTTTCAAATGTGGCGGGCCGTGGGTTGCCTAGTGGACAACGGTCGTGACTACCGTGAAAGATCACCTCAGGTTCGATCCACTAAATAACCGCCGTGCGTCGGATGAGCACTGGCCCCCGGCAATATCTCTCCTTCCCCTTTCTACTTCGCTTCTGTGTCACTTTCCTGTCTAACACTCTAGCCCAAATCTCCTAGCTTCCTATTTCTAAGGGTTGTTTAAGACCTGGGGTCAGGCACTCCCTTCCTGGCAAATCCTCTACATATGATCATTCCAAATGTGGCCCAAGAAGTTTTATGAAGCGAATGATGGATGCATGCAAACACATGCTCGTTTAAATCTTAAAGCATAGCGTAACATTGTGAAATGGGCAAAGGAAGTGAATAACATGGATTAAAGGTGGTCCTTTATGAGATGTGCATCATGTGTAAAATATTTATTATGACAGAAGAGTGAGTTTTCCTCATGAATCTGGAAACTGTCTAGCTAACAGAATAAAAGTCAGAAAAGCTTTATCTTGCCAGGGAAGAACTGCTTGATCGCACGAATTAGGACTTCAAAGCTTTCAATGTTCTGAGGAAATCTCATTCAAAGATGCCAAGAATCCAGGTGCCCTCGACAAGACGACCGCAGTTGTACTTCCTTTTCCCCACTTTGGCTTCATCCACTTAATGATCGATGTGATTTCCATCACCAACAAGCCTTCCTTCCTCACATTGCGTGGCTACCATAAACTACTGAGACTAGTTGCCTGCAATACGAATACCAGGCGTAGTCTCCCAGGCTGGATGTGAAGTAACATTACCATGTGAGGCCTCCTCAATCACCTCGTAAATCAGTAAGACAATCCCAATCTATTTGGCGAAGAAACAATATGTCAGAATTATCACTATATCCATAGGAATGTGAGCATAAAAAAACATGTACCAAGTCAAGTGTACGAGATGAGTACTCGTCATTCCCTGAAGCGTGCTTCTTTCGACACCTAGAGTCATGAGATGGCCCTCAAGAGCATCTTTTGGAGTGTGGGAAACAAACCCTGTTCACACCACAGAGAAATAGAGGTATCCTCATCCTTTCCAACTTCATTAAAGTTCCACATATCCACAGGAGTAGTAGAGATCGGAAAAAAACTTACGTAACACAGGAGCAGAGACTGAGAACAAAGTGACGTAAGTAGCTATAACGCATTTCACGTGAGAAAGCGCGACAAGAGAGGAGAGAAACTGTGGCGCCATCTAACGAAACGGGCCACTTTTGGAAGGTTAGCCACCAGGACAATTATTTTAATTATAACGTACAGTTGCATTTCACACAATGAAGAGGAATAATTTTGATTATAGAAAAAATACACGTAGGCTCCAAAAGAATTAAGTTAAAATTTTCAGTAATTAAAAGCTAACAAATTTTTGCCTAAGGGCCTCAAAAATATTTTGTCCCCCATCCCCTCCTCGTTTTTCTATTACGCCACTGGAAAACAAATCACTCACAGTATGTCTTGCAGCACTCACATAAATTATACTTCTTTTGCAGAATCAGGTACTGAAGGGATTTCTTGCTTTTCATTGTATCTCAACTTTAAAAAATTGAGTTTTTTTTTTTTTTTTTTATTGGAGGTTTAAGTTGTGAAACTCCACCGTGGGAGCAACTCAATGGGCTGCAAGCAGTCGCCCGTTCCTAATTTAGGGGTCAATGGTTCCAGCGAAGGGAAAGAGCCAGTGCCTGATAAAGACAAACACAACATCCATGCACTCACCGGGATTAGAACCCAGACCCCTATTAGACAGAATGATCAGAGGCCATCGCTTAGACCATCTGCGCCAAGCTAATTTTGCACAGAACATTTTACTAATACGCTTTATATTTGAGGTAACCTTTTCGTATCTTATCACTTTGCCAATGGGGTAGAGGTCTATTTTTTGCACAGCATACTTATTTTCATCCGTGTATTGAATTATAGCAAATGAAGGTTACTTCATATTGCTTGCTAATGCATTTCTGAAAAAAACAAAAAATACCAGAAAAATATGAAACTGAAATTATTGCAAAACTCTGGCCCTTTCCCATTCTATACAAGAAAATGAACTATTTAAGGGGATTTTCTAGAAGTCATAGCAGCAAAAATTTTGGCCAGGGAGTAAGCTCCAAAATAGAAATGTAATATTCCCAACTCCGGGGGGAGGGGGGCTAAAACATTCCAGGTATATCATCATCATTGTCAAGCCATTATCAATCCACTGCTGGACGAAGGTCTCCCCAAGTTTCCTCCACAACGGTCTGTCTTGTGCCAGTCTCTTCCATGTCACCCCTGCATACTTTCGGGAATTTCATCCACCCATCTCCCACGTGGTCTTCTTCTGGGTCTTTTTCTGTCCCTTGGAATCCAATCTAAAATTTCGGCTGTCTACATCGATGATCTGTCCTTTCTGGCAGTATATCCAAGCTCATTGCCATTTCAGGGATTTAACTCTGATCATGATGTCTTCCACTCTTGTCATTTTCTCGGATCCACGAGTTCCTCTTCTTATCTCTTCTGGTTGGACACCAAGTATGCACTCCTCTCCATGCTTCTTTGAGTTGTCTGCAGCCTTTGTATGTCTCTTTTAATTAAGGTCCACGTCTCTGCACCACATACGTAAGCACTGGAAGGATGCATTGATCAAACACTTTTCTTTTAAGACATAATGCTCTTGAAAATTATGCTGTTTCTTCCAAAAGCTCTCCAGGCAAGTTTTTGTACGCTGATTAATTTCTTTCTTCAATGTGACCCTCACTTGATATCTGCTGTCCAAGATAAAACGTACGTGTCTGTTATCTCCAGCTTTTCTCTATCAATCAATAAATCTTCATTTCTTTGTAAAAAAGCATTGAACATCACTTTTGTCTTCCTGAAAGTTCATTTTTAATCCCACTTCTTTACTCTTGTCAGCAAGTTCTCTTACTGGATCTATACTCTGCAGCTCTGATGGGGTAGTTGCAAAAATGACTACGTCATCAGCAAAACGAAGGTGGGTTAGATAATCTCCCATTAATCTTTATCCCTTTGTTTTCCCAGTTCAGTGATTGAAAGACATTTTCCAATGTGGCATTAAAGAGCTTCGGAGATATGGTGTCACCTTGTCTCACTCCCCTTTCCAATTTTTATGTGTTGTATTTTCAAACAGCCGAATCTTTGCACTTCTGCATAGATGTTATTAATAATATTAATGTATGCATCTTCAATACCGCAGGTTTTCAGAGCCATTGTATAACTGCCTGATGGTTTCGCACCGAATCAAAGGCTTTTTCATAATCGATAAAAGCCATGCACAATGGAAGTTCATATTCCCTCGCTTCTCTTTTCAATTAGTTCTCTCCAGTATGTGGATATGATCTATTGTGCTGTAGCCACTCCTGAATCCAGCTTGTTCTCTCGGTTGAGCCATGTCCAGTGTTACCTTCAAGCGGTGTGAAAGAACTTTAGTGAAGATTTTATAAACTACTGATAGGAGGCTGATAGGTCTGTAGTTTCCGAGATCCTCAATGTCACCTTTCTTATGTAGCAGGATCATTGTAGCGGTGTTCCAATCCTCAGGAATCTTTCCTTCATTGAGGCATCGAGTGAAAATTTGGGCGAGTACTGTTTCGATTTCTCCACTTGCTTCTTGTATGATGTCTACAGTAATTTTATCTTCTCCTGGAGCTTTTTCCCACTTCATGTTCTTGATTGCATGTGCAACTTCTGCTGGAAGGACTGGAGAAACTCTGGTACTGGTATCTTTCATGATGTCTGGAGTGCATGTATCATCCCTGTCATATAATTTGGAGTAGAAATCTTTCACTCTTGTCAAAATTTCTGCCTCTATTTCTTGTTACAGAACCATCTTTTCTCAGTGCCATAATCTGTTTTCTTCCCTTACTGAGATGTCCCTTTGATATCTGTAGGCTTTGGTTGTTTTAAATTGCTTTCCTCACTAGTTCACAGTTGAATTTTCTTACGTCTTCAGTGATACTTTTTCTTACTGTCTTGCATAGCTCTATATATTCCACTTTGGAAGTCACATCTTCTTTAGTTGTCCTCATCTCTTCTTCTTTTTTGCATCAACATTTTGGTTTTTCCTGATAATTTGTTTACATGCAACTTGTTCTTAGACCCAGCTAATTTTGTTGCTGTTTCCATAAGCTTTGGTTACTTTTCTGTTAACCTCAGAGATGTCCACTTCTTCTGATGTTAGGCGTTCTAAAGCAGAGAACCTGCTCTTCAGTTCCAACTTGAAGGTATTATGGTGTTTTTTAAGGTTGGTTATGTCAATAGATTTTGTTTGTCTTATGAGCTTGCCACGTTCAAGTTTAGTGTTGAGGTGCATCTTACATCTCACCAATCTTTGGTCTACCTGTGTTGAACTTGTTTAGCACACTGCAGTCTTCGATGACGAATTTTTTGTTACACATAATAAAATCAATTTCACTTGTCGTCCCATTTGGATGTCTCCATGTCCATTTCCTGTGTGGCTTTTTCTTGAAGAAGGAGTTCAAGATAAAAACCCTTCTGCCTCTGCAAACTCAACGAGAGTATTTCCACGCTGGTTTCTGTTGCCGTGACCGAATTTACTTACTGAAGTTTCATTCTGTTGTAGTTGCTTTATTTTTGCATTGAAATCTCCCATAATTATTTTCAAGTGCTGCTTACCTTTATTATTTAGATCACGAATTTCCTCATAAAATTCTTCAATTTCTTCTTCAGCATGACTTGTGGTGGGTGCATAAGTTTGAATAATCTAGCCTGGTATCTTCCCGAGAGTTGGAAAACGAGTCGTGCAGCTCTGTCAGAGGAACTTTCAACTTCTACAACTTTATCCTTGTTTTTTGTTTATTATAAATCCAACACCACTAGTTCTGCCAGTATCTGTCCCACGATAGTAGAAGAGATGTCCACTTTTCAGTTCGATGAGATCTTCTCCTTTTCTCCTTACCTCACTTAGCCCGACGATGTCCCACTTGATCCTTTGTAGTTCCTCTTCCAATTCAAGAAGCCTTGAATCAGAAGATAGGGAGCGTCCGTTATACGTAGCCAAGGTCAGCATCAGATGGCAGCCTAGTCCGGTCCTCCGGGGATTCTTAGCACCCTCTGCCTTCATGTCGCACTGGCCGCTGCCTTGGCCAGGTACATTCCAGCTGCTGGAGACTGAGGGCCAAGATTTAAGTTGTGGAATCATTTTGGAGGGGTTTGGCCATAACTCACCACGCTGGCCAAGCGGGTTGGTGAGTGTGGGATAGAATTTCCTCTAATCCCGATGGTATAGTTATACTGCTATTGGCGGTCGTCAGAGCCCCTTTAGTGGGAACAGGATGCACCATGAGAAGGCGGGGTTGACATTTGTCAAGGAGAGGCCGTGATGTTATGCATCACCTGACCTTACATTCATATGTTTTCTTGAATTTGCATTATCTACAGATGAGAGCTGTTTTGGTGTGTGATTAATTACAAAGGAAAGCCTGCACTTTTCGGTCAAATTTTAAGTGAAATATGTATAAATAAAATATTCTGCAAGCCTAATGGCTGCCTGTGGATAAATAAAATATTCTGCAAACTTTGTGCAAAGCTAATAAATGGGAATAAATAATATATTCTGCAAACTTTATTGCAAAGCTAATAAATGGGAATAAATAAAATATTCTGCAAACTTAAAGGCGGCAGAGACTGGAGTGACTGTTCCATTAGGGCTGTGGGCGTTTTTTAACAAAACGCAGGAGCCATGTTGAATTAAGTTGGATTCTTTAAACCTATACACAACCAACTTAGGCAAATATGAGTTTTAAACACTAAAATGAAGTCTACTTTTACACAAATCTTACCGTACGAAACTTCAGTTTCAAAATCCTTTTAGTTTTATTTCACGGACATTTTTGAAAACTGAGCAAGAATGTTCTTCGCTTCCAGTTCTTCGAACCACACAAAATCTGAGGTAGCGCTAAAAGCAACCCATGTTAAATATAATCGATAGCAATTGAATCACATTTTCTGCATGTGGGGATCTGACTCCTATATGCGACTCTTCCATAATATTGTCCAAGTTTCAGATATGAAGGAATATTGGTATTAACCTTCATTTTAATTATCCTGTTTCCATTAGGGATTCCCTTAAACTCAGGGCTGATATTTTCAGAGTATCTCTGTTAAGTGATTTCTATCTTTTGTTCTTTAGGACCAAATTGCCTAAAAAAGACTTCTTATTGTGTCCTTTGTATAGCTCAGAGGTATGTGCCGAAGCATAATACTGGTTCTTGCATTATTATTAACAACTTTGACTCTTTCACCATTATCAAGTGTAAGAGTCTCATGTTGCAAAAGCTCATGTTTTTTTCCTTTAATGGACAAATGTGGCCGATTCAGATCACTAATCATTTCTATGCTAATGATCTGACCTTCCTTTTTTAGCAAGTTATTGATTGCTCTAACTTCCATTATTGCCTCTGGGATACTGTGGCATTCCACAACCAGCACTTGGCTCCTAGTGGTTGTTACTTCTTCTACATTCATTGTATATCAGACAATATCCAAGAAGTATTAAAAATTGTATGAGCAAAATATGCTATGCTTTGTACTCGTAGGTTATAATTAGTTGGTGTTGTTCATGTATGTATAGTGTTTTTCTGGCAAACTAATTATTTTTGAACAAAGGGTTTTTCGACCACGTGCTATTTTTACTCCTATTTCTTCGGGATTTTTCACAGTGCACACTCCTAAATCCCGATAATATAAAAATACTATCGCTACACTTCCTAATGCATCTCAGTCAATGCCAAAAACTATCAGTTAAGGACCTAGTATGGAGTAAATTCGTATTCTACTTCTCCGAGACACCTTTACAAATATGCACTTGGGTCCCGATAATTTAAAATAACTAACACTCTTACGTTCCTTCGATGAAATAATATCTACGGCTAAAAATTGTCGTGGCCTTACCTGTATGCTGAAACAATAATGAAATATCCACTTACCTTTGGTTGCGGAAACAAGCAATACCCACTAAATGACTAGTCACTGTGCACTAGACTTTGCCGCCTTTTCCACGACCAGACAGTTTTGTGCTTGCAAGTTGAGGTAACGTTAGGAATACCGAAAACGCAGCTAACGAATTGGGCGCGGCCGGAAGTAGGCACGTAGTCCCTAACAATCATGGCTGCCCTCTAAGCCGTTCTCCCCTACGTCACTAATCTCACGTGAAGCCTCGTCTCACGTGCAACGTGCATATCCCCACTGGTCTCATTTTCACCTCTCACGTGTGTTTGGTGTGGTCCGTACTGGACTACTGGTCGTTGTATTTGTAAAGCGAGGCCGATTGCTCAACAATAATTTCCTTTTCCCAGTAAGTTTTGCATTTATTCTTTACATCATTTTGTGCTCATATTGTACTTTCAAGGCGAAATTCGTGCACTGTGGCGATCACTTTTTTTTTCTTCATGCATTCTTATTATGACAAATGTGTTTAACCCACGTGCTATTACAAGTCTTTGTACTCGCCATAAACCTAAGCGTGCTCCGTTTAATTATTTTGGTTTTGTAACTCGTCACGATCCTTTCGGTACTGCGGTAAGATTTGCATATTCATTTCGTCTGTGTTTGTGCCCTTGAAAAATCGTTACGTGTGCTTTCGGGACTGCGGTAAGATTTGCATATTGTTTTAGTCTGCTTGTGTAAAAAATTGTTAAGTGCATGCATTCAGACTCTGTGGTAAGATTTGCATAATATTTCCCATCTCTGCCGCTTGAAAATATCGTTATGTGTCCTTTCGGTACTGCGTTAAAATTTGCATATTCACTTCGTCTGTGTTTGTGCCCTTGAAAAATCGTTCTGTGTCCTTTCGGTACTGGGGTAAGATTTGCATATTGCTTTAGTCTGCTTGTGTGAAAAATCGTTAAGTGTATGAATTCAGTACTCTCTGTCAGGGGTGGCTCAAGGTCCGGGCAACCGCCCAGGGCCTCGTACCGCCGTCAACAAATTAGTAGTTTTTTGCCTGGTGTCACCTGAATATATATATAAAATGGGTAATTGCGATTACGAAGGGCCCCGTGAAGAGCCATCGCCCGGGGCCCCGCAAGGACTAGGGCCACCACTGCTTTGTGTGGTAAGATTTGCATAATATTTCCCATCTCTACTGCTTGAAAATATCGTTATGTGCTCTTTCGGTACTGTGGTAAGATTTGCATATTAATTTCGTCTGTGTTTGTACCCTTGAAAAATCGTTACGTGTGCTTTCGGTACTGCAGTAAGATTTACATAATATTTTCATTTACGTTTGTCCTGCTTGAAAAATCGTTACGTGCTCTTTCGGTACTGCGGTAATATTTGCATATTGTTTTCAAGTCTGCATGTGTGAAAAATCGTGTATGCATTCAGTATATACTCTCTCCGTGGTAAGATTTGCATAATATTTCCCCATCTCTACTGCTTGAAAATATCGTTATGTGCTCTTTTCGGTACTGCAGTAAGATTTGCATATTCATTTCGTCTGTGTTTGTGCCCTTGAAAAATCGTTACGTTTGCTTTCGGTACTGCTATAACATTTTTATAATAATTTCATCTATGTTTGTGTCGCTTGAAAAAATCGTTATGTGCTCTTTTCGGTACTGTGGATATAATTGCAAATTCTTTCGTCTATGTTTGTGCCGCATGAAAAATCGTTACGTGCTCTTTCGGTACTGCGGTAATATTTGCATATTCTTTCCGTTTATGTTTGTGTAGCTTGAAAAATCGTTACGTGCTCTTTCGGTACTGCGGTGACATTTGCATATTGTTTTCAAGTCTGCTTGTGTGAAAACTCGTTAAGTGTATGCATTCAGTACTGCAGTTTCTCCGTGGTAGATTTGCATAATATTTCCCCATCTCTCCTGCTGGAAAATATCGTTATGTGCTCTTTCGGTACTGCAGTAAGATTTGCATATTCATTTCGTCTGTGTTTGTGCCCTTGAAAAATCGTTACGTTTGCTTTCGTTACTGCTGTAACATTTTCATAATTTCATCTATGTTTGTGTCGCTTGAAAAATCGTTAAGTGCTCTTTCGGTACTGTGGTTATAATTGCATTATAATGTTTGTGCCGCATAAAAAATCGTTACGTGCTCTTTCGGTTGTGCGGTTATAATTGCATATTCTTTCCGTCTATGTTTGTGCCGCATGTAAAATCGTTAGGTGCTCTTTCGGTACTGCGGTGATATTTGCATAATATTTTAATCTATGTTTGTGCTGCTTGAAAAATCGTTACGTGTGCTTTCGGTACTGCGGTAAAATTTACATATTCGTTTCGTTTATGTTTCTGCCGCATAAAAAATCGTTACGTGTGCTTTCCGTACTGTTTGCACATGCTTTTCATCTATGTTGGTGCCGCATGAAAAATCGTTACGTGCTCTTTCCGTACTGCAGTAAGATTTGCATATTCTTTTCATCTGCGTCAGTACTGCGTAAGATTTGCATATTCTTTTCATCTGCGTCAGTACTGCGTAAGATTTGCATATTCTTTTTATCTGCTTTCAGCACTGCGTAAGATTTACATAATATTTTCATCTATGTTTGTGTTGCTTGAAAAATTGTTGTGTCATTTTTAATTTTTTTTTTTCATTGGAGGTTTAAGGATGACCACCGTGAGTAACTCAATGGGCTATAAGCAGTCGTCCATCCCTAATTTAGGGTCACTGGTTCCAGAGAAGGAAGAGAGCCAGTGGTGTAAAACAAGCACAACGTCATGCCTCATCAGGATTCGAGCCCACACCCTTCTCTGACTAATGTTCATAAATCAGTGCTTACACTGCCTTGTTGGGGTGGCTTGAGTGTCCTTTCGATACTGCAGTAAGATTTGCATATTCTTTTCGTCTACGTTTGTGCCCCACATGAAAAATCGTATGTGCTTTCGGTACTGTGATAAGATTTACATAATATTTTCATCTATGTTCGTGTCGCTTGAAAAATTATTGCGTTCTCTTTCGGTGCTGTGGTAACATTTGCATATTCTTTTCATCTATGTTTGTGCCACTTGAAAAATCGTTATGTTTGGGTTTGGTTCTGCCGTAACATTTGCATTAATCTTTTCTGTTGGGCGTTTAATGGCCATCATGAGCAACTCAATTGCTTTAACCAGTCGCTCAACCTTGATTTAAAGCCACTTATTCCAGGGGAAAGAGAGAGCCAGTGCTGTAAGACAAGTACAACATCCATGCCTCCCGGGATATGAATACAACATCCATGCCTAACTGGGATACGAACTCAGACCCATCTGAAATGAATGATCAGAAGCCGTCGCTCAAACCACTGTGCCAGCAGGGCTGCCTTTTCATTTATGTTTGTGACGCTTAAAAAATTTTGCACTGTGTTTTTGGTACTGCATTCATATTTGCATAATCTTTAGTCTATATTTGTGCTGCTTGAAAATACTTTACGTGTGCTTTCGGTACTGCAACAAGATTTGCATAATATTTTCACCTATGTTTGTGCGCCTTGAAAAAATCATACCCTCATTACCCTGTGTTTTTAGTAATGTGGTAAGATACTATTTCCTAATCTGAGTTAGTGAGCCTTGTTTACTCGGGCCAGTTGACTCGAAGCTCGTTGACCAACTCAACCGCCCCCTGAGAAAAAAAAATTGTTACACACAACAAAATCCTACCAAAAATACCCTTGAGGCTATCAAGGGTATTTTTTGGTAGGATTTTGTTGTGTGTAACAATTTTTTTTCAAGTTATTTTAATTATTTGTTTGCAGTTTTTTTAGCTTATTATTTTTGTTGCAAGTTTTTTCAGCTTTTCATAAGCTTTTAAAAGAAAAATCAAGCAGAGGTGTTTACAAATGCTTTGCAGCTTTTCATAATTATGATTATAAAATATACATAGAATATAAGTAAAAAAGTTGTACAAGTACAGGCTAATAAATGAAATAAGTAACTTGTTTTAATTTATTTAATACTGTCATTTAATTATTTCTCATTTTAATTTCTCTAATATACCAGACAAGTGTGATGGATGATTGGGAATTTACCAAAACTTGTAACAGATTTAAGGAGTCTTCATATAAAAACATGAAAAGGTGGGCACTTGTTGATCTTCCTCCGCAGAACTTGCACAAATGTAGTGTTTGCCAAATTCTATTTAGTTTGGCCCTTTGACTCAGAGAGCGAATGATAATTTGGCCCCCAAAACCGGAAAGTTTGCCCATGCCTTCACTATATGTATCTCTATTGTGAGCAAAATTAAAAGTTGGAAATTGTAGGACAGTAACCTTAAGGAAGACATGGAGACTACACACACTAACTCTCTCTGGTTACAAAAAAGGTAGTGATATTGCATGAAATAAAATGTTATATTTTTATGGTTTTCTTCTTTGATTTTAGCTATAGTTTGTGTTGTATTGACTATTTTTCTTGCCTCTTTTTAGGTGAAATAGGTTTTTATAGTGAATTGAATTCCTATAAAACAACTATGAGCATGCCCAGGTAGGTACTGTTGGCACTTCTATAATAACATAACTGAAAAAATCTCACCTCCCACCTCTGTTGTCTGAATCCTTTTATATATAGCTTACCTTTTTTTGTTTTTAGTGGAAGGGGATACTTCATATACCATCTGCTCCCTTCAGTTATTTTTTTTGCATTGATAAGTGAAATATTTTAATTGTACAACATACATTTCATGTTAGGAAATTTATATTTTAAAAATTGGTGTAGCAAGCAGAGCACCATGATGGAAACATTAAATTCAGATTGCATTAAGTTAGTTTTCAAATAAAGATGCAGACAAGAATTTGCATTACACTGTTAAGGAAAAACATCACTTCACTAAGATGTTCTCAGAAGATTTAGATGTTTCCTCATCAAAGAAAGGCAAGATGCCAAAAGTGAAAGATACTAATAGTAGGTAGGATACTACATCAAACAGAAACCATCGCTCTTTCCATGTTAATAAGCGAGTCACGGATAAATCTTCATCGGCCGCCACCGGGA
Organism: Macrothele yani; assembly: GCA_039090855.1. Lineage (NCBI taxonomy): Eukaryota > Metazoa > Arthropoda > Arachnida > Araneae > Macrothelidae > Macrothele > Macrothele yani. The sequence goes on along the minus strand of CM077031.1, from coordinate 37,900,271 downwards.
ATCAAACCCCGAGTTTTCCAGTTACGTGCCTGACAGATGAAATGCGATCAACTGTCTGCCATGTAGTTTGGCAGTTAAAACATCGCAATACAGGGCAGGCAGTTAATCACATGAAATGTGATTAACTGTCTGCCACATAGTTTGGCAGTTAATCACATGCGAGTCTGGAAAATTCGAGGTTGCAGTGGCAGCATGGTCCGGTGCGTTACTGGAAAACCCTGGGTTCGATTCCCAGTGGTGTCTGATGTTCCTGGTCCACGTCGAGTGTTTGAATTAGGATACTGCTGTTATGTAATGTGCAAAATGGTATAATTATACTAGTATCAGAATTCATTGAGGTAAAACAGAAATCAAAGTTTCCAAGCTTTCTAACGTCAACCAGAAGGCTTTTTGCAAGAATGGGAGACTGTAAACTGAATAGTAGAACACTTCAACAATTCGAAGCATGGTGACTTGACACCAGGCTTACATTGTTGAAGCATTATTTTATTCCAGTTTGCTTGTACCTTCCTTGAAGAAAAAAAAACCATCTGGTTGATGTGCGAAAGCTTGAAAACTTTGATTTTCATTCTACGCCAATAAATTCTGATAAGTATAGTTACACTATTTTGAGTATACTTGCTGTACAGTTTCTTGTTATTAATTTGTAATATAATGTGTTGTAAACCTGATACCTGTATAATCTGGAGAGGCTTTTTAATCAAAACAAATTCAAAAATTAAATTGTCGAAAAACGTTTTTCTCCTCAGTAAGTACCGTAAAAATTAAATGGAAATGGACGATGTCATCGCTCTTTCCACGTTATTTTTAAACCGCATAGCGAATGAAAAATTGTATTCCGGCACCGCTGGGATCGAACCCCAGAATTCTCGATAACTAGTCGAGTGCGTTCGAATTTCCGCTACAGCGCCAACAATTCTCAGCTCCATGCGTGGTATATCAGTCAGCATCTGACTACAACGAATACGTCTTGATAGTCTCAGCAACTGAGATGGCGTCATCTGGTGGCATTTAACACAACAGCTATTTAATTGTAGCTGATAAATTCAAAGGGCGATAGAACTCTCGACGAGTTATCGAGAGTTCTGGGGTTCGATCCCAGCGGTGCCGGAATACAATTTTTCAGTCGCTGTGCGTTGTTTAAAAAATAACGTGGAAAGAGCGATGACATCGTCCATTTACATTATCTCCACGTATGTTGATATATATTAACCATTTCTATCGCCCTTTGAATTTATCAGCTACAATTAAATAGCTGTTGTGTTAAATGCCACCAGATGACGCCATCTCAGTTGCTGAGACCATCAATACGTATTCGTGTAGTCAGATGCTGACTGATAATACCACGCATGGCGCTGAGAATTGTTGGCGCTGTAGCGGAAATTCGAACGCACTCGACTAGTTATCGAGAGTTCTGGGGTTCGATCCCAGCGGTGCCGGAATACAATTTTTCAGTCGCTATGCGTTGTTTAAAAAATATCGTGGAAAGAGCGATGACATCGTCCATTTACATTATCTCCACGTATTTGATATATATTAACCGTAAAAATTATGTGGTTTCACGTTTTATTTTGAATGGAGTTATATCTAAGAATGCCTAAACAACATGATATGAGCTAATGTAACTGCATGCAAAGAGAAGGCAGTAGTGCTCTTTAGAAGTGATTTTCTCACAGTTAATTATCCCATCTTCCACTGTTTCCTTAGTATATTACTGAGCAATGTAATGACGTTTTTATTGGTTTAGTGCATTCATTCGAATGAAAAGTGATATCAGTACTTCCTGTTATTTTTCAATTCAGTAAGCAGAAGATTTTTTTTAAGTGTTAGTTGAGGCACAACCTTATTTGGTGCAGATCAGACGATTTGCAGTTGAAAATTTAATGAAGTCTTTGTATATTTTTTAAATGCATGTGTTTCAAAATTATTTGCTCTTATTGCTTAAAAGAAGAAACAAACCAATGAAAACCACAAATTGGGAAGTATGTTTCCTTATAAGTGATATGTTAAAGTTTGTAAGAAATCCCCCCCACCCCCCAAAGAAAAGCAGTATATTTGACAGTGAGAATGTGTTTCTGCTGTTTTCCCTTATTTTTTGAAGTACATATTAATGTACTACCATGTAAATAACTTAATTTTTAAATAAGTAATGACTATGTCTTATAATTGCAACACGGTTAATGAATGATTTTTGTACTGCTCCATTTTTTCAAACAATTAACATGCCTTCATTATACTCATACTTTCTGCCACGTGAACTTCCAGTACGTGTATGGCATGCTTCAGTTTGCAAACGAACCATTGTGTTGACAGTGTCTGTTGCGATAATTCTGCTGTAGAGTATTTTATGCTATGTATTTGTATGTCATCGTAGCAAATACATTTCTGTTGTGTTGTACTCTTTATTGCCTTAATGTGGGATAATGATTTTTCTTTTTGCAGTATCCGTGGTTGTATTGTTGGTACCTCAATGGTGAAATACATTACAAACAGAAGAATCGTAGGGCCAGCTTTAGGTACAAATATTTGCACCTTCAGCAAACCAGGTGCTGGTGCTCATAGAATTTTAGATTTCATTTTGAGCCTAGATGTATCTTCTTTTGATTTCCTCATCCTGGAAATAGGTATTATAATGATCTCATGAATGATCATTTCTTAAGCATTTTGGGTGATGTGTTACATTTTTTTAAACGAATATAAAAAAAAATCAAAACCTACACATCATTTGTGAGATCACACCTATTTTGAGAGATGAGGAGAAAGATAAAAGAAAGAAAAAAATTGAATAAAAAACTAAAAAGGCTGCTTCCATATAGCATTAAACTAATGCACACTGAAGTATTTTTTTCATATATATGAAAAGACCATTGTTGCAATGCATTCATTTGTACCTGCAGTTTCCTCTCACTTTTTTGTTCTAGAAGAAAATATAAGTAACGCACAATGCAAAAACAACGCATGACGTAATGAGGCAGTTGTTCACGAGAGTGTGATGGCATAAAACTCTACGAGGATCCACACTCAACATGTGACGCAATGAGGCAGGTGGCGTGGCCGCACGCCAACATCTCATTTGCAAAGAGTGTGACGTCATATGATTTATAAGCACGGGACACACAAATTGGACAACACCATAACACTAAAAACATGGTAACTCGGGGTGGTTATTTAACCTACTAAACGAATTTTTCCAAAGTCGAGATCAAGCTAAATCGATTTCTAGGGCCAGAAAACGGTAGGTTGACCACTTTCATCAAAAATCCTTAGAACCGTTTTCAAAATAAAATTTACATAGATACAAATATATATATATATATAAGGATCTCTGTTCCCACTAAAGGGGCTCTGACGACCGCCAATAGCGGTATAACTATACCATCGGGATTAGAGGAAAATGCTATCCCACACACACCAACCCGCTTGGCCAGAGTGGTGAGTTATGGCCAAACCCCTCCAAAATGACTCCACAACTTAAATCTTGGCCCTCAGTCTCTGGCAGCTGGAATGTACCTGGCCAAGGCAGCGGCCAGTGAAGGCAGAGGGTGCTAAGAATCACCGGAGGACCGGACTAGGCTGTCATCTGATGCCTAACCTTGGCTACGTATAATGGACGCTCCCTATCTTCCGATTCAAGGCTTCTTGAATTGGAAGAGGAACTACAAAGGATCAAGTGGGACATCGTCGGGCTAAGTGAGGTAAGGAGAAGATCTCATTGAACTGAAAAGTGGACATCTCTTCTACTATCGTGGGACAGATACTGGCAGAACAAGTGGTGTTGGATTTATAATAAACAAGAAACTGAAGGATAAAGTTGTAGAAGTTGAAAGTTCCTTTGACAGAGCTGCACGACTCGTTATCCAACTCTCGAGAAGATACCAGGCTCAGATTATTCAAACTTATGCACCCACCACAAGTCATCCTGAAGAAGAAATTGAAGAATTCTATAAGGAAATTCGTCATCTAAATAATAAAATTAAGCAGCACTTAAAGATAATTATGGGAAATTTCAATGCAAAAATAGGCCAACTGCAACAGAATGAAACTTCAGTGGGTAAATTCGGTCACAGCAACAGAAACCAGCGTGGAAATATTCTCGTTGAGTTTGCAGAGGCAGAACGGTTTTTCATCTTGAACTCCTTTTTCAAGAAAAAGCCACACAGGAAATGGACATGGAGACATCCAAATGGGATGACAAGTGAAATTGATTTTATTATGTGTAACAAAACATTCGTCATAGAAGACTGCAGTGTGCTAAACAACTTCAACACAGGTAGTGACCATAGATTGGTGAGATGTAAGATGCACCTCAACACTAAACTGGAACGTGGCAAGCTCATAAGACAAACAAAATGTATTGACATAACCAACCTTAGAAAACATCATAATACCTTCAAGTTGGAACTGAAGAACAGATTCTCTGCTTTAGAAGGCCTAACATCGGAAGAAGTGGATATTTCTGAAGTTAACAGAAAAGTAACCAAAGCTCTTATGAAAACAGCAACAAAATTAGCTGGGTCTAAGAACAAGTTGCATGTGAACACGTTATCAGGAAAACCCAAAATGTTGAAGCAAAAAGAAGAGAGATGAGGACAACTAAAGAAGATGCGACTTCCAAAGTGGAATATATAGAGCTATGCAAAACAGTACGAAAAAGTATCACTGAAGACTTAAGTAAATTCAACTCTGAAGTAGTGAGGAAAGCAATTGAAAACAACCAAAGCCTAAAGATAGCAAAGTGACATCTCAGTAAAGGAAGAAAACAGATAATGGCCCTGAAAAAAGAAGACGGTTCTGTAACAAGAAATAGAGGTGAAATCTTGACAAGAGTGAAAAATTTCTACTCCAAATTATATGAAAGGGATGATATGTGTATTCCAGACATCATGAAAGGTACCAGTACCAGAGTTCTTCCAGTCCTCCCAGCAGAAGTTGCACATGCAATCAAGAACATGAAGCGGGGAAAAGCTCCAGGAGAAGATGGAATGATTGTAGACATCATACAAGAAACAAGTGGAGAAATAGAAACAGTACTCGCCCAAATTTTCACTAGATGCCTTAATGAAATGAAGATTCCTGAGGATTGGAACAATGCTACAAAGATCTTGGTACATAAAAAAGGTGACATTGAGGATCTCAGGAACTACAGACCTATCAGCCTCCTATCAGTGGTTTATAAAATCTTCACTAAAGTTCTTTCACACCGCTTGAAGATAACACTGGACATATCTGGACCGAGAGAACAAGCTGGATTCAGGAGTGGCTACAGCACAATAGATCATATCCACGTACTGAGAGAACTAATTGAAAGAGTGAGGGAATATGAACTTCCATTGTGCATTAATGGAGATTATCTAACCCACCTTCGTTTTGCTGATGACGTAGTCATTTTTGCAACTACCCCATCAGGGCTGCAGAGTATGATCCAGAAACTTGCTGACAAGAGTAAAGAAGAGGGATTAAAAATGAACTTTTAGAAGACAAAAGTGATGCTCAATGCTTTTACAAGAAATGAAGATTTATCGATTGATGGGAAAATGCTGGAGATAACAGACACGTACGTTTATCTTGGACAGCAGATATCAAGTGAAGGTCACATTGATGAAGAAATTAATCGGGGTACAAAACTTGCCTGGAGAGCTTTTGGAAGAAACAGCATAATTTTCAAGAGCAATATGCCATTATGTCTTAAAAGAAAAGTGTTTGATCAATGCATCCTTCCAGTGCTTACGTATGGTGCAGAGACGTGGACCTTAACTAAAAGAGACAGACAAAGGCTGCAGACAACTCAAAGAAGCATTGAGAGGTGCATGCTTGGTGTAACCAGGAGAGATAAGAAGAGGAACTCGTGGATCCGAAAAATGACAAGAGTGGAAGACATCATGATCGGAGTTAAATCCCTAAAATGGCAATGGGCTGGGCATACTGCCAGAAAGACAGGCCATCGATGGACAGCCAAAATTTTAGATTGGATTCCAAGGGACAAGAAAAGACCCAGAAGACCACATGGGAGATGAGTGGATGAAATTCGAAAGTATGCAGGAGTGACATGAAGGCAACTGGCACAAGACAGAACGTTGTGGAGGAAACTTGGGAAAACCTTCATTCAGCAGTGGATTGATAATGGTTGACAATTATGATGATGATATATAAGGAGAAGAATAAAAAAGGAAACCAAAACAGAGAAAGGAGGAGTAAGTAAGAGGAAGAAACCAACATGAAAAAAGAAATGAGTTAAAACCAAAAAGGAGGGGAGAGAAGAAATTGAACAAGGCTGAAAAATGAAGGGGACATTTTACATGGTGTTTTCAAAGGCAATGCATGCAGAACAAACACTCCTTTATTTAACATCACAACCTAGAATTTGGGTTTTTGCCTTAATTTAATGACATAGATTTTGATTTTATCGACAGAATAAAATATTAACATTACCGAGCAAAATACATAAAATAAGAAATTAAATTAATAAAATTAAAAGTAAATATAATAAAAACCAAGCTTTTGAACGGGGGCTGCAGCAAAAAAACTTAGTCCTGGAGAGAAGCTCTTAGGCCGTAAAATTAAAGTAATTTAAGAACATTACGTTTTTCTTAATTGGGCAAAGGATTTCGGCATTCCCGCACTAAAAGATAACCATTGAAGATGAGAAGATATTTTGATTCAAAAATAAAAATTTACATAACCTTTTCTTTTACACAAGAGAAAATGAGACAAAACTGTACAGTAACAGGTTGATTAACTACAACTAAACCGAGACCCAAAGCAAACAAAAAGAAGACAAAAAAATTCAAAACAAATAATAAAAAGAAAAAAAGCTTTTTTTATTTACGGGGAAAACGAGACACAGCCAAAAACAGTTTACTAGCGGAATAACTAGAACAAAACGAAAAAAAAGTCCTTTTCTGAAATTAGCACTGTGGTCGCGATTATGTGCATTTCTGTGTTTGTGAAAGCAATATGTACTAACTGCCATATCTTGCATCTATGTGTGCAAAAAAGTCAGTGTAATTCCACTTTTTGTGTGATATGATTGACTATATCATGGAAAACAAATAGCAAATTTATAAATATCTTTCTTTCACTTTGTTTTTGTATTTTTTACTTGTCATTTTGAAAAGTTTGTGTCATGTTGTTGGCTTGTCTGTATCTATGACATTCTCAAATTTCAGGCAGCCTTTGCAGGGAGAAATTTGAAAAAAAAAGTTAGCCGTGGATGGACTGCATACAAGTTGGGCTGGAGGTGCAGTCCTTTGCCGACTAATACGTTACGAACTGAGACTGGTGTTTGGCAGGGAACTGGTGCCTGAAGGCAGTTGGGAATACCAGGCCTGTCACACAGGTTTCTGCTTTCAGTGTCACTGCAGTGGCCACAGCTATGTCCACTGCAAAAAAAATTTTAATTCAGTTTGTCAGTGAATTAATAGTCATTTGAAATGATTCATTAGATTTCTGCAATGATATGTTATTTTCATTTAGTTGTTATGATTGTATCATTTCAAATGTATTTTACCACATTTAGCTATAAAATACTAACAATAAAATGATGAAGATTATGTGCCTTCTTAAGTTTGTGCTAGTGTTTTTGTCTCAGAGGCCTCTGAAGAAGTTGCAGGAGCAACATCACCCTCAAAACATTCTTAGAACAGAATAACTAAAAGGAAAAGAAGTTCAACATCACGTATTGAAGCTGAAATAGATAAATTACACAGGAAATGTGTAAAATCTGCAGAAACAATGAATTTCATGCATTATGTGATTTAATGCAAATTGACGGCTGATTCATTATGTAGCACAGCACATCTAAGAAGATTACCATTGCAAAGGACTTCAGTTTTTTTTTTCGCAAGCAGTTTTTTTCGTAGTAAAACATTAAAACAAATCCCACATGCTAGTCAACTTTATAGCCAATGTGGCTTGTAATAGACGAGCATTCATACTACTTGTACTTCTCCGCGTCCGCAGAGCTTACAGCTGTAACATTAATTACTCTGTAATTCTTTTTTTGTTTCACAATATCATTTACAAAACAAATAACTATCCTCCCAGAGATATAATTTAAAACCTCTAGTCTACCATAAATTTAATGGAAATGATGAACCGACGGTAGTTTAAGCTGTAAGAAGTAATTCCTCACAAAATGTTACAGCTGACAACACACATTGTGGGATAAATTATAGCAACAGTCCATGTTAATTATTACGACTGTCTTTAAATAAAGTAATGTCATTTGAACTTTTCCCGTATTTTCATTTATGTGAAAATAAAATCTACATAATTATGAATATTGATTCACAAATCTTATTCTCACAAATAATATTAATAAAAATGTTTTTTAGTAAATTGTACATGTTTTGTTGAGATGTTTTCACGCATAATATACTGTATTGCTCTGAATATAGGCTTCACTTGTGATATGAGATCTCAAGAAAAAACAAACCATACCTACATGTTATTGTAGGAGCATGATTATAAGTTACACTCCGTTTTTAAACAAATCGTTAGAAATGTATAAATCAAATCGTTTAAAAAAATACCTGCTAATTTTAAACTGTTGTATTGGCAACTGGACATTAAAAAATGGCTTTTTCAAACTTTTCTGGCTTGAAAATCATCAATTATATCGTCAAAACTGAAATCTGCTGTTACATCACTTTTTCAATGGACAGTATTCCAAGAGCATCATTTGAAACTTCTTTTAAACTTGCTCTAAGTCTACGCTCAGTTCTTTTCAGAACCAAAAACGAGCGTTCGCTTGAACAGTTGGGAATTGGTATTGTTAAAAAAACAAAATCCTGATGCATGTGTCAACATAGGGGGAAATATCAACTAAATTCAACTCAAATTTGAAATATGTGAATCCGTTTATTGGTGTAAATATGACGTGGATGTTAGTCAACCGCCTGAAGAAGCCGTCCGTTGACGGAAAGCTTGCGGGAAGATTATATATATGTTTTCCTACACCAATAAATACGGATTGTATTATATTTGTTTTGCAATTTAGGTCTGTTTTTATACCATTGAATGCCTTTTCTTTAACTTTAAGGGGAACGTTGGCTAAATATGCCTCTGTATTGTGAGATTTTTGAAATTCCTGACAACACTGGTTGAGGTGCATAGGACTTTTCTGCCACTGTTTCTTAGTCCTGGATAAACAACTGGCTACATAGATAATTAAAACCATTAAAGTATCCCTTCTATGTCCAGTAGTTCCTTGATTGTTTAACTGTGAAAGAATGTTTGTCTGGAATGTAGTTCCATTTATAGACATACAGATCTTCCAAAAATTATGAAATTAATGTCACAATGAAATTCTGGGGTGTGTACAGTTCCAAGTTTTCATGATCACAAAACAGTATATGTAAAATGTTATTCACCACAAATCTATCAGTACAATTACTAATGATCTTTAAAAGTTTTTCAGTATGGAAGTCAGCATTTATCACCACAAAACATGGCTTACATTACCTGCTACATTGTACCTATGTAAATGCTATTTTTTACCCTAATTGTATAGAGCTGCTGCATTTGCTTAATGCATAGCAACTGCATTCAAATCATGTGTAATATATCACACTGACTACCAATTATTTTCATGGAGACTTGCCGGCAGTTTAGTAGTGGCTCAAAAAGAAGTTGTATTGTAATTGTTGCTTCCGAACCAGCAATCAAGTTCTACTATTCCTCAAAATTGAATATCTGTGCCATGTGCCTGCATGACACAGATCTTCAATGCATCACCAGCGTTTATTTTTAAACTTTTGAGGAGAAACAATGACTGCACAATAAATCAAAATTTTCATTTCCTTTGTTCATAGGGAAAAACAACAAAAGCTCTGAAGTACCTTTGGCTGTAAAAGAACTGGCTGAAACAACTCGCTTCTTGAGTTCTTAAAGTTTGACTGTGATCACTGATAAGTGGTCATATCAAAACTTGTAAGACCATGACTGCTGAAATCTACATTTGTGCTCAAAACTTCTGCTGCGTATGGCAATTGAAGACTTCAGGGGCGGACTGGTTATTTCTGGTACAGTCCTGTCCTTTAAAAATATGGAAAAGCTTTCTGTTCAGCTTTTCAGAAACATCTGCACATTGGGACTTCACTGCAGCATCGTTACTTCAGAGAAAACAACACACAGGGCAAGAAATTCCGACCATAGGCTTGGCGTATGGAGGCGCCCCCCCCCCCCTTCCCACTTCAAAATCTGAAAAAAATAACTAGTTCACCTCTGAAATGTTATAAAGTCTGACATACACCCAAGGAAACAATGCTACGCCATAGCGAGCATTGTTAATGCACAATAGCATACAGTCATCTGATGACGGTTTTTCATCATCAGGTGACTGCATGAGTTCAGAAGTTCTTTATTCGGGGAAACATAATTACAGGACGCCATGTGACGCCAAAAGAAATGGCGAGAAAACTTAATGTACAATAGCTTGTCAACACCAGCATAAAGTAATACAAACTGATAAAAACAAGTAACGCCTTGACAGCGGCAATATTGCACAGGTGCAACAATAACGAAGTACAACAGATGCAAGAGTGAAAGTGCGCAGCATACAGGACTAATACAGGGCCAGGCCGGGCTGAGTCCGACCACTTTATATCCTTCGCCCGATCTAAATCATCAGACGCCCCTCCCAACTTGCTTGTCTGGCTACGGGCCTGGACCAAGGAGGTTATATTACTGGAGACACCTCTCCTATCCACGCTGCATTGGCCGCCATAAGTCACCGTCCGTGCTGCAAATGACGTCATGAGCAGGCACGACGCGGCCGCAGAAAAGAAGCTTCTTTGAAACCAATGAAACAAAAGCTTCTAAGCGTATAAGCAGATAAAATGAGATTCAATAATTTTTATCAATGATACACAAGCTTACTGTTTTATCAACGGTATATTTTGGTGGACCTGACTCCAGAGAGATACAAATCATGAGGTTAGGCGGACCTGACTCCAGAGAGAGATACAAATCATAAAACACAGTAATACATGACATCAGTGAGGCGTCAAAAGTAACGGCAGGAAAACGTGGAATGTACAGCAGCTTGTCAACCCCAGCCGGAAATGAAACATATTGATAAAAATAGTTTTGCCTCACCGGGGCAGGATTAGTGCACCGCCGTGAAAACAACAGGGAATGCAACAAATACAGAAAGAATCGTACTCACGCACCGGGGCGCTGAATAAATTTAAATACACGGCTGGCTACCCAAAATGCAACACCAAGAAGGAAGCATCCGATTGGCCTGAAATTCGCAGCATGCGTCGCCCGGGAGAGGACATGCAAACGATTAGCACTGCAAATCATGTGCGCCCAGCACCCCACCGAGAAGCACTATAAGAAGGGTGCACAGAAGGCGAGGAGTAAGTAGTGGAAGTGTGTTGTGCTGCCGGACCTGTGCGTGGGAAGTTTCCTGATGCCTCGTCACAGAATACGGCAGTCATTCCAGCACGTTTCGGAGTTTGCAAGAGTACGAATAGTGGTTTATTGCGACAGCGGTTTATCGTACCGAGACATCGGCGGCCCTGTGGGACGACATCCAGCCACAGTGAGGCGATTATGGATTCGGTGGGTGCAGGAGGGACGGACGGGCCGACGTGAGCGATCACACCACCAAACGAGAGGACCGGCATGTTGTGCGGCGGGCATTGACGGCTCGCACCGCCACATCACGAACGTTAGCGCAGGAATTAGAGTGTGTTGCGGAACAAACTGTGTCAGCTCGTACCGTTTGATGTCTGCAGAAGCGGGGACTTGTCGCGCGACGCCCATTGCTCCGATTACCATTGGCGTTACACACCACCGGTGGGTGCGGTGGCAGTGGGCCGTTGAACGCCGCACCTGGACTACGGAATGTCATGACATTATCTTCTCCAACGAATCCCGCTTCTGTCTGCAACACCACCCTGGTCGGATCCGCGTGTGGCGGCACCGCGGCGAGAGACAATGACGCCTGCATTATGCATCGCCATACCGGTCCGTCGCCGTGCGTAATGGTTTGGGGCGCAATTGGATATGACACCCGCACCTCTGGACGCATCGCCGGTACACTCCACAGCCACTGCTTCATCTCCGATGCTTTGGGAGACTGTAGTCCTCCCTTACCTGCAGGACCTGCCAGAGGCCACGTTTCAACAGGACAAGGCGCGCCCGCACGTGGCACGCATCGTGCAACTATTCTTCACGTCCCACCAGGTGTCACTGATGCCGCGGTCCCCCTGTTCTCCAGATATGTCGCCCATCGAACACGTCTGGTCGCTGATCGGCAAGCATCACCCGCGGCTACGCCTGATGAACTGTGGCAACGTGTGGAAGCAGCTTGGACCGACATACCCCAAACCTACATCCATAAGCTTTCGTTCGATGTAGCGGCCGTTATTGCCAGCCATGGGGGCCACACGTCCAAATTGAATCGGGACTCGTCCGAAAACACGACATTTTGCCAATCAGCACTCCATTGTCTGCATTGAAAACCCCATTCTAGCCTGAGGCGCCCATGGTTCAGGGTCAAAGGAATCCGCCGCAGAGGGATGCTTGCAAGCAGTCCTCTGTGTAGTAGACGGCGTTGAACTGTTAAGGCAGACAATCGCGCACCTGTTGCAGTGCTCCACTGTTGTGCTAACAGGTACAAAGATGTGAAACAGTTCGTCACTGCCATGCGGACGAAGTGTCGTCACATCTTTCAGTCCACTGCCGGACTGTCGCTGCACCTGGTTCTCCTCGGTCCACTGTCGCCACATGGACATCGCTGCCGTGGCGTTATCTCCCTTCCAAGTCGCAATGTCACGGTACGAAAATGCTCCACGCAGACCAATTATTCGTCCCCGTTCAAACTATGTCGTATGGTGATATTACGCTTTTCGTCGCCGCCGAGTAGTATAAAAGGACCGGTCCGGCAGCCGCAGCAGCGGGCATGACATGAGACAGCCAGTAGGAGGACGAGAGAGCGTGTCCAGGATGAGGATGTGCGGTCTATAGGTGGCGCTAGTGTGTTTGGTTAATGTGCTGCCCCTTACGGTGCTTTTTGGAATTTTTATTATTTCGATGTATCTTTGAGGGATGGATGGTTGTTGATGTGCTGCCTTCTGGTGGTAGTTTGAGGAATTTTTTTTATTTTCTCGGGAGATTTTTTGGACTTTGACAAATATTTGGAGAAATGAAGCGGAAATGTGAATTCTGAGTTTTTGTCCTTCCCAATATTTTTTTCACTCGAAGTTATTTTATAAAACTTATATTTTTAGAAATTCCCTGATGTGTTAGTAATTGTTATAAGTGTTCTATGTCACGAAATAAGTGCGTAAAAAAGCTCTGATGGCCCAGAGAGATTCGAACTCGCAATCCTTCGTTCAGAAAGCGGACGTTCTACCCACTTTACCATCGGACCATTGGGAAAAGATGCTTGAAATGGGAAGATGGTTGTTTTTTCATGGTGTTAAAATGTTTTTGGGAACTTTTTTTGTGAATTTAAGTAAAAAATGGAGTGTGAGGGGGAGTGGACGTTATTTGAGTTGGCGAACGAGATGGTGTGAACATGAATTTTTCTGTTATGGTGGAGCATCTGTCGTTGAACTGTTGTAATGGAGGATGTAATGAAACAGGCGTATCTTACCAAGGGCGCCCATAAAGGGGGGGGCAGTGGGCTCGACCCCCCAGCAGTTGGTTTAGCCAAAGTTTTGATACATTTAAAACACTAAAACAGACGAAACCTTTTTTTAGAGCATTTTTAGAAATAATAAGATATTAATGATTGATTGTTTCAATTATTTTTCTTGTATTTAATATCTTGTACATTTACTAAAATGTTTGATAACCTTGAAGGAGGTAAGAATTTTGCTTACACCCCCCTCTTCCCCCCGTAAAAGTACTCATATGGGCGCCACTGTATCTTACAGCCATAAAAGAAGGAAGTTTTGGTGATGTGAAGGCTTTATTCCGTGCTGTCAAGAAAGAAGGCGTCAAGAAAAAAGACGTAAAAAAATGGCTGAAAGGGGAGAAAACCAACGAGACGTCGTTTCCCGAGAAAGAGAGTTATGGTGAATAAAATAGGCCAACAGTGTCAAGCAGTCTTGGTTGACCTCCCCAGTTTGAGTCGGCATAACGATGGATTTCGTTACTTGTTGACGTGTATCAATATATATTTTCCAAATATGCGTGGGTGATTCCCCTAAAACAAAAGTCGGGGTCCCATATCGTTCAAACGTTTTCGAAGATTTTCGAACAAGAAAACCATTAAAACTGCAGACTGATAAAGGAACTGAATTTAAGAACAAAGAATTTCAAAAGTTTTTAAAACAGCACGAGGTGCATATCTTTACGACGAACAACGTGACGAAAGCAAGTGTTGTGGAAAGATTCAATCGCACGCTGAAAACTCGAATGTGGTGATTCTTTACAAGTCAAAATACGTTCCGATTCATCTACGGGCTCGACGATTTAGTACACAGTTACAATAATTCTCCGCATCGAAGTACAAAACTGAAACCTTAGCATTACTTAGTTTTTAAGTAAATACATTTCTCTGGCAATAAAGACTAGAACTAAAAGCATTAATGAATTACAAGAAAATTACTTTTAAATTACCCCTGAGAATAAAATATGTCCTGCAAGACTACTAAGGTTTTGATTGGAATACATATACTCAGCCTTTTCGTTCTCTATTAATATTAAGAGAGGATTTCTGAAATGATGTGTAATATAAAATATTTACCTTCAACTACTGAGCATCCGATTTCATTCACAATTTGTTTCCAAATGTCTCAGTGCATTGGCATATCTAACAGCAACAATAAAGGATAATAAAGGCAGAGAATCTCATTTGTAAAGTCTACAGCCGGGGATCCACATCGCGCCACAAAATGTGACTGAAATCTGATAACCAAAAATCAACATTATTTCATGCCAAGGTGAAACGAATATAAAAATTTTCTTTCAGTGCAGATTTATACGTCGATTTTTATGGGTTGCGTCAAATCGATCAACGAATTCGCTTAAATCAATTTATTTTGGAATTGTCGACTCTATAGCTAAGACAGCGCGATTACGTAGACGATCGTTAGCCATTCGATTTCTGAGATAGGTTTTCAACCTTCTCATGCATGAGAACGTTCTTTAGCAGGATGCACTAGTCACTGGTATTGTTAGTGTAATGACTGCAAGCTTATACAGCTCATGAAAAACTAATTTGCATTCCTCCAAAACTTGAGCTAAAATATTGAGAGTTCCCACAACGCATTTTCTTTCTTTTTCATACCGCTTTATCATTCTAGGTAACAAGCCTCCGATTTCACACTATCTATGTCGCATTTGTAGTGTTCGGCAAGAGGCCTTAGATCGTCGATAAATAAAAATTCCTAATTTCTAGGGTCCAAAGAACTTAAGCCACGAATGGGTGTTGTATGGGTTGTAAAACATCGTTTGAGCTCTTCATTGATTGTGTCCAAAACAGGGATATAAAAATGCAATCAAAAATCTTTAGTTATCAGGATATCCTGATTCGAAACTTCAGTAACATATTTCGCCAGGCGGGGTGAGAGTTTTCTTTTACTTGATTTCTGTTCACTGAACTGTTCCAAACAGTTTGCGTCTGCGATATCCGTTGCCTCATAAAAAAAGTGTAGCAAACTCTGCCTCCGAATCACGCATGGTAAAAAAAAAGATGCACTGTTGTTTCAATTGTCTCAAAGGCTTTGTTTTGCAGATAATTCGAAACTGCCAGTTTATTCAAAATGCACGAGAAAACATAGAGTTGGATAACAAAATCTCTACTCAGTTGCCCCAAAAGACCGCGAGTTTCAGCTGCCCGATCAGTACAGTCTTTCGACAGCGATGATAAGAAAACGATAATTACCGGAAATGTTTTTAACTGCTGAACAGGCTGAGAAATGGCATGTCCATCTGGTATCACTAAGGCGTTGCGATTCCCCAACAGTCAAACCCTTTTCACGCTGCACCGAAACAAATTTAGCATGTCTTGCCGAACCAGAGAGGAAAACATACATCTTTTCTAAAATTGCAAAGAAAACTCTAGCTGCTTTATGTTTATGCATGAATGTACAATAACCAAATTCAGTCTATGATTCATACAGTGAACAAACACCGCTTGTGGTACTTCTTCCCGGAAGAGAGCTTTGAACTTTATTCAACCGCCCACTCATGACATTTGCACCATCGTATGTCTGCGCAATGCAGTCGTGTTAATTGATGCCCTATCTTCCCAAAAGTTATTTTATGTAGTTAAATAGAGATCTTGCATCAAGTTCGTTAGCATTATGAAAGCCCAAAAATATTTCATGAAGTGTGCCACGCAAATAATACCTAACCACCACAGAAATTTGTTCAACTTTACTAATGTCCTTCGACTCGACGACTACAAGAGCAAAATACTTGGCAGTATCGACTTCTCTTTTTATGGTTTCTAACGTGATTTCTGCAAACACACTAAGTATTTCATTTTGAACTGAGTGGTGAGTGTGCTTTGTATTTCTGGAGCCGATATTCAACTTTCGTTTCAGGATAGGGTCATTTTTCGCCATGAGTTCTAGAAGTTCTACAAAATTTCCTTTATTGGTGCTATTCAAAGTTTCGACATCCACACGTTGTGCTATCCCTTGAACAGCTGTATATCTTAATGCATCCGCTATTTTTTTCATATACTCTCTATTTTCCTTGACTTCCGCAGCATATGCAGCACTTTGAAGAGTGGCAACTGATGATTCTGCCCTTCCAGATTTCATTTTCTTATAAGATGTCCACGACACCAGGCAAGTTTTGTGGGTCAAGCTGTTCTGGTGTTTTTCAAAATCCGAATCCTCTTCAAGTGCTTTTTTCCACTTGTTGTAACCTCGCTGAGTGAAAGTGACCTCATGTTTTTCGTCGTCCGATTAAAACATTCTACACGGAAAACAAAAGGCGAATCTCTCTTTATACTATATTCAAGCCATGGAAACATGTTATACCAAAATGTCTGGAAGCTTCTCTGTTCTTTACCATATTTTTTGTGTGGGAACTGTTTTAATATAGGCAGTTTGGGTTGATCCGAAAGGGAAGTTGTCATATCAAGCTCGAGAAGATAAGGAGCGTCCATTTTAAGTAGCCAAGGTCAGCATCAAATGGCGGCCTAGTCTGGTCCTCCGGTGATTCTTAGCACCCTCTGCCTTCATGTCGCACTGGCCGCTGCCTTGGCCAGGTACATTCCAGCTGCCGGAGACTGAGGGCCAATATTTAAGTTGTGGAGTCATTTTGGAGGGGTTTGGCCATAACTCACCACGCTGGCCAAGCGGGTTGATAAGTGTGGGATAGCATACGCATACGTATATTGCATGGGGTTGAAGTATTTTGTTGTTCATGTGTTGTAAGTTTCGCCTTCTTTCGTGCATTCCTTTATGGTGTGGAATTTTGTATATCCATCAGTGTATATTAGCAGCAAATCTCGTTTCCATGACATCACATCATACACGTTGGTATGGAGACAAAAATAACCTCACAACAATATTTGTTATTAGAAAAATGTAGCCCTCAGTTACTTTGAACTCTTGCAATAACGAGCTCTGAAATTGAAAAATGTAGGAAAGTACTTGTACACGCCCCGGTGGAGCAGTGGTCTAAGATCTGGCTTATGACGAATTCGAATTCCGGATGAGGCTTGGATGTTATGTTTGTCTTACAGCAATGATTTTTTTATTGGAGGTTTAACGACCACCGTGAGCAACTAAATGGGCTATAAGCAGTCGCCCGTCCCTAATTTAGGGTCACTGGTTCCAGGGAAGGAGAGAGCCAGTGCCCTAAGACAAACACAACATCCATGCCAGACCGGGATTCGAACCCGCACCCCTTACGGACGAATGATCACAGGCCAGTGCCTTAGACCACTGCGCCACCGGGGCGGCCAATGATTTCTTTCATCCAGGATTTAACATAATTCTTTTCATGAGGAAATTCATGATATGCATACGTGTGTTTCTGTAACGGACCACAAGACTAAAATTTCTGGCCTGGTTTCGTCGACCCTATCCGCCCCTGGCAGTGAGGTCCTGGAAGGTTACCCGAGACACACGTGCCCGTTCGGACTGCAGCAGAGCACGGAGATCTGGGAGATGACATGGTTGTGGGTCGGCATGTGGTACCTGTCGATCCAAATAGTCCCACGAGTTCTCTACGGGATTGAGGTCGGGCGACTTCGCCGGCCAAGGGACAACGGAGACATCACTGTCGTATTCCTTAAAGCAGTCATGCACCCCTTGGTGACGTGGTACAGCGCATTGTCCTGTTGGTAATGTTGTGAGGTGTAATTACTAACATTAATTTATTGGGAATAAACATTTCCATAAATGTTAACTTTCTTGCTAAACGAGGAAGAGTAAAGCGAGAATTCATTTCTGAAAAGAAAAAAGAAGTCGTTCTAAGAATGCCTCTCAATTGACAGGGCGCCGCCCTGGTGGCGCAGTGGTCTAAGCGATGGCCTCTGATCATTCTCCGAACGGGGTCCGGGTTCGAATCCCGGTGAGGCATGGATGTTGTGTTTGTCTTACGGCACTGGCTCTCTCCCTTCCCTGGAACCAGTGACCCTAAATTAGGGACGGGCGACTGCTTATAGCCCATTGAGTTGCTCACGGTAGTCGTTAAACCTCCAATCAAAAAAAAAATTGACAGGGCTGCCAAGTGTCCCGATCTACCCGGATTCCGTTCGATTTCAAAAATATTTTCCGGAAATCCAATTTTTCTACAAAAAAATCCGGTTTTGTGGTTTGCTTATATTTTGCCCCCCCCCCCCCCATTATGATATCAGCGAGCACTGGCTGTGGGAGTCGGTAACGAATGGAGACAAATGTTTTATTCCACAGCACTTCATGCGCCACGGTCGTGAGCCCCGCGATGGTAGAAAGACAGTCAGTGACTTGAAAACTTGAAGGACTGGTTTATGACGTCACATCCACGCGTTTTGCAGTGCCTCGCGCAGGAATGGGAATTCTGCGCCAAAACAAACATCTCGCGCCATCTTGCTACAAAAGGCAGATTTTGTGCCAGAACCGCCGTGCTTCGTCCTCATCATCGAGACTTCCGCACAGTAAATTTTCCGTGCACAGCGTTCAGTTTGACACTAAGATCATGCGGTTGAAATAAAGATTAAAAAATCCCAAGTACTACGGATTTTACGTAGTTACTATGGAAATCGTCAGTCCACAACGGGTTACGGAAAACGAGTATGCTATGGAAATCAAAAATCTCAGTGAAAGAATTTTATTAAACATCTGTGTAAAGTTAATTTTCGGATTTTCAAGACGTTTCGAATGAAAAAAAAAACAGGAAAAAAGTCAGCGAATCTCGCAAATGTTCGTAATCACACCAAAAATGATTGCTGTTACCAGGCACGGATCCAAGGTGATGGTCCGGGCCCCTACCAAAGATCACCCAACAACAACAAAATGTAGATTTTTTTTATTTTTTATTTTTTTTTGTAGTAATTGTCCACAAAATTATTCTAGAGGAAGCGATAAACAAATCTGTTAACTGGGTAGGGGCACATGTGCCTCTACCATGAACCCATGCCAGGGACTATGATTACCTACACATTAAATAAAGGCAGTAAAGATTTTTTTATTGTAGGTTTAACGACCAGTGTCAGTAACTCAATGCACTATGGCTCCTAATTTAGGACCACTGGTTCCAGGGGTGAGCCAGTGCCTTAAGACAAACACAATATTCATGCCTCACCGGGATCCAAACCTGGAAACATCTCGGACGAATGTTCATAAGACATTGCTTAGACCCCTCCCTGCGCCACCGGGGCGGCTCAGTGAAACTTTCGAGACACAAATATGGTTAACTGTTATTACTCACAAGTACAAAAATAATTATTCGTTCGTTCCAAAACATCTATACCAAAAACAAGATAGGGTCCATTTGTAGAATGGTTCACCGAAAAATGTCCTGGTGGGCCAATCTGCCCCTGTACAGCACGAATGATGGGAACCTCAAAAACAAATGATTTCTCGATGTGAATTAATACACTGGTGTGCAAAAATTAAGAACAAAAAGGAGAAGTTAGCATAACAGCGGAACGAGCAGGCAGAACGGACCGAAAGACCACTCAGGAGATAGACTAAGGTCCGGTACGGTAGGGCATGCGCATATATGCAGCATGACGTAAGGGGGGGGCGTCGGAAGGGTATAAAGCACACGGGCGGTGTACGCTCAGCAGTTCGGTGAAAGCTATTGCACGGTGTACATCGGTTTGAACGACGTCGAGTTGCTGCCACCGTGTGATATGGCCAACAGACAATCCAGTAGACGACATCTGGATCACTTTACCTGAGGTCGCGTCATTGGGAAGTTGGAAGAAGGTCGA
Organism: Macrothele yani; assembly: GCA_039090855.1. Lineage (NCBI taxonomy): Eukaryota > Metazoa > Arthropoda > Arachnida > Araneae > Macrothelidae > Macrothele > Macrothele yani. Next base: position 37,879,927 of record CM077031.1, on the reverse strand, counting down.
AGTGTGACCAGTGTGGCCGAGGAGTTCGGGATCGCTCACAGCATCGTTTCACGAGCTTGGAGAGCATTCCAAACGACAGGAACAGCTGTCAGACAGTTTAGCAGTGGTCGTCCACGAGCAACCACGGCGGCGGACGACCGGTATATTGTCCTACAGGCGAGAAGTGGCAGACGGCAGACAGCGAGAGAAATCGCAAGGCACATGCAACAGACAACTGGACGTCAGTTATCGCGTTTTACCTTGGCCAGGAGGCTGCACAAAAGTGGTCTATTTGCACGAAGACCAGTACGGTGTGTGTCATTAAAGCCTGCTCATCGGAGACGGCGGTTTCTGTGGTGCCAGAAACACCAGAACTGGACACATAAGCAATGGGGTCGAGTTCTCTTTACGGATGAGAGCCGATTTAGTCAAACGAGCGATTCTGGACGTATACACATCTGGAGAGAACAGGGAACACACTATCACACCTCCAACATCATTGAAAGGGACCGGTTTGGAAGTGGCGGAGTTCTCATTTGAGGCGGTATCATGCTTGGTAGCCATACTGACCTCCACATCTTCCAAGGAGGTTCAGTCACTGGTGTCCGTTATTGTACCGAGGTTCTCCTGCCTCACGTGCGTCTGTTTAGAGGTGCTGTGGGTCCTGAGTTCCTCTTCACGGACGACAACGCTGCACTTCATCTTACAGTGGCTGTCGCAGAGTTGTTGGAGAGTGAAGATATTCAACGCATGGATTGGCCCGCAAGGTCACCGGACCTAAATCCAATCGAACACGTGTGGGACCTTCTCGGGAGACGCTTGGCAGCACGTCACCAGCCGTAAGCAACGATTCCGCAGCTGCGAATGGCGCTACAAGAGGAATGGGCCGCGATGCCTCAACAGCTCCTTGACAACCTCGTCCTCAGCATGGACAGACGTTGCTCATCGGAGACGGCAACGCAGTCAGGGGTGATCATATCCCCTACTAAAGACTGGATTTTCTTGGTAGCTGCCTGTCACATGGACGTTTCTGTCTTCTGTCCAGTTGTGCTCGAAGCTACCTTTTAAATAAAGTGCCTTTGTATAATTTGGATTCCTTGTTTGGACGGTTTTGCTCACTTGTCCCACATTTTTACATCTTGTGGATCTTATGGTATGATTTGAGTCAATGTGGAGTACTTCTGCACGACGTTACATTCGAAAAACCGTATCGTCCTTAATTTTTGCACGCCAGTGTAGGAACAGCATCGGCAAGGGGGCAAAACTTGCATCTGTATGAACAAAAAATAACAGCAAGTTCTTCAAGTTGCCTCTTCAGTTCCCCTGCTTCTGGGATCCAGATGCGAGCTTGCGGATCTACAAAACTGATCTGTTTGGTTGTGGGCCTGCCTTTGTCCTTCACAGTAAAAGACATTTTGTAAGGTCTTCATCCGCGGAATTTTCTTTTCTTCAGCCAACTTGGGACACTCTTCAGCAGATACTGCACATGCTAATTCTTCTACCTATTGTACCACTCACATCACAGGTCTTTATGGAGTGCTTCTCAGTGTGAGTGTTTCGCTGTCACTGCAACACCTATACTGAGCAGAACAGCGACAGGTCTGAGTAAGGGTGCACTCAAGGGTGACCCCCAAAATGGTCCCGTTTTTGTGTAAAAATGAGACTTACATTAGAAAAAATGCTTTAATATAATAAGAATGCATAGACTTACGTCAGAAAATTATGCTTTACCTTTTTCTTCTATTTTTCATGAACTTTTATTTTGCCCAGATGTAATTCAGAAACTTACACTTTTGGTTGCTCCCCCCCCCCGAATTTTATAAATGCTCCTGGGTCTAAGTGTCCATAGTTTTGAGATGACAGTTAAACCACTGGACTGGATTCTTTTTGTTTTGGGGCGTTATGATCACTGTGAGCAGTTGCCCATCCCTAATTCAGGGTTACTGTTTCCCGAAAAAGCAGAGGGCCAGGCAAGTAAAACAAACACATGATCAATGCATCTGGGCACTTCTTGAATGAACGGTCAGAAGTCAATGCTTCGACCACTACAGCTGCATGGCATGCACTTTAACTGGAATTTTTTTTACTTCAAACACATATGTTTATTTAATTTTTTTCTCCCTTGACTTCTGCATGATCATTCAGTGAAGTGCATCTGTGATTCATCAATTGTCCTAGTCTTATTACATCGCTGTGTAACATATTTTGTCACACAAAACCATTGGCCTTCACCATATTTCACAGTGAAATACTCCCATCCCAGAGTACCCAACTAAACCACAACAGCTCTTACATTTTGATTATGCAGTATTTCCCTTTTCTTTCTTTCTGGCTAGTCTATTAATGTTTGGCATCACAATTGCTTTACCTGTATATGTAGAATGCTAACAAAGATTCTGTGTATTTCCTCACTGAAATGCAAGTGCTATTTAATTTTTATTCAACCAAAAGTATTTCTTCAAAAAACTGAAAAAACTAAACAATGAAATTCACACAAATTCAAAACATAAAGAAATGATTCCACATATTTATTGGACAGCCAACAACAGTATACACAAAAGATGAGGAATAACTTCTGCTTCAACTAGTATCAGATTACCTTGTTTCATGTGTATTAGCTTTCTCATATTAAATCATTAATTCCCTATTGTGAATAATGCACTACATAAACAAAATTGTGAATGTCACTCAAAACATCAAAATTGAATTTGAACAGAAGCTTTAGATGATATGCAGCATAAAATAAACATTTACCAGATATTACATTTGCATTCCTCAATGCAAGCATTTTAAGCTAGCGATAAAGAAACTTGCTTCAGGAAATATGGTATACCTCATTTCAGGTTTAAAATAGGAATTGTAAGAGTTTAAAAAATGGCTGTTCAGAGTGTTTCCAGTTGCTATTTATTTTTATTTATTTTTTTAAATGTAAGGAATGAAGATGTGTTGCAGTTATGTAATATGAAGCAAAATGTTATTAGTAAAGTGGAAACAAGCATTCTTATACTTCGATTCACCCTGAGATGACACTGAAGGGAAAGGTACCTGAAACCTAGCACCGCGACTAAAAGTACCCAACATTTCCCGTGAAAACCAACACATTTATTGCTCAGAATCATACTTTATATTGTCCTAACTGTTTACTTATATAAGTACATATAGTTATTTTAGACAAATCTGAAAATGATCTATTTTCAGAAATTAAGTTTTAAAATTAGACCAACACACGCATGCGTAGATATGCAGTGTTTGGGGAGACAAGGATGCCAATGAGTTGATGGGGGGTGATTGACAGCTGCTAACAGCAGGACACAGTGGGGAGTGACGCAGATGAACATAACTCTCGGCCATCCCCTTAGGCTCGGTGAGTTAATAGACTGTTGTACCTTAAACTGCAGTGTCATCTTAGGGTGAATCGAAGTATAAGTGGTTTGGCCATGTGGAAAGAAAGAAAGGTAGAGGAAGTCCAAGGAAACCTTGGGAGGACCCGATTCGGGAATGTCTGCATGAGAAAAAGATTATGAGTATGAAGTACAAAATGTCTTATGTGTGCCATGTGATGGAGGTCAGTGAAGCTCAATCTGTGTGCCGATATCTCTGTAAATGAAGATGTTTGATACAGCAACAGTAAATACACTGCCGGACAATTGCTAAGGACGGATGACAATAGCAACGATAGCAACCATAAAATGGAAGGCAGGAAAATGTGGAAATTAGCATAAGTGCGGGATACAGTAAGACGTGTTGTGCGTATGCAAATTTTGGATTGCCGAACTTGTTCGTGACGTCATAGCGCTGATAAGAGATATAAAGGATTTGACGCGTATTGAACGTTGCTGTTCAAACGCAAAGTTGAAAGGGAAAGAATCAATTGACGAACTTGCAATTTTCAGTATGTCTGCCCGACATCACCTAGATGATTTTACGCGTGGCCGTATTATTGGCAAGATTGAAGAAGGGCGAAAAATAACAGATGTTGCCAGGGAGTTCGACGTCAGCCACAGTGTTGTTTCAAGGCTTTGGAAATCATTTCAAACAAATGGAGAGTGTAGCAAACGTCAAGGGGGAGGTCGTGTTCGCAATACGACACCTGCAGAAGATCGGTACATAGTGCTATCGACAAAAAGACACCGGCGCAGCACAGCTAGTGAGGTAGCAAATCAGTTTATGGCTGCTACTGGCAAGCGCATTTCCCGAAAAACTGTCGCCAGACGTTTGCATGACGGAGGACTATACGCCCGCCGTCCTGTTCTGTGCATCCCATTGTCCAGACGTCATTGTACCGCCCGTTTGCATTGGTGCCATCAACATCGCAATTGGACTGATAACGACTTGTTTGCTGTCCTCTTCTCAGATGAGAGTAGATACAGTCTATCGTCTGATTGTCGACGACAACTGATCTTGCATGATAGTGGTACTGCATATTGTCCAGCAAACATACAGAAAAGGGACCGATATCCGACATGTAGTGTCATGGTATGGGCTGGCATCATGATCAATGGCCGTACGTCCCTCTATGTGCTTCCAACTGGGACTATGACTGGCCAACGATACATTAATGATGTTCTGCTACCTCATGTTTGCATGTTCCGTGGTGCTGTCGGTGATAGATTCCTTTTCATGGACGACAACGCAACATGTCATCGAACAGTCGCTGTCCAGGAGTGTCTTGAGAGCGAGGATATTCAACGCCTCGTATGGCCAGCACGTTCTCCAGATCTGAATCATATTGAAAATGTGCGGGATGTTTTGGGGAGGAGTCTTGCTGGTCGCCAATGCCCTCCAATAAACAAGGACACCCTCATCCGTGCACTGACAGAGGAATGGGATAAATTACCCCAACAGCTGCTTGATAATGTTGTGCAAAGCATGACAAAAAGGAATGCATCGCCTTCCATGGTGGCCATATCCCGTATTGACATCTTACGCCGGAACGCCTGCGGACGGTAATTGCATTTTTTTTCACGTTTACGTATTCTGCATAAAATGGCCTGTTTGTCCCTTGAACACGTTCCAAAGCCTTCTGGGTTTCAAAACACAATAAATTGCCTTTCTTGTAATGTCCTGGCATTCTGACATTATTTTATTTCACTTGGCATCCAACCACACTTACTTCTTTATGCGCTATATAGCCGTTTATGATCCGTCCTTAGCAATTGTCCAGCAGTGTATATTCTAGTTCCATCAGCTAAATCCTAATCTGGCAGATGGACTTTCTTTTGTAAGCTAATCACTGAATATCAGAGACCAGTTTAATGATATGAATGATACATACTTTTTTTTTTAATGCAAAGAGCAATTATTTGGAGCACAGCAGGCTGAAGGTGAAAGAGCAAAGCTACTAAACTCACTGTATTAAACTTTAAAAAATACATAGAGTTGTATCTTTTACAAGTAATTTCAGTAGAACAATTTAATTTGTTTAATTAAAGCCTATATGCAAAAACAGCAGACCTCAACATCATTTAGTTTAAAGCTCCGCTGCCACGTCAAGGCATGATGTCATCAGCGGAGTGTCCTTTTTTTTTTTCTTCATAACACTTTTGAAATTTTGTTTATATATATGCAAGGAGAAAAAATCATTTTATATTTAAACAGTGGCAAGCAGTTGAAAAATAATCAACAAAAAATGTTAATTACGGGTTTTATAAAGGAAAATTTTAATGCATTTGGTAGTCACATTTTCAAACTAGAATATAGTTGATTCTCAGATGTGTCACTCTGAATAAACTAGGTTCTTCATGATGAACTACGTTCCAGTTCTAAAATATGACCACTAAATGTATTAAAACTTACTTGTATAAAACTCGTAATTAAAAATTTCTTTCACTGTGATTAATAATTTGAGGTCCCATGTTGTCATTAATTACTATGATAAAAATTCAAGTACCATGAGACTGAAGAACATAATTTACTCCTTTATCCCCACTCCCTTAAAAGAGAAAAAGTGTTTCTTACTGAGGGAGGCTTCCCAGTTCAAAAGAGGTCATTTCGAACTGAGTCGGAACCCTTCAACAAAGTCAATCAACACAAATATTTAACAAATATATAGCAGGGGGCACGCTGCCGATCACGATCTTTGCAATTTGCGAAAAAGAAATAATTTTGGCAATGGAAAAAAGCTTTGGCAATTACCTTTTCACAGTGTTATAACACTTTGGTGAAAACAAATTGAATTTGGCGACTAAATTGGTGAAAACTTTAGAAAAGCCAGCGCAACCCCTGTATAGTGTCTCTGAAATTTGGCAAGGAAAATATGACATGAAATGAACACAGAAATTGCAATCTTTTTTAAGGTTTTTTTTTTTTTTGATTGGAGGTTTAACGACCACCGTGAGCAACTCAATGGGCTATAAGCAGTCGCCCGCCCCTAATTTAGGATCACTGGTTCCAGGGAAGGGAGAGAGCCAGTGCCGTAAGACAAAACACAACATCCATGCCTCACCGGGATTCAAACCGGACCCCTTATGGACGAATGATCAGAGGCCATCGCTTAGACCACTGCGCCACCGGGGCGGCTTTTTTAAGTTTTGAGAAGTGTCTGTTGTGATATTTTGCCTCACACAAATGATATAAAGGTTTCTGAGACTTAGTGCTGATACCCAGCTATCAAACACAACAGCCTATAATCCTACCAGCCTTGATAGATTTCCAGCTGGTAGGTGTTGTAAAGAAGCTGATTCCCCCCACTAACCAGCAACAGATGCAATTTTTTTTCTCACAGGTCACCAGGTTTCTGCTGAACTACGTTTTCTTTTTCTTTTTTTAATATGGAGAATGTGACATTGCCATTTCAGATATTTGAGAAATTTGCAGGTGCTGACAGTCCTGAGTTTTTGCAACTGGCAGCGTGCAATCTTCAATAAACAGTTTTTTTTTACATTTTGCCCCACACACATCATCAAGAACAATATACAGGTTTTCTGAGACCTAGTGCTGATACCCAGCTGTCAAACACAATAGCCTATAATCCTACCAGCCCTGATAGATTTCCAGCTGGTAGGTGTTGTAAAGAAGCTGATTCCCCACACTTACCAGCAACAGATGCAATTTTTTATTTTCTCACAAGTCACCACCAGGTTTCTGCTGAACTATATATTTTTTCTTTTTTTAATATGGAGAATGCGACATTGCCATTACAGATCTTTGGGAAATTTGCAGGTGCTGACAGTCCTGATTGTTTCCAACTGACAGCATACAATCTTCAATAAGCGGTTTTTCTGACATTTCACTCCCTCATATACCTATACATATAATGACTCAAAGTACTGAATCAAATAATGCAGTAATCCTTCAAAAGATTAATGCACTTACTACAACCCAGTTCATTCATTTTGGCATTCCATTTTGATTCGCTAATGGCTAAAAGAATATTGGGTATTTATTTATTCGACATAGCTTCATTATACACATCTGTTAAAGTTTCAAGCTAAAAACCAATATATTGTTTATGCAAATATCAAAACCACTATCATGTCACCGTTAAGAACCATAGAGATCACAAATGCACTTTATTCAGGAAAAACAGCACTGCACCCACCGATGCAGGACAAGGAGGCGAGGGGAGATGCACCCCTGATTTAACTACGGTAAGGACATGACATTATGACAAAGTTTGTAACAATAAATACAGGTACTGGCTGCTTTTCCTACAAAACATATCAATGTTATCCAAGCCTAACATGGCTGACTGAAGAAATAACAAGTACAACAACATGTCTAAATGGTTTTGCAACCTTTTATCCATTGCAGCATACTTGCACTTGCCCCATCTCATCAAAGAGTGCATCTATGGAACATAACTGTTGCACATGATAGTCACAAAATACACACTAAATATTGGCAAAAAGAAATGTCACAGATATTTGAAATGCAGTGATATGAGAAAAGAAAAAAGCAATTTGAAATATTTTTGTTAAGCTCATTTCTGCAAACTGTTATATGGTATACCATTGTATTGTGTAGCTTAGATGGTTCAGATACATACATAGTGTATATATATACTATTATACTTCTGCTCAACACATTGATGACAAATACAACAAAAACATAATAGTGTGTATGCACTATATGCATATACACTATCTACCAACAAGTAATTGGACACCCCTACAATCGACGATATCTGCGGTCCTGATACATGTCACGGCCGCCGCCGTTCAATATCGTGTGGGAAACAACAACGCAACCAGTCGCATGCAAGGTGCCACGCAGTTCAAAGCTCTCTGATTTCGAGGAAGGTGTAATCGTCGGGTATCACAGAAATAGCCGATCCATACGTGACATATCCAGCAAGTTGAAGTACCCAAAATCGACAGTGGCCTACGTGATTGGCAAATGGAAGATGAGAGGTGACTGTCGGAATGTGCCCCGACCAGGCAGACCCAAAAAACTGGGAGTTAGAAACTGATGGATGCTGGCCAGCGAAATTCGGAAGAACCAAACCAAATCGATGGGCCACATCCGCGAGGAGTTTCAACAGGCATCCGGGAATGTTCTGTCGATGAATACCATCCGTAAGGAAGCCCATCTTCTCGGTTATCATGGATGTGCTACCGCCCACAAGCCTTTGATCACCAAGTCCAATAGCGCTGCTTGGCTAACGTGGTGCAAAGAACGTCGACAGTGGACCGTTGAACAGTGGAAACAGGTTCTCTGGAGCGACGAATCAAGGTTCACCTTCTACCGTTCGGATGGCAGGGTCTGGGTTTGGCGTCTGCCTGGAGAACGCCTCCTGCCGGAATGTATTGTGCCAACTGTGAAGTTTAGCAGCGGTGGAATTGTGCTATGGGGATGTTTCTCCTGGTATGGCACGGAACCCTTGGTTCCAATTCCTGGTAGACTCAACACCGAGACCTACTGCACCATTTTGGATGACCATGCGCTTCCTACGTTGTGGCAGTTTTACGGGGTGGACCCATGTTACTTTCAGGATGACAATGCCACCTGTAATGTTGCGAGGTTCACCATGGATTGGTATGGTGACAATGGGGTTAATCGAATGGATTGGCCTGCGCAGAGCCCGGACCTTAACCCTATCGAGCACCTCTGGGACGAGTTGGAGTGTCGACTTAAGGGGTGCCCCCACCGTCCGAAATCGGTGAAGGAACTGACCGGTCTTCTCCAAGGCGAGTGGAAGAAAATACCGCTAGTCGTCGTACAACGCCTGGTTGAGAGTATGCCCTGGAGGGTCGCAGCTGTAATCGCCACTCATGGAGGCTCCACCAACTATTGAAGGTGAATAAACTTTGTTTTTCTTTGCTATCACAGGTGTCCAATTACTTGTTGGTAGATAGTGTATATTTGAAAATGAAAAAAATATTTTTTGCTGTTAGAAATACCTGTTTCACAGAGACAGATGCCAAAAATGGATGGAATGGTTGATCACAATTTGTAGAAAGTAGTGTACTCATATTCTGAAAGATTACAAGCAGTGTTAGCTATAAAGAAATATGCAAACTCCAAAATTGAACACAATAACCTATCAAGACTGGTAGACACCATGTTTTTTTCTTTATAAGTGCAAGGAGCACCTGTGACATTGCAATTCCTCATTCCTGTGCAACAGCCCTAATGAAAAGCTTCCAATACTGTCTATTTTTCACCTAGCACACCAGTTTTTCTGAGTAATTTGCCTAACACTGAAGAAATTCCTAGATCTTACAACATGCTAATATTTCCCAGGTGAATTTCCAACTATCAATGCATCACATAGTTCGGCGTATCACTCTCATCACTTTGTTTAAATAAACCTGTGCCCATTCATTTTCACAAGTCAAAACAGTTCTGCTGTAACATCTCACAAGGATCATTTGTCAGAAAAATAATTTACACACGGTAATTACATAGATTTTTAAAATGAAAAAATAGCTTTTTTCATACAAAGGACATTTAGAATATTAGAATAGCTTTTTTTTTCTTCTTCTATGAATTGTTACAGTTAGCCAAAATAATTTGTATAGGCAGAATTTGGCATTTTATAAACAGATACTACATCAAATTGATATTGATTGAAAAAAACTATTCCCTTTAAAATACATATTAATCTGTAGTTATTTTATAGCTATTACATTATCATTAAGGAAAGTCAAAACTACAAATCCATACTTCTAAGCAGAGTAGCAGAATGTAGATGTACACGGATAGTTTCCAACTTTTAAGCAGATAGATTTTGCTTGTAAAAGTAGATTAAAAAAATAATATAAAAAATGTTACTTACAGTAATTAAAACTTACTTAAGGCTGTCCATTTCACACACATTGCTGCACATTCAATCACAATGTACTTATTTTTTCCTCATTGGAATCCAACGTTCTAATAATTATTGTCGGTTTATTCATTTTTCTTTACATTATCTTATTCTATTTTTATTGTGGTTCGCGCTTTATGAGTTTGCAGCAAGTTTGCTTTTTCAATGGTTATGTGCGCAGATACATTTTACTTTTATACAACTGTGCTTTTAAGTTGGAACATTTGACAGACGTGCCATAGAATTTTGGTTTCAGAATTGGTGCTGAACGCAGGGTTAATATCCCTTTCAAGAATTAACCAAAGTAAATCAGAATACAAAAAAATAATAATTCAGAAATATTGTAATTAATTATCTGTATGACAAATTCCTTTGTTTAACTTTTGTTAAGAAGCAAATCTGTATTCTGCACCTCATGTATCTACACTGAAGTATCAAAAGTCATGGGACAGCAATATGCAAATTTTTAACTGGTGCTGTCGTCATATAAAGGCTTTGACGCGGATCACAATTTGTTTCAGTTGTGAGGTGTAATCTCTTGAGTCAGGTTGAACAACCACTAGTAGGATTACGTTAAGCCAATGTGAATTATCAGAGTTTGAATGAGGCATGGTAATGGGAGCCAGACGGATGAGACATTCAGTTTCCGAAGTTGCGCAAACATTCAACATTCCTTGATCAACGGTGTCATGTGTGTACCAAGAATACCTCTTGCCGCCCCGGTGGCGCAGTGGTCTAAGGCGTTGGCCTCTGATCATTCGTCCGAAGGGGTCCGAGTTCGAATCCCGGTGAGGCATGGATGTCGTGTTTGTCTTACGGCACTGGCTCTCTCCCTTCCCTGGAACCAGTGACCCTAAATTAGGGACGGGCGACTGCTTATAGCCCATTGAGTTGCTCACGGTGGTCGTTAAACCTCCTATCAAAAAAAAAAAAAAAAAAAAAAAAAAAAGAATACCTCATGGAAGACATTACCACCCACCGTGAATGGAGCAGACCACAAGTGCTGAAAGACCGTAACCAGCGGAGCCTGACAGAGATTGTCCATGCTAATAGACAAGCGACACTAGCTCAAAAAACATCTACATTCAATGCAGGAGGTACCAGGCATATCCAACAGGTCAGTGCAGCATAATTTAGCATCCATGGGGTATGGGAGCACAAGACCCACCAGAGTGCCTTTCTTAACAAAACGACATTGGACACAGCGCTTCACCTGGGTTTGTTTTTTTTTATTGGAGGTTTAACGACCACCGTGAGCAACTCAATGGGCTATAAGCAGTCGCCCGTCCCTAATTTAGGGTCACTGGTTCCAGGGAAGGGAGAGAGCCAGTGTCGTAAGACAAACACAACATCCATGCCAGACCGGGATTCGAACCCGGACCACTTATGGACGAATGATCAGAGACCAGCGCCTTAGACCACTGCACCACCTGGGTTTGTGAACATGGTAATCGGACCCTGGAAGACTGGCAACATGTGGCTTGGTCTGATGAGTCATACTACCAGTTGTTACGAGGTGATGGTAGGGTTCTGGTTTGACACACAGACTACACGAGGCCATTGACCCAATATGTCAACAAGGCACTGTGCAAGCTGCTGGTGGTTTCATACATGTGTGGGGTGCCTTCATGTGGCACTGTTTGGGTTCTCTGGTCCTCGTAAACACATCATTAACCTACTCTGCTGGGTGACCATTTGCAGCCCTTCATGGGCTCAACAACGATGGGATTTTCCAGGCGGACAATGCACTATGTCATTGGGCCCAAGTTGTTCAAAATTGGTTTGAGAAGCATTCTGCACAGTTCTGACGGATGATGGGCCACCATGTTCGCCCGACATTAACCCAAAGGTGTACTTATTGGACGTGGTGGAAAGATCAATTTGCACCCAAGATCCTGCACCTACAAATGCCAGGTAGGCGCCTGTTCAGATGGAATGGCTCAACACCTTTCCAGAAGGCTTCCGGCCACATGTGGAATCAATGCCACATCGATTTGCTGCACTTTGCCAGTCTAGAGGAAGTCCTACATGAAACTAGGTACGTATCCCATTACTTTTGGCACTTTAGTGTATTTGTTCTCCATTCCATTTTTCTGTATACTCTCTTCGTAAAACAAACCACTCTAAATCATATTTTTTCCTTTTCCTGTTTTCTTTTTTTTTTTTCAAGTGGTGGATCTAGTTTTTTTACCCTGTACTGGCAGGCATGCACAAGCATATGTAAACATAGCAGATACAGCATACCCAGAACTACTTTATGCACTGAAAATTGGTAGCCCACTCTATTTTTTTCATTCGTAGTGTAAGGAAATATTGCCTTGTACCACCCACAGAACTAAACAAGCACAAGTGACCAACTACACTTTTGGAAATATTACTTATGTTTACAATGCATTTTCACAGTGTTTACAAAACCATTTTTCATGGAATTTTGAGTGTATGCCTTGACACTGGAAATGAAACCACTTATTAAAACTATCACAACCTGCCATACTATGCTTACTCGTTACTAAAGAGCAATCCCAGCATTTCCACGAAGCTTTTAAATCTTTAATTCTCTGATGAACTGCCATCCAAGCTGCTTCAGAAAAATACTGTCGAACACAACACACATCAACATCTAAAATATCTGCCGAGATACTTTCAAAGTCTAAAGGGATCTGATGGGCCTCTATTATCTTCTTTTGTTTTATTACTTCTGCGATACTTTACCCCAATATACATTCTAGAATTTTAAACTCTTTATGTGATGGAGAAAAGTTTTGTGTTATGATGGCTGTAGCATCTGTTGTATCAACATCAACATAGCTAGCACATACCTGTTCTTCAATAATCACTTCTCCCTCAGGAACAAGTTGATTTATATTTTCAATAGTCACAGATTCGCTGAAATGTGGCAGATCTGGAGGGGTCGAGGTATCTACACCTTCAATGGAATCACCAAAGCTGTTCTGCTCAGGAGCAATTAGCTGCTCTAAATTTTTCTTTATACCCATTGCCTCATTATTTGTTGGTCTACACATCCTACTGCGGGGACGTTTCCTTTTTTGTGTGGAAACAAAGCGCCTCTGAGCTTTAATCTTTTGATTCGGAGCTGTGTTTAAAACCTTGGGAAGTGACACATTTGGCTTATTGACTGGTTTTCTTAAGTGACTAAGTGTAGATTCTTCTTCCATTCTGTGTTCACCAATTATTATGTTATCACTGGACAAACCACTTTGTTCCCTATACCGAGGCACCAAATGCACATGTTTGCACATTTCGTTGCGGCGAAGATAACTATGGCAGTTGCAAGAAAGTGCATGCTGACAAGTGTGACATTTTATACAAGTCAACTCACACGAAGCATGGCTATTTCCAGTTTCTGTGACTACATATTCTTCTTTTGTACTCGACGATTTCACATAGGCCTGTTCTCCAACAACCCTAATATTACTAAAAGGAATATTTTCACTCTCCTTATGATTTCTTTTCAATATCTTAATCTTATATGCACCAGAATTCCCCCTTTTTTTTGTTTAATCACTTGCTCAAACCCTTTATTTTCTACATAGTTAAAAAGCTTAACCAATACCTCATCAACACGTAGATTTGCTTTGCTCTGCAAATAATTTCCTTTTAAGACTTTGTGAAAGGCTTCTACTGCCATGTTTGGATTGATCCCAAGACCAACTCGGTGACAGGTGACAAGCAGCCCATTCTGTTGGCCTCAAAAAATAATGATTGTAAAAGTACTCAGCAAACTCTCTTGTTTGATTTTCAGAGTGAAATTTTTCATACACTACTGGTAAATATTGGTTAAATTTTATTTCATCAATTTCGTCCATTAAAATTCTTAATGTTTGAAAAACCTCTGTTTGATGCTCAGTTGAACCAGCAACCTTTTTTAGGTTAGACTTCCAGGCCCTGAGTACATGCCAGGAACGTAACTTTTTTGGACCCTCACCAAAGACAGCAACCCAAGCTTTAAAATACTGAGGAGCATCGTCTGTCATTTACAGCATGGTTTTAAAGTTGGAACTTTTTCTTAATACTCATAAAAAAATGAAACAGAACTGTATAGTCTTCTCGATTAGTAAGACACCATGCAACAGGAAAACCATCATCAAATTTATCTTTTATCAGAACTGTTATTAAATAATAATTATGCTGGGACATTCCATGGGTTGAATCCATGCAAATCACTAGATCTGGCCCGAATTCCAGTAGCATGCTTTTTTAGAGTGAGGTTTGGATAACTAAAAAAAAATCTGTCTTTTTGAGAGTGAAACTCTTCCGACACTTCATGTTGTGTTTTGTAAGCCAACACAGAGGAATTATCTTTAGCTTGCAAATCAAGAATGCCGCCCCGGTGGCGCAGTGGTCTAAGGCGCTGGCCTCTGATCGTTCGTCCGTAAGGGGTCCGGGTTCGAATCCCGGTCAGGCATGCATGTTGTGTTTGTCTTACGGCACTGGCTCTCTCCCTTCCCTGGAACCAGTGACCCTAAAATTAGCGACGGGAGACTACTTATAGCCCATTGAGTTGCTCACGGTGGTCGTTAAACCTCCAATCAAAAAAAAAAAAATCAAGAACCCAACTATTTAAACTGTCAAATTCATTCACATGCTTTGGAATTTCTCCAATTCCAAATGACCTCTGAATATTTCATACATCCAATATTCCTATCATGTGCTTTCTTTCAAAAGCACCTGTAAATGAATTTCTTATTTTTTTAACAATAGTTGAAGGTTCAATGCCGGAACTCAAATCTCGAGCAATTTTTCTCCTCTCTTCAAGTGGAATATGCATATCTTCAATGTTATTATCATGCCTATAATGTGATAAATTGTATTTTACAAAAACATTATCACATATCTTTACATGCATATGTGCTGTGCACAGAAATCCAATTTTCTTAGAATTTCTTATGTGCTGCTCTTTTGGATTTCCAGACTTATGGCAAACATAATACTGATATGAACCAAAAGCTGTTACTTTGGTGCCCCTCCGATTAATAAAATTACACTTATACTTGCTTTCTATTTCATTTTCCCACACCTCAAAATCGGCTACAGAAGGAAATTCCTGAGTGCCCTCTACAAATTCTACACCATGAACATTTTTCAAATGAGAAATAAAATCATTTAGCATATTACATTTCATATCACAATTACTTTCTGGGCAATGTAATCTACCACAATCATTAGAAAAATGAGAAAATATTTTGCAATGCCTCAGATATGATGACTTAAGGGTAAATGATTTGTCACAAACTAGGCATTGAAAATTCGATGCACCTGGGGCAGGATTGGTAAGTCTACTTATGTAATGGCCTTTTATTCTGCGATGTTCATCTAAACCCTGCTGCCTAGAAGAGATTTTTTGACAAATTTCACAAGCATATCTGTTACCTGATTCCATTGCAATCTAAGTCTCAGATACCTTTGGTATAATGAAAAATATCTATATTTATTGGTGTTACCTTAAAATAAAAGATCCACTAAGGGAATTTTATATATTATTTCAACACTACTTACTTACGCTATAAAGGATACACCACCTTTACACTCGTTCTCGCTACACACGTGTAGAAATTAACTTTGGGATTCCGTTTGACAACAAACGTGTCGTCTAAGAACCAGAAAGTAGAAACTCTCACGTCACGAGACACGTACGTGAATTTCCTAACAGGCTCGCTCACGTACGTGAGATCCCCAACAGAGGACCGGAAGTAGCAGACGAATTCGTTAGAAGCGTTTTCTGTCCCTCACAGTGAGGTTGCAAGTTGCAACCAGGGTTGCCAGATTTTTCTGACATAAAAAGGCCTGGGCTAAGTGAAAAAAGGCCAAAAAAGGCCTGAAATAAAGGATTTCCTAATTTTCTTGACATAAAAGGCATAGACAATATTTAATAAACGCCTTAGACAAAATGTACATTAAAATAATTATTTTATAAAATTTTAAATTTGTTTATTTACTTTAAATAATAATTTCTTTTGATTTGCTTGTTATGAAAATTAAGTTAAGCAGCAACATGGCATTTTCATAGATTTGTTTATTCCTGTAATTAGGTACAAAAATAGATTTTAAATATATTTCACTCAAAGAAATGCAGAAATAGGAAAATATGCAAAAAAAAAAAAAACTTTTGTCGAGTTAGGTCAAAAATGAATTAATTCTGTATAACTGCTCTGACAGCTAAAAATTTTGGCCTACTATTTTAAGAATTTTATCAGAATTTTAAAAGCAAGCAATTCAATTAAAATCTAATTTTCAAGATTTCGTCGAAACAATCTTGTTCTGTTTCCTTTTCAGAATTAATGATGCTCATAGAACCATTACCAACACTGCTGGAGGGAGCATTATACATCTGAGAAGAAAACAATTCCTTCATCCTTGATGTGACACTCATATCTTTGCAGCAGTTTCCCATGGAATATAAATGAGTTTTGATTCTCAAAATAGAAGAAAGGGTGTTAATATTAAGCTTATTCCTAAGTTTATTTTTAGCAATAGCAACATGAGAAAAATTCTCTCAACAAAAGCATTGCTGAGGGGAATGCTGTGTGCCCGCAGAACAAAGTCTGAAAGCTCTGTAAACCATTTTTTTCCAATTGAATTTTCGTAACACCATTGTCCAAAAAGAAATAGGGTCCAAAAGAATATCTTTTGTTTTACTTTCACTCTTCCAGTCCACAAAGACTAACTTTTCATATTGTGATTCAAGTTCCACTACGTCAACATTTTCGCCAAATGCAAGTGAAATTAGAGGAAGTTCTCTTTTTTTTTAATTGGAGGTTTAACGACCACCGTGAGCAACTCAATGGGCTATAAGCAGTCGCCCGTCCCTAATTTAGGGTCACTGGTTCCAGGGAAGGGAGAGAGCCAGTGCCAAAAGACAAACACAACATCCATGCCTCACGTTATTCGAACCCAGACCCCTTTCGGACGAATGATCAGGAGACCATCGCTTAGACCACTGCGCCACCGGGGCGGCTAGTTTCGTCGTAGAAATATCTGTTGATTCATCTACAAGAAGGGAAAATTTTGAACATTGAAGATCTTTCACTAGATCTTCGAACAATGCTACACTAACAACGTTATTTATAATACATGAACATTTTGTACGATGAAGTTTGATGTTTTCTAATGTATTCCCTTTGCTGAATTCTCTAACAATATCCATTTAATGATGAACAGCCCTAAGGCTGCAATGGCATGCCATAGCAACATTATATTTTATTTCGAATGTCTTTGTAAGGTCACTGCTTTGTGGCTTTGATGCATTACATATTTTCTTTAAGGAGGCCACTTTTGTTACAGAACTAACAGCTTTTGTATGCTTAACACATTTTTCATGTGCACTGAGATTTGACTTTTTCAGTGTTTTAATACAACACTGACATACTTTACAAAAGCAGTACCCATCTCTTCCCATCTTCAACCATTGGAATTCTTCTTTCCAGTGAGGTTGATACTCTCCTATCTTTATTTAAAGTACTCATACTCATAAAATTAAAGTTTGTTTACTCTTCATACAGTTTATTACGAATGTGTTTTCTTCTTTTAAAGGTTATACATAAAAACAAAATATAACAAACTTACTGAGAGCGCTAGACACCGTTGTGGTTAAATACATAAATAATAATAAATCTTACAGAAACTTACTCAACTTCCGGTTTTGAAAACTTACTTAATCCCTTACTCAACTTCCCGTTCCCGCCTAGAAATGAGAAGTTTAAACCATAGGTTTATAAACACTATGTCTCCGTCTACCTTTCAATTATCTTAGTGCTTCGTCCATTCAGTTTTGGTTTAAAGAGTTCTTGCTCTAGGAAAAAGCAATCGCGCCACACTAACATCACCTAGCATCTTAGGTAAAATTCTTACAATTTGAAAAATGCCAAGATATCAAGAAAATCTTTGGCAAAACTAAAGTTACAATAGCCCACTTCACAGGTAAAGAAAAAGGCCACAACATAAGAAAAAAAAGGCCAGGCCTTTTGTTAAGAAAAAAGAGACCTGGCTGCTCAGAAAAAGGCCTCGGAGGCCTTAAAAGGCCTGATCTGGCAACCCTGGTTGCAACCAACCTGAAATTTGTTGTTCAATTTAGTGATGGGCATAATCGAGTAGAAATAATCGATTCATTCGATTATGAAAATATCTCGAAACATTCGAGTACGTCAAATTCATTCGAATGAAAAAAAACCCTCTCGATTGCTCATAAGCTGTCTCGTTCAAACGAGTGCATTCGAAAGGCAAAATCGCTCGTCTCATCTCGAGAACATGGGTTCCGAGCAAAATAGCTCGTCTACCCGAAAACATCTCGAGAGGTGCCGAGATACGAGAGGTTCGGAAGTACTCGCTTTTCACGTGATCCCTGAGTATTACTAAAGACCTTGCACGTGATCGAATTATCTCTCGCAGGGAGAATCACTTGTGTTCCTTTCTGGGTTCCTTCTAACTTCTTAAGCTAGGTTATGCTATTTGAAAATATTCAGGCGTCTTTAGTGACATTCCGTCCAGCGAAAGAAAGCTGAGCGTGTAGCACCAATTACAAATCATTCGAACATTCGAATGGTTATTTCGAATGAATATCTCGATTTGTCAAACGCAGAAGGCGTCTCTGAGCGTATCACGCCATCTACCGGTGAATTCTAAAATTAGAAATCGTTCGAATGATTATTTCGAATGAATATCTCGATTTGTAAGATCTCTCGATTGTAACCTTTCGATTCTAAACTTCAATCGATTATGCCCAACTTCAATTTAGTAAATCACAATAGATGAACGGTACTCACCATAATCAAATAGATGGCACGGTTAAATGGATACTACTACTAGAGATGGGTCAAAAATCACGTAACTGTTACTTTGTCACAGTTACTAAAATATCACTGTCACAGTTATGACCAGCAACCAAAAGTAACAATTCCAAATTCACTATTTTGGGTTCGGCTGTCACCAAACAGGTCCAAGTCCAACCCCAAATCACTCTCGCGGGTCGCAGCTGACGGTTGCCTTATGCCACGAGCAGCGGCGAAAAGTAACAGTTCTGAAAGTCTCGCTAGACTCTACCAAAGGTTCAGTGAGACGTAACTAGCGCCACTATATTATGCGGCAAAGAATTGCCGAAAGTATTGCACAGAAGTCAACATTACAGGCTGATGCCGCAGGATGCCGGAGCAGACTTAGTTGGACTGAGCATGCGTGTTTGTGTTCAAAGAATATAAACGCTTGTTTGTGTTGGCGTTTTGTTCAAAGGGTTTGTTGTTCTCTTCTAGATCTGCGTTTATAGCTATCAGTCGTTTCAGCAAAGAATACATATTTGGTTTCAGTGATCTGCAATTGTACCGTCTGTATCAAGCAAGCATGTCTTTGATGGAAGAAAATGATAAATCTACCAGGTGAGTAATTACGGGTTTTTTTTCATTCCGCTTTAAGTGTTATTAAAGGAATATTTTGAGCCTTACAAGATTGTTCCATTATATGCACGTTGACATGAAGAGGTTAAATAATTTTCCCCGCCTTTACCTACAATCATTCTCAATATTCTGTTTCCTAAGGATTCACAGATAATTAAGGTTACAAGCTACATGTCAATCTCACAGATTCTCCAACCTAATGTTTACGTTTTGTGGGAACCCATTCCAGTGTTTTGCTACTGAGAATTCCATGCAAACAATTTTTAATATTTCCAGGCAGTGGCGGCTCGTGGTTGGAAAAATAGGTGAAGAGGTACAAGAGCAGTATGAAAATATGCCTACTATCTACAATGAAAATCCCTTAATGAGGACTTATTTTTTTTTTTTTATATTAAATCAATTTTTCTTCCTTTTGAAGCTGCAGATTTGTCGATTATGTCGTCAAAAGATGGTTAGATGGTTGTTTCTTCGTGAGCATCAATAAAATGTCTTCCTGAATAGAAATATTTGCCAGAGAAGCAAGTCTATCTTGGGAACTAGTGTTTCTTGAGCAAGTTTGTATTCTTTTAAGAAAACTTCTTTTTTTTTTTTTTGATTGGAGGTTTAACGACCACCGTGAGCAACTCAATGGGCTATAAGTAGTCGCCCGTCCCTAATTTAGGGTCACTGGTTCCAGGGAAGGGAGAGAGCCAGTGCCGTAAGAAAAACACAACATCCATGCCTCACCGGGATTCGAACCCGGACCCCTTTCGGACGAATGATCAGAGGCCAACGCCTTAGACCACTGCGCCACCGGGGCGGCGAAAACTTCTTTCCACTGGCACACTTGTAGATGGAATTGTTAAACTGAGGAAAACCAATTTATAAACTTCTGTAAAAATGTCTTTGTCTCCGTGAAACACTCGAAGGAGTTCTTGAGCCAATATATTCCTTAATTTTTCATCGGCATATACAAGACTCAGTTCATTTTTAAGGCGCTGTGTTTAGTAAATATGTTTCTGTGAAAATGTAGATTTTCAAGAGCGCGAGAGGGAAAGCATGCATTAAATTATTCGAATTTGGTTGTGTCAGCAAGTCAGACAAATTGAAGTTTCTTACAGTCTTGAAATCTTATATCCATTTCCATAAGAATGTGGTCCAAAATTTCAAAAATACAATAGTTTATAATTTTGAAAAATTGTTTCCTGTGTAAGAGCAGCATATTCCCGTGCTTATTTCTGTGATTTTGCTAGCTTTTCCAAACTGTGCTTCAAATAACTCATCGTTCCTTTTATGGCTCAAAATTTCACGAATTTTTGTTTTTGTTTTCGTTTTTTTTTTAATTTGAGTTACACATTAGTTTATGTTTAGTTATTTTTTCTTCAAAAGTTCGAATAATAGATCGGTGGAGACAAAAATGTAAATTCGAAAGTGTTAATATTCAAAAACCCCTTGGCAAGATGAATTGATTTTTTTGTCTGATTATTCGCTATTCGTCAGAAATCCGAACACTTCCTCTAATTTATTCCAATCTTTAATAACTACACTTACTAATTTTGAAGTGGAGGACCATCGAGTTTCTGCTATGGTTGGTCTGCATCTTGCGGTTTTGCCGCCCCGGTGGCGCAGTGGTCTAAGCTATGGCCTCTGATCATTCGTCCGAACGGGGTCCGGGTTCGAATCCTGGTGAGGCATGGATGGTGTGTTTGTCTTACGGCACTGGCTCTCTCCGTTCCCTGGAACCAGTGATCCTAAATTAGGGACGGGCGACTGCTTATAGCCCATTGAGTTGCTCACGGTGGTCGTTAAACCTCCAATCAATCAATCAATCATTTTGCGGTTGTTAATATAAGTGTATAAGACTGCTTCGCAGAATGGTGAGCAAACGAAGCAATTCCACTGAGGCTTGCAAAAAGTATTCGACACTTAGAAATTTTAGAAAAACTCTGGTGTAATACAAGATTCAAACGATGAACTCAGCAATGAACAAAAACCGCTTGAGAAGCTTTATCCTTGACTTTTTTTTCTGTAGCCCATTTATGTGTCTAGACATTAGACTTGCCCCATCGTAACATTGTCCTATTTATTTGTGTTGGTAATTAGACTGTTCCAAAATATTGTGTAGCATTTTGTATAAAGCTCCTGACGTTCCATCTTCATTCACATCATGGAAACCCAAAAATCCCTCACCGAATACACCTTCCGAATCAACAATCAAAAATTATTTAATTTTTGACGTGATCGTTTATATATTCAGAAATACATTCAATTAATTCATTTTGAATAGTTTTTTTATCCTTTCGTATTGATTTTCAATTTCTAAAGAGCTTCTTCATATCAACAATGAAAGTAATTCAATGAAATTTCCACGATTTATCGAGCCCATGCTTTCGTCATGGCCATGGAATGCTAGTTCTTGTTTGATCAAATACAGTATATACTAATACTGCATCAATCACTGTCTGCAGGAAAAGTCTATTTAAACGAACGTTTTCGTTAAAATGCGTTTTTAAAAGCC
This sequence comes from Macrothele yani, assembly GCA_039090855.1. Lineage (NCBI taxonomy): Eukaryota > Metazoa > Arthropoda > Arachnida > Araneae > Macrothelidae > Macrothele > Macrothele yani. Next base: position 37,857,798 of record CM077031.1, on the reverse strand, counting down.
TAGCATTTTTCCTCAGGGCATCGGCAATGGTGTTTTGAATTTTTTCAAAATTCCTTAACATTAATCCGCATTTTAGGTGTTCGCTAAAATCACGATGTTGATGAAGTGACCGTGTTACGCTTAATAAATCTGAGAATCCGTCTTTATTCCACGTGGAATGTTTATTACTAAAAAGTAAGCAGGGCCAAAAAAAAAAAAAATTAACACCCGCTCCACCGTGATTGGTCCCGCACGGGGATAACTGGTTTTCCAGTTATTTGGGGAGCGGCGCCCCCACGGCCCGAGCTGACCTTGTGACTGGTCAACATCTGATGTCATGCCACCGCCTGTTTTTTGTTTTGGTGCTGTTGGTGTTTGCAGGGACGGCTGTTCATCCAGCTGTTGGGGAGTCGCGGCCCCACGATCCCGAGCTGGTCTTGTGTCTCGCTTTTTTGGTTTTCTTTATTTTCTCCACTGGCTAGTTGCCCGTGTTGTATCCTCTACCTAATCGCTACCACGTTATGTACTAACACCCCGGTCTTGTGGTTTTGTTACCCTCCACCACTAACTGTTTTATATTAACCGCTCAGTTCGTAGGTTGCTGAGATTCCGTTTAGGTTCCCTTCCAGGGTTTTGCCTTCCTTGGATTACTTTTTTCCTTTTAGCTGGTTTGGGTGCTAGACCTACCTGCATGTTTGCAGCGTGCGGAGACCCGTGAGGCGAAAATGGGATGTCTGGCGGCTGAGGTCGCAGGAGACCGGTTAAGTGCCTTCTGTGTACCAACACTCCTCTTCGATCCCGGCTTCGCTGTAAACGGGAGGCTAGAGACTAACTCACCTCTAGTCAGAAGTCTTGTACCAAGTTGTGTACAGGGCTTTAGCGGCTTTTTTGTCGTATAGCACGGCAGGGTAAGCCCGGGGCTGTGGGATCATGCCAAAGGCGTTGGCATGACGGTACCCGGAGGCCGAAGTGTCCGCCGAGTGCGTATGATCACAGCCAACGGACTATATCTGCAACGTATAAGCTCCAGAACTGTGCCCAGCGTCATTTTCTTGACTTGCAGACCTCCAGTTCTCCCTTGTAGGGCTCGGTGGTGGGTGGAGTAGTTTGCAGGCGAATACTCTTCCTTTTTTCCATGGGTAAAAACAAAAAGAAAACTCCGAATTTAAGTCGCCTGAGAAAATGATTATTGACAATGACTCTCCTTCGTCTTCTCAACCTACCAAGTCTCATAACCTTAAACGATCTTTAGACCTTGACCTGGACCAAGAATGTGGAACCTCTTTTTCGGCAGCTGTTCCAGTCGCTCCGAAGCGTCGTCTCCCCTCGTTTGCTGTGACTACGCATGCTACACACTTAGTTGTGGAATCCATCGATCCGAATGAGAGACTGTCCACCAGATCTCCCTTTTTCATTTGTAAAGCTTTGGACGCTGCGGTTGGCCCCTTGAGTTCTGTGAAGAAGCTTCGCTCTGGGTACCTGCTTGTCCAAACTTGCAGTGTTTCTCAGAGTAACTCTTTTCTGCACCTCACTAGTCTTCAAGGCATTCCTGTCAAAGTGACACCTCACCCGTTTCTTAACACCTCTCGGGGTGTTATTTCGGAGTTTGATCTCTTGCCATGCAGTGAAGACGAATTGGTGACTGAACTTGCAGATCAAGGTGTTATTGCTGCACGTCGTATGATGTTCCGGCGCGATGGCTCTTTGATTAAATCTAAAAATGTAATCTTGACTTTTAACTCCCCGAAAGTTCCGACCGAAATCAAGGCTGGCTACTTGGTCTGTGGAGTTCGCCCGTACATTCCCAGTCCTCTGCGCTGTTTCAGGTGCCAGAGGTACGGGCATTCACAACGTTTCTGTAAGAGTTCCGCTCGTTGCGCTAATTGTGGCTCCAGTGAACATGACGGCGAAGGTTGCACTTCTGCGGCCTGCTGTGTTAACTGTGGTGAGGCCCATGCAGCTTACTCCCGCAACTGTATGAAATGGAAGGACGAGATGGCGATCCAGCGCCTCAAGACCCTGGAAGGCCTCTCGTACCCTGCTGCAAAGGCCAAGTTGGGTATACCCACCAATCGACAGCGTACTTTTGCCGCAGTAGTTCAGTCTCTGACACAACCCGTGCAGCCCTTTGTTCCGCGCCCTGTAGCTCTCGCCGCACTTGCCAAGCGATCTACAGCTGAACAAGCGACACAGGTGGATTTCCCCGAGCTCCAGATTTTTCCAATAGCTGAGTCTGCGCCTTCTCTTTTGAAGACGACCGACTCTTTCAGTTCACAGCAGAAAGCCTGCACGTGCGGAAGACCCGGCCCTCAATCCGCAAAGGTGTGCAGTGTCCATCCAACTGTCGCGGTCCGCCTGACCAACATTGCAACTGTCTCGGACTCAGCGAGGCCCCCACCCTCAACCAACATTATAGAGGAACATAGGGGGAGGAGAGTGACAGTTGGTCCCCAGCCTCAACCAACATTGCAGAGGAACATGGGGGGAGGAGAGTGACAGTTCGTCCCCGCCCTCGGCCAGCATTGCAGAGGAGTGGGGGGGGAGGAGAGTGACGGTTCGTTCCCCTCCTGTGACTCATCCTTTGTGTAGTTGTGTTAAATAAAAAACAAATTATAATAATTATAATAGTAAGTTAATAAATTTTTATATAAACCCAATTAACTAACCTGTCTTCACAGCTTTCATCATCCTCTTTTCCAACTTTTACCAAGCCTGTCTGCTCTTAATCATTTTCCACGCTTTTAAAAATCTGTAGCTGATAGTTGTTTGTCTGGCGCTCTTTGGCCAAACCTGGCCCTTGCGCCAATAAAATCAACCAACCAACCAACCAACCACCGTGATTGGGAACCTCAACGAACTATAGGGGGCGCTGCGCAAACGTAAACAAACTTCTCTAGTACGGGTAACGTCGCACGTGTTTCCATAAAGTCGAACGTTAGAATGGCTGGTTTGTCGCTTTCAGTAATTGAAATAATGAAATTTGTGGACGCTTCCAAAAATTCAAGATGCATTAAAGAAGGGGAAGTGATTGGTAATGTAGGCCATATAATTTCTTGTGGAATTAAGAAGGAAGATGGAAGAGAAATTCTCATAGTTTCGCACTGCATTCAGTCCACGACAATAACGTCGTCGCCTCACTCCATCAACGGTGTTTTAGATACAAGTAACAGTGAAATTCCTATAAAGTCATTTGAGTGCTCTTGTAAAGCGGGCAGAAGTGGAACGTGTAAGCACTGTGTAGCAGTAATGCTTTACTGTAACAGGTAATTTTTATTTTTACATTTTCAGGCAAGTGATATAGTAAAACCGACAGGGGTGTTCTAATCCGGATTACTATTAAAAGCTGACATTTCGTTTCACTTGACGTTTTCCAGCACCCATTTTCAATACTGTCAACAATAACATTTGTAATTTTTGAACATTCTGTTCCTAAAAGTGTTTGTGAATTGGTAATTGTTGATGATCATTGGGTTCTGCGTTTTTGAACCGATGACTGTTGACAGAACATTACTAATCTTGTTCCATAATGAAGTTTAAATTTATATGGATAACAGCATTATTTGTTTTCAAGATTATGTAGAAATGCGGTTTTTTTAATTACTACTATGCAATAAAAACATGCTGCCTTGTTTATTATTCATTCAAAGACGTTACTAGGTTAGTAGCATTTCACTGGAAGGATTTCAAACGCAAGACACAAACGTTTATACTAACTTGTGAAAAACATAGCCGAAACCTTGGGAACGACATTGCAGGACACAACAATATGATTTGTTCTTCTTCACGGAATTCTCCATTATACAACTCTCTAATTCCAGAAGCCGCCCCGGTGGCCGCAGTGGTCTAAGGCGTTGACCTCTGATCATTCGTCCGTGAGGGGTCCGGGTTCGAATCCCGGTGAGGCATGGATGTTCTGTTTGTCTTACGGCACTGGCTCTCTCCCTTCCCTGGAACCAGTGACAATAAATTAGGGACGGGCGACTGCTTATAGCCCATTTGAGTTGCTCACGGTGGTCGTTAAACCTCCAATAAAAAAAAAATAATAAAATAAATTACAGAATGAATGCAAAAATACACCAAACTACGACAACTGAACGTAATTAGCGATCTACCAACAGCCAAGCATTGAGCCAAAAACGTTACCCGTACTACAGTAATTCTTCCTTTTGCCGCTAGAGGGAGAGCGGACCGCTGAGATTGCCAATCTCTCACGACTTTACGCTCAAAAACTGAAAGATGCAGAGGTAAGGCGCGTGAAGCTGAAACACTTCACTTGAGCGAGCAGATTGGGGAGGGTGACGTCACGGTTACCGTGGCAACTCGGCGGACAACTGCAGACTTCCAAGCATTCTCAATTCGGCTCTTCACTTGCACGGTTTTGCGTATAAGGATTTGTTTTCTGTATTGAGCGCGCCATGTGAATTAACATCTATTCAAAATTTTGAGTATTTTGGAACTGAATAAAGGCAAAAAAGAATATATTATAAAAAAAATACTGATTAAAACTTTATTTTGAGTAAAATAAGTGAAGAGGCACTGAAAAGCCGCCACTGCTTCCAGGTACCACGAATCCCATGGAAATTCAAAACCAGCCTCAGCATATTTGACATTTAAGGTATATTGTAAATATGAAATTCATGCCATGCAACCTGGTATTACTATAAAGTAGTTATCTTTAGGTATTTCTGTGCTAATTGCACATTAGCATGATTACCCCTGATCATGTGGCCAAAGAATGTTAATCAGTTAGATATTCTTTGATGTGGCCATGCTGACGCATCTGCAGTGCAATATGAAATGTAATTTTTATAACTGTTCCATATAAACCAATCACCCCTAAAATCGGGTTGAACAAAAACTACGTTGTATTATCTTAATCTATATATAATCGTCACAAGACTGTAGTCTTTGAGATAAGGAATCTTCAGTTTAACGGACATCCAGACTACACCGTTGCGTAAGTATAGGTCTGTGCATCTTAAACGGAAGCCATTTTAACATCCTATTGGCTACTTCAAATTCAACTTTCAACATAAGTGAATTATAGGAACGTTGTACAACTAATGTTCCTGAGAAGATATGACCACTCTGAAAAGTAGGATCAATCGTTTTTCCAAACTGAGACTAAAGAAGTTCAGATTGCTGAACCATTTGAATTTCTTACAATGATGCAAAAGACATCGCATCTTACCGAACTTTATATCCTTGAAATGTAACCTAATACCTACTCAGAACGTAGCAAGAGCAGTGAGCAATGCTTCTTTTGCGATTCTTAGAGCTGTTATTAAGGACACTAGGAAGGACATTGCGAAGGTGGAACATGAACTTTATGATACACATCTTTGGTTAGCTAACAAATTAGCAGATTTTGATACTTTAGACATGAACACTTCAGTTCGTAGTATCAACATGTCATCAAACCACAGAATTTCCCTCGAAAGAAAATTCCAAAATTTGATAGCAGGCAATAAGAATAAGCAGGCTTATACCAATAGTAATAATAACGGAATACTGTATCCAGATAATGAAGTGTTTGTCAACTTGTCCAGTCATAGTGCAACTGAAATTGAGAAAAGGACTTTACGATATGATTCTAATATTGCTATCTCAAGAAAGATACCGGTATCAGACATAGTTGCTTCAGTTGATGAATCTCTAATACAAAGCAGTCTCAACTTTGAAGAAAAAGAAATAGTTAGACATCGTATCAGCCAAGTGATAACCGCAAATCACGCTACATTACCTAGACCAAATTTAACGATCAAAGAAATTAATGCGCTTAAAGAATTGCGCTCAAATTCAAATTTAATCATTACTAGAGCTGCCAAAGGAGGCCAGGTGGTTGTGTTGGACAAAAATCATTATGATAACAAAGTCAAAAATCTTATTTCGGATGGACCTTACAAAAAAATAAAGAATGATCCTTCAGATAAACAAGTGAAAGAAATACAGAAATTGATCAAAAACTCAGAAACTCTGAGCCAAAACATAAAAAACAAACTTAAACCTTCATAAACCCGTTGTGCGAGATTCTATGCTCTCCCTAAAATACATAAATCTGGAATTCCTTTCCGGCCTATAGTAAGTAATATCGGCACAGCAGCATATAAGTTATCGAAGTTCTTATCTTCAAAATTATCTACCTTGGCCACTCCAAACGAAACATCTGTGAAAAAATCCATTGAGTTTACCAATCGACTTAAACTACACCCATACGTAGATCAACTAATGATATCCTTTGATGTGGTATCTATGTTCACCAATGTTCCAGTAAAAGGAGCTCTGGAGTCCCTAAAATCAAGTCTTGTAGAGCATCATTACAGCCAACCTGAAGTTGAGGAAATAACAAGACTAGGGGATATTTGCATAAAACAGAACATATTTACTTTCCGTGGAACGTTTTATGAACAGACGGAAAGTCTAGCCATGGGCAGCCCACTGTCACCTATATTATGTGAGATCTACATGCGTCGATTTGAAGAAAAACTTTTCAAACTCGTGAAATTTGACTTATGGATACGATACGTAGACGATTCTTTCGTTCTATGGAAGTGAAAACATTCTGAAATTCCGGAATTAGTCAAATTGATAAATTCCATTGATCCTCACATTCAATTCAGCTACGAAACAGAAAAGAACGGATGCCTACCATTCCTTGACGTCCTGATAACTCGCTTAAATCAATCGCTCGCAACCACAATTTTTCGGAAGCCTTTCGCTATTTTTTCACCTCCACATGCCAAGTCTAATCACCCTTATCAACAAAAACTCAGCGCCTTTTACAGTTGCGTATATCGCGCGATACATATATGTTCAGATAAGGACAGTTTGGAAAAGGAACTTTATTTCCTTAAACGTGTTGCCATACAGCGGGGATACAACCCTTCCATTATAGACAAGGCTCTACCAAAATTCCGGAAACCGAAGTCTATCTCCACTTTAACTCCTGTGATGCGCCCATTGCGAGAGAATTTTGCCATTATTCCATTTTCCCGTGACATTGCCTTCAAAATTACAAAAATTCTCAAAACCTTTAAATTTAAGGTGATTTTTAAACCCATAAACAAAATGAGAATTTAGGATCAAAGGACTGTGTTGAAGACAAAAACTCGTGGGGACTTTATCAAATTCCATGTGAATGTGGCGCTTCGTATATAGGACAGACCCGTAGAGCCTTACGTTTTCGATTGAAGGACCACAAGACCTACATTCGGAATCGTGACCTAATGAAGTCATCGATGGCTAAACACGGTTACGAAAAGGACCACAAATTTCTCTTTGAAGAAGCAAAACTTATTGACAAACCAGATTCAACCACCAAACTTAATATTTTGGAAGCTTTCCATATATATCAGAAGTCTTCGCAACTTGTTAATGACATGGCATCCACGCCATTTCTATCAAACGCGTGGAAGCATCTAACCAAAACACGTGACTGTTAACACCATTTATGATGTCATAGACAATTTGAATATTTAAGTGCCATTCGTCCTGATGAAGCTAGGTCAATACGTAGCGAAACCATGGTCGGCTTGAGAAAATAAACATTTGTGACAACTACGTTGTATTATCTTAATCTATATGTATAGTATATTTTGGTTAGTATTCAAAATGGGAAATTTGTGTCAGCTGTTTAATGCAATAGAACTTCCTGTTCACCACCCAAATCATGCAGGGTACTTTTTTACTTTAAGGTACCTTTCTACAATGCCGATGTTGTGGTGGAAACTAAGCAAAGTTTAAGAGTGTATATTTAATGTTTTGGATTTTTTGGATTGGAGGTTTAACGACCACCGTGAGCAACTCAATGGGCTATAAGCAGTCGCCCGTTCCTAATTTAGGGTCACTGGTTCCAGGGAAGGGAGAGAGCCAGAGCCGTAAGACAAACACAACATCCATGCCTGACCGGGATTCGAACCCGGACCCCTTACGGACGAATGATCAGAGACCAGCGCCTTAGACCACTGCGCCACCGGGGCGGCATATATTTAATGTGTACACAACTTATTAATTTTTTTCTTGTTTGTGGTTTTGTTTGTTGTTGCACCTGGTAGTACCTCAGAGTATTTGTGTTACATGTGTAAGTTATGTGTCACAATATTTATTTTACCTGGGTATTAGTTCTGCGGCCAATATAGATCATTAGCAGGACAAAATGGTTATACAATATGTTTTCCCAAGGTTCCTAAGACCAAAGCCACAGTCAGAGCTGTGACATGCTGGGTTCAGAAATTATGAGGGCCGAATCAATTTTTCATTAGGTTTATTTATTTGCAAACACAATATTCAGGGCGGGCAGTTGATAAAAACGAAACAACAAATACAGTTTATAACTCCGGTTATAAACTGTATGAAGGGATCTCGTTTTTTCCTTTGCCTATGCAAAGGAAAAAAGAGATCCCTTCATATTTTGGATTTGGCAGCTGTCATGTCAGAATATAGCTTTACCAAATGTTATTCGACAGTTATAATGGTGAGCCCAAAAGAAAAAGGAAACAAATAATATTAAGGATAAACCTAACCTAAGTTAAATATCAGGACGCACCAGGAAGTTCAACAAAATCTTTGACATCTATTAAAAATGGTACAAAAATTACTAAACGAAACACGTTTTTTAACGTACTTTTACCTGTTTTACAATGAATGCATTTGTTGTGGAAATGCTTTCAATATATTCTCACTACTTGCCCACTTAAGGGCGGTAGCTCTATTTCCTCGTACCCCTCTTTCAATCTGTTTTTTACTCACTACACTGGCTATTCGAGAGTCGAGAGGACGTTCAAACTGATACATGCACCGGTTGCAAAGAATATCTGAGAAATTAAGGCTCGGCGTGACGTAACTATTGCCGCCATATACAAAGATACAAGATGCAGTGCACACAAACCAACATACAGGCTGATACTAGAGCACTTGTGCATGTGTATTTCTGTTGCCTTCAATTCTGGTAAAGAACAATCAGCCAAGCTACTCACAGCACATTAGTTCACTTCAAATTGTATGAAGAAACAAAATTAAGATGATTTTGTAAATATTGTTTCTTCAAAAATGATGATTCAGTGAGTTAAATTTTTAAATCAATGTTTACAGACCTCAAAATTATAACCAAAGGACTTGAATGAGATTTCTTTATATTTGTGCATATATCTGATGCAAGGTTGTGTTGTTAGTTCAAAGATTAAATTGGTAATCAGATTAACCTTTCATCTGTGCAGAAAAGGGAAACCTGCACCCCTGTAACTTAGCTTAAATTATAAGCAATCATAATGTTCGTAGGACAAATAAACCTCCAACTAAACGAAACCCGTCAGAATCGACAGTTTTTTTTTATTTTTATAAAGAATAAACTCGTATGAAATAACAAATGTGAACTTTATTTTATTGACAAATTTATTCAACCACTTCATTAAAAGCAATAGTCCAGTTTCATGATTTTTTTTTTGACTGAAGGTTTAACAAGACCACTGTGAGCAACTCAATTGGCTATATATAAGCAGTCACCCGTAATATTTTCACTAAAAATGGTCAACGGAGTGTTTTTTTATGTCTTTACATAATGGGAAACGTCTTGCCTACGTGAGTAAACTGGATTGAATGAATATTAAATTGTATATATATATCACACCGTCAAACAGCATAATGCAATCAGGTCTTCGAGAGTGTCCGCTGTTCCAATGAGAACTTTGATAACAATGAGTGATAGCATAGTTTTACTCAACGGTTTGCTCAGAAAAGACTGGACTATCTCAGCCCCTCCATGCTTCCGCCTTCAACAGTGCACTAGTCAATAGCAGGCAATTGAATGACAACTGCATGCTTCTCCCATACACCTTACATGGGAACTTTGCCTTCCCACAGCGCCCGAACAGTTGCCCCAATATAAATTTTTCTCTTTGCATGCCACATCTCCATGGCAAGACTATTTTTGAAACTTCAACCATATCTTTACCTTCAGCCATTCTCTCAAAATAGTACTCACAGTAAACAACCTTACAGAATTAATATACAGGGTTTTCACAAATTAGTTGGGCAAAAAGAATGGTTTATTATACGTAGTTATATAGGCAAACACAAGAGTGAACAAGATTATAAGATAGTGAAACACACCAAGTTTACCTTTTTCACAAATGTTCAATGTGGCTGGCCTTCGTTACTCTGCAAATGTCCTATCGGTAAATCCCTTCTTGCCATATGTTAGTGAGCAGGTTTACGTCGATGAAACCAAGTGCAGTGCTGATTAGTGATTTCAATTCAGGAATGGATTTTGGAAGCAACGGACGGTAAACCTGGTCTTTAATAAAATCCCAATCTAGGGGTGAAAGATCTGGTGATCATGCTGGCCATGGAATAACAACTCTGCGACCAATCTAAACTGGTACTTCAACCTGAGTTAAGAAATCAACACTGTGCAAGTGACACAGTGTGCAATCTTGTTGAAAAATGAAACCTTCAGGCATTGTTTCTTTCAGGATCTGCATCAGGTAAATCTGAAGCATGTTCAGATATGCGATTCCTGTAACAGGTTTTTCAGCAAAGAAGAATGGGCCTGAAACATTAGAACAACTTACGGCACAAAACAAGTTTACCTTGGGACTATTTCTTTCATGCTCTAAGGTGGCATTAGGATATTCGGATCCCCATATCCTAACATTACATCTATTCACTTTGTCACTGAAATGAAACGTTGCCTCGTCACTGAAAACTAACTGCGACAGGAAATAGTCCTGTCACAGTTAGTTTTCCGGTGTACGTGTCCTTCCATAGGCGAACACAGAACGAATGATGAAAAACCGCGACCTACCGTTCAGTGAGACATGGATGCCCAACTAATTTGTGAACACCCTGTATAGATTTATTTTATTTTTCCTGTAGTTGTTGTTGGGTGGCCATTTTCTTCAAGTGCTTGGTCTATTGCTGTAGTGTAGCATTTCCTGAGATTTTTAATTTTTGGCCGAAACGTGACAATGAGGTCTGGGTTCATGAAATCTACTTGGGAATTCCCCTCCCAGGATGATATGTTCAGTTTGGCAATTTATAAGGCTATACAGGGGTGTGAAAGAAAGACAATTTCTTTGTCCCTGATATGTGACATTCTTTGCGTATTCGTGGAATGTGTACTTCAACTCATGATCACCCTTATGCTTAATGTATGCTTTATGTTGTACTGTACAAGTCAAGTATTGTTAATATTTTTTTTGTAGAAGAAAATTATTATTGTCATTATTTCATATAATTGAAAATGTGAGGTTTTAATGCCTTGTCTTCTTTCAGCTAATACTTCAGTCCTGGCAGGGGGCCTTAGCCTAAGAAATATGAGAGAGGCCATGCTGAAGAAGCTGCAAACTGAAACCACAAATGCTGACATTGCTGAAAATTTGCCAGCTTGTGTTTCTGGAGTCAGCAGGAGCCCAGAGCCCCAAGCACTCCTGGTGGTGTGCATATGCCAAGAAGGCAGTTATTTTCTCAGCGTAGAATGATAACGCCTAAAACGGCAAGAATTATTCTTTTTTCAAAAGAAGTTTTTCTTTTTTCAAAAGACTGACTGGGATTATTTTCTCAATTAGGTGTGTATTCGATTTGCTATAATTTGCTCTCAATGTATCATGGCTGTGGCCGAGAATTAAGTTGCACACCTAATAATTTGCAGGGCATACATATTGTCTGTACTTATTGAACGCATGTATATTTTATTAGTATGGGTAAAAAGAAGCGCATGTGTCACAAGTGTTTTGTCAGAGTAATGATAAAATTATTTAATTGTTTTGCATTCCTAATCGTGTTATAAAACGCATAATTTACCTACCAGCAGCTGATATTTTAAAAATTTCATTTTGCAGTGTATGTATTTTGTGTACTTATTTATTGAATACATGTATACTTTATTTGTACGGGAAGAAGAAGCGCATGTATCGCAAGTGTTGAGTCAGAGTAATGTGTTGGGAAAATGCATAATTTACCTACCAGCAGCTGATATTTTAAAAATTTCATTTTGCAGTGTATGTATTTTGTGTACTTATTTATTGAACACATGTATACTTTATTTGTACGGGAAGAAGAAGCGCATGTGTCGCAAGTGTTGAGTCAGAGTAATGTGTTGGGAAAATGCATAATTTACCTACCAGCAGCTGATTTTTAAAAAATTTAATTTTGCAGTGTATCTATTATCTGTACTTATAATTGACGCCATGAACGCTTTATTTGTACGGGAAAAAGAAGCACATGTGTACCAAGTGTTGCATCAGAGTAATCTGTTGTAAAATGCATACTTTACCTAGCGGTAGCTAATTTTTCTAAAAATATTTTGAGATGTATCTATTACCTGTACTTATAATTGACGCCATGTACGCTTTTTTTTTGTATGGGAAAAAAGAAACACATGCTTACCAAGTGTTGCATCAGAGTAATCTGTTGTAAAATGCATACTTTACCTAGCGGCAGCTAAATTTTTTTAAATATCATTTTGAGATGTATCTATTATTTGCACTTATAATTGACGCCATGTACGCTTTATTTGTATGGGAAAAAAGAAGCACATATTTACCGAATGTTGCGTCAGACTAATTAATGTGTTGTAAAACGCATACTTTACCTAGCGGCACCTAATTTTTTTAAATATCATTTTGAGATGTATCTATTGTCTGTACTTATAATTGACACTTTGTACGCTTTATTTGTATGGGAAAAAAGAAGCACATGTGTTACAAGTGTTTAGTCAGAGTAATTATAAAATTATTTCATGGTTTTGCATTACTATTCGTGTTGAAAAATGTATAATTTAACACCAGCTGATTCTCGAAAAATGTAATTTTGCAGTGTACCTATTAGCGACACTTATTGTTGATGCCCTGTGTTCTTTAGTGGTGTGGAAAATTGCAGTGCATGTAACATCTATGATCAATGTAGTAATAAAATCGTTTAATAATTAATATGTATCTGTTTTATTATAGAAATAATTTTAAGAGCATTGTCTTTTTTTTTCAATCTTTTTTGACTTAATATATTTTTTTTGTACCCATAACTTAGATATTCACAACATAATCGGAAATCAAGGTAAGTTATTGCTTCATTTTACTTTGGGATCTAAAGCCTAATGGTGTATGTGCAGAATAAATAGAAACTGGATATGGGATATAATAGAAACCACCTGACAGCATTGGAGCCTCTAGCTGTATTTTTGAAGTCTGTTTTAAATCATTTTTGATAAGTAAAAATTTGTTTGCAGCTGAAAAAAACCCTCCAAAAATAACTTGCAAACAAAAAATAGATTTCTTATCTAAAAACGTTCGGGCAAGATCGTTTTATGCATCACTTTATTACAATTTTTTTCGTTAAAGTGTTAAGCTGCAGCTACATTTCGTTTAGTATGTTTACGTGAAGTTCGTGTCATTTTATTTTTTTAGAGGTAGTACATTTTTTGATTTCCGCAAAAATATAAGGTGTTTCTTTGTTTAAAACGACTCCCAGTTCAGAATTTAAAAGTTGTAAGCAGTTTTATTTTCCCATGACATTAATTTTGAGGCATTTTGGTACCTACGTATTCAATATCAAGACTGAAAAAGTTGGTGCTTAAAGTGAGAATAAAACTGCAAAAAATTTGTTAAAATAATATTAATTGCTAATATATATATTTGTTTCACCAAAAGAAGGGACATTAGTGATGCTCAGAAAAGAACAACAGAAACAAATGCTTTAGTATTCAGACCGATGGAAACAATCGCAGATCAAAGCTTCGCTTCCTTTCCGTGAAATAGGCTTCCCGTCCCGTGTCCCCTACGCTTTTTGCGCCTGAATGTTAACTTTCCCGCAGAGCATCTACGGCCGCATTACATGGTGGCGCTACTGTCGCCTGTTTTACGTTATCTCTACGAGAGTTGAGCTTCTTCACGCGAAGCGTTTATATTCTTTGACTCTACCACGTCACGATTCAAAAACGAATCACATCACGATAAAGTCATCTCCTCTCATAGTTAACAGCAAAAGGGTTCGGCACGATTTGTCTCTGTCTGCTTTATCAAATCAGATTTATACTGTTATCGTAGTTTTTTTTTTAGTTTTTAATTTATACAGAAAGTTTGTTCAGCAGTAAATATAATGGCTGATTTTAATACCAAACGTAGGAAAACCAGCGAGATCTGGAGCCATTTTACTGCCATTGACGAAAAATTTGCCACATGCAATATTTGTAAGCATAAACTGTCCTACAAAACATCAACAGCAAACTTGAAAAAGCACATGGATAGGAAACATCCTACTGTAAGGTATCGATCTCAAATATGTGAAGTGATTTGTGAACCCGATGAACCCCTACACCTGCACCATTTGTATTTGGAATTGGGAGACCCGAAAATGGATTGCTAACCAATGCCAGTAATGAAAATGTGATTGAAGACGGAGTTGCGGAAACAACAGCGAGTGCTCCACAAAAATCAAAAGAAAGTTGCTTTAGGCAAAAATTCCTTTTGGCTCAAAAAAAAAAAAAAAAAAAAAATAAGCGCTGACCAGAAGAAAAACATTGATGGTCTTCTGATGAGTTTGTTCTCGCAGGATTTTCAGCCTTTCAGTATTGTGGAAGACAAGAGGTTCGTAAGTTTTGTTAATGGATTAAATCCAAATTACAAATTGCCATGCAGAAAAACAGTAGCAACAAATATGTTACCTGCACTGTATGAAAAATGTGTCCATGCAATGAATGAAAAATTAAATGATGTCATAAGTGCTTGCATAACTGCAGATTGCTGGACATCAAGCATTAATGAAAGCCATGACTGCACACTTCATCAATGATGAATTTAAACTAGAATCTGTTCTCCTAGAGTGTGCACCATTAAGTGTTTCCCACACCAGTCAGAACATTGCTTCTGAAATGAGACGAGTTGTTGACAAGTCTGGCCTATTAAACAAAGTTCTGGTAGTTGTGACTGATAATGCAACTAATATAAGAAATGCTGTAAAAAGCGAACTTGGTTGGAAACATTTTGGGTGTTTTGCCCACACTCTAAACCTTATTGTTCAGGACTCACTCCAATTTATTAAACCTACGCTAGAAAAAAAAACAAAGCAATTGTGTCTCACTTCAAACAAAGCACTATTGCAAGTGAAAAACTGCTGGCCTACCAAAGGTCCTTGGGTGAAATTCAGCGCAAAAGACTCTTGCAAGATGTGTCCACAAGGTGGAATTCTACTTATAACATGGTAGAACGCTTCACTGATTTACAAGAGGTAGTAAGGAGCCCCATGGCATTGATTGACAAGGAGTTGCCAATTGTCACAGTTGAGGAATGGTTCATATGCAGGCAAATCTGCAAAGTGTTAAGACCATTTGAAGAAGTAACTAGAACTGTGAGTGGAGAGAACTACATGACAGCAAGCAGTGTTATTTTCATAGTTAATGGATTAGAAGACATTTGTGAGAAATTTGTGAAAGAAAACTTTCACAATGTTACAAAATCTGTGGTTCAATTATTACAAAGTGGCCTAACAGACAGGTTCCGTAACATAGAATTCAATAAGACAATTGCTATGTGCACTTTTCTGGATTCCAGGTTTAAGAATTATGCTTTCTCCAACCAACGGGCTGCAGAATGTATGAAGAAAACTGTCCTTGACTTAGTGGCAAGAGATACACTGACGGAAAAAAAATCCCAACACCACGAAAAAATAGTTGTAGAGGAATGAAATGACGGCAATACATTTGTATAGGTAACATATTTAATCGATTAAGGTTTCAAGATCACAGCTTACTGTAAGCGCGAGAAGAGCCATTTTGAATGTGAAATGCTGGTACATTAATAACCGGTGTGACCGCCAGAATGTTGAATGCAAGCACGCAAACGTTCATGCATTGTGTCGTACAGGTGCTGGATGTCAGTTTGTGGGATGGAGTTCCATGCCTGTTGCACTTGGTCGGTCAATACAGGGACGGTTAATGCTGGTTGGGGTGACGCTGGAGTTGTCGTCCAATGATGTCCCATACGTGCTCGATTGGTGAAAGATCTGGTGATCTAGCATGCCACCGCAACATTTCGACACTCTGTAGAGCATGTTGGGTTATAACAGCGGTATGCGGGCGAGCGTTATCTAGTTGGAAAACACCCTCGAATTCAGTTCATGAATGGCAGCACAACAGGATGAATCACCAGACCGACGTACAACTGTGCCGTCAGGGTGCGTGGGATAACCACGAGAGTGCTCCTGCTGCCATAGGAAATTGCTCCCCAGACCATAACTCCAGGTGTAGGTCCAGTGTGTCTCGGCCCCAGACAGGTTGGTTGCAAGCGCTCACCTGGCCTCCTTCTAACCAACACACGGCCATCACTGGCACCCAGGCAGAACCGGCTTTCATCAGAAAACACAACAGATCTCCACTCCGTCCTCCAATGAGCTCTAGCTTGACACCACTGACGTCACAAACGGCAGTGGTTTGGAGTAAGTGGAATGCACACTTCAGGGCGTCTGGCTCGGAGCTGTCCTTCAAGTAACCGATTTGTAACAGTTCGTTGTGTCACTGTGGTGGCAACTGCAGCTTGAATTGCTGCCGCAGAGGCGGTACGATGCGCCACGGCCATACGCCGTACACGGCGGTCTTCCCTCTCAGTAGTGCCACGTGGCCGGCCGGAGCCCGGTCTTCTTGAGGCAGTACCTTCCCTTGACCACCGCTGCCAACAATCATGCACGGTGGCTACCTTCCTGCCAAGTCATTCTGCAATATTGCGGAACGAAAATCCGACGTCTGGTAGCCCTATTCCACGACCTCGTTCAAACTCCGTGAGCAGTTGATAATGACTTCTTCGTCTTCTTAAAGGCATTCTTGACTAACATCAACACCCTACGTCGAATCTCAACGATCACTAACGCCCACAAACGTTACAGCGCGTATTTACAGCAAACCTGCTTTGCATGTTCCGAGGGCGCTACTAGCGCCACACGTATGCGCCGAGCGCGAAATTTGCATAGACGCCATCTTACAGATGTACTCTCATCGCCTACCAACTGTCGTTTATCTGACACAACCCCTTCTTGGTGTTGGGATTTTTTCCCGTCAGTGTATAAACAAGCAATGTCACGAAAGTCAAGGAAGCAGTACACAACCTGAGAGTCCACAGTCTGAAATACAGGAATTTTCAGTGTGGGATTCATTTAATAAGAGCATAGCATCAGTTCAACCCAGAGGTACTGCCACATCTAGGTCCATTATTGAAGTCCAGAGGTACATGGAAGATGGAATCTTACCTCGAGACCAGGATACCCTACTGTGGTGGAAAAAGCATCAGCTTGTTTACCCACACTTGACATTAATAGTAAAAGCCACATGCAATGCACTTGAAACATCTGTTCCTTGTGAACGGATTTTTCGAAAGCTGGAACCATTATTATTTCAGACCGGCGTAATAGAATAGGAAGCAGAAAAGTACAGCAATTGATGTATTTAAATGTAAATATGAAATATGTGTCTTAAAGGTGTGTCACTTGCATATATAAATGTTCCTTATAAGTAAAAAAGTGCATATTTAAATAGGTATAATTAAAGAATGAGCATGCAGTTAAAACATAACTATTTGAACATAATTTTTAATCGCCCCGGTGGCCTGTGATCATTCGTTCGAAACCCGGTGAGGGTTGTGTTTGTTTTAACAGCACTGGCTCTCTCCCTTCCCTGGAACCAATGGTCCTAAATTAGGGATGGGCGAACTGCTTATAGCCCATCGAGTTGCTCACGTTAATCGTTAAACCGCCAATAAAACCCCGCACGGGGATAACTGGTTTTCCAGTTATTTGGGGAGCGGCGCCCCCACGGCCCGAGCTGACCTTGTGACTGGTCAACATCCGATGTCATGCCACCGCTTTGCTGTTGGTGTTTGCAGGGACGGCTGTTCATCCAGCTGTTGGGGAGTCGCGGCCCCACGATCCCGAGCTGGTCTTGTGTCTCGCTTTTTCGTTTTTTATTTATTTTCTCCACTGGCTAGTTGCCTGTGTGGTATTCTCTACCTAATCTCTACCACGTTATGTACTAACACCCCGGTCTTGTGGTTTTGTTGCCCTCCACCACTAACTGATTTATATTAACCGCTCAGTTCGTAGGTTGCTGAGATTCCGTTTAGGTTCCCTGCCAGGATTTGTCTTCTTTAGATTTCTTTTTTTCCTTTTAGCTGGTTTGGGTGCTAGACCTACCTGCATGTTTGCCGCGTGCGGAGACCCGTGAGGCGGAAATGGGATGTCTGGCGGCTGAGGTCGCAGGAGACCGGATAAGTGCCTCCTGTGTACCAACACTCCTCTTCGACCCCGGCTTCGCTGTAAACGGGAGGCTAGAGACTAACCCACCTCTAGTCAGAAGTCATGTACCGAGTTGTGTACCGGGCTTTAGCGGCTTTTTTGTCGTATGGCACGGCAGGGTGAGCCCGGGGGCTGTGGGATCATGCCAAAGGCGTTGGCATGACGGTACCAGGAGGCCGAAGTGTCCGCCGAGTGCGTGTGATCACAGCCAACGGACTATATCTGCAACGTATAAGCTCCAGAACTGTGTCTAGCGTCATTTTCTTGGCTTGCGGACCTCCAGTTCTCCCTTGTAGGGCTCGGTGGTGGGTGGAGTAGTCTGCAGACGAATCTTCCTTCTTTTTCCATGGGTAAACCCAAACATAAACACTCCAAATTTAAGTCACCTGAAAAAATGATAGTTGCAACCGACTCTCCGTCTTCTCAACCTACCAAGTCTCATACCCTTAAACGGTCTTTAGACATTGACCAAGAATGTGGAACCTCTTCTTCGGCTGCTGTACCAGTCGCTCCGAAGCGTCGTCTCCCCTCGATTGCTGTGACTACGCATGCTACACACTTACTTGTAGAATCCATCGATCCGAATGAGAGACTGTCCACCAGATCTCCATTTTTTATATCTAAAGCTTTGGACGCTGCGGTTGGCCCCTTGAAGTCTGTGAGGAAGCTTCGCTCTGGGGACCTGCTTGTTCAAACTTGCAGTGTTTCTCAGAGTAACACTCTTTTGCTCCTTACTAGTCTTCAAGGCATTCCTGTCAAAGTGGCACCTCACCCGTTTCTTAACACCTCTCGGGGTGTTATTTCGGAATTTGATCTCTTACCATGCAGTGAAGAAGAATTGGTGTCTGAACTTGCAGATCAAGGTGTTCTTGCTGCACGTCGTATGATGTTCCGGCGCGATGGTTCTTTGATTAAGTCTAAAAATGTGATCTTGACTTTTAACTCCCCGAAAGTTCCGACCGAAATAAAGGCTGGCTACTTGGTCTGTGGAGTTCGCCCGTACATTCCCAGTCCTCTGCGCTGTTTCAGGTGCCAGAGGTACGGGCATTCCCAACGTTTCTGTAAGAGTTCCGCTCGTTGCGCTAATTGTGGCTCCAGTGAACATGACGGGGAAGGTTGCACTTCTGCGGCCTCCTGTGTTAACTGTGGTGAGGCCCATGCAGCTTACTCCCGCAACTGTATGAAATGGAAGGAAGAGATGGCGATCCAGCGCCTCAAGACCCTGGAAGGCCTCTCGTACCCTGCTGCCAAAGCCAAGTTGGGTATTCCCAACACCCGACAGCGTAGTTTTGCCGCAGTTGTTAAGTCTCTGCCACAACCCGTGCAGACCTTTGTTCCGCGCCCTGTAGCTCTCGCCGCACTTGCCAAGCGATCTACAGTTGAACAAGCGACACAGGTGGATTTCACCGAGCTCCAGCTTATTCGACCAGCTGAGTCTGCGCCTTCTCTTTTGAAGACGCCCGCCTCTTCCTGTTCCCAGCAGACAGCCTGCACGTGCGGAAGACCCGGCCCTCAATCCGCAAAGGTGTGCAGTGTCCATCAAACTGTCTCGGCCTCTGCTAGGTCCCCACCCTCAACCGACATTATAGAGGACCATGGGGGGAGGAGAGTGACAGTTCGTCCCCAGCCTCAACCAGTATTGCAGAGGAACATGGGGGGGAGGAAAGTGACAGTTCGTGCCCGCCCTCTGCCAGCATTGCAGAGGAGTGTGGGGGGGGAGGTGAGTGACTGTTCGTCCTTCTCCGTTAGTAATTTTTTTTATAAATCTGATTAACTACCTTGTCTTCCCTGCTTTCATCATACTTTTTTCAACTTTTCCCAAGCCTGTCTGTTCTTACTCATTTTCCACGCTTTTCAAAATCTGTGGCTGATAGTTCTTTGTCTGGCGCTCTTTGGCCAAACCTGGCCCTTGCGCCAATAAAATCCAACAACCAACCAACCAACCAACCAACCGCCAATAAAAAAAAAGCACAATTTTTACACTTTACAGATGCATTCCCCTTTCAAACTGGTTTTCTTTTTTTCTTTAATTAATTTAGAAGTTACTGTGACGGAGTGGCATTATAAATAAACAAAAGCTACCTCAAGTAGTATAACTATACTAGTGATCCGAAATTTCTCGGTGTAGAATAGAAATAAAAGTTTCCAAGGTTTTACACATCAACCAGATGGCTTTCTCAAGGAAGGTAGACAGCTAACTGCATAATTTTTAATCGCCCGCTGGCACAGTTAGCTGTCTACCTTCCTTGAGAAAGCCAACTGGTTGATGTGCGAAAGCTTGGAAACTTTTATTTCTATTCTACGCCAAGAAATTTCGGATCACTAGTATAGTTATACTATTTAAGTACAGTTGGTGTATTGTTCCTTGTTATTAATTAAAAGCTACCTTACTACACAATTCTACACTTGTAAGAAAAATTGGCTATGAATCTCATTGCATTGTACACTAGAATTTACTGAATTAAAATAACTGCTAGATAGCTTAATGCACTCAAAATCTCACCAAGAATTAAAATAACTGCCAGATACCTTAATGCACTCAAAATCTCACCAAGTTGACCCAAAATTATCTGAATTTGCAATACTGGAATATTTACACTATTAACAAGAAATCCATATAACTGCCTAATGCAAATTTGCACTAGTTTTTTAAATCCACCATCTGGACAAAGTTAAAGTTAATGAAAAATTGAAGAAAAAATTAAATAATCTGTAGGCAAATTATGAACACGTTAAAGTACTTTTAAGTTGGGAACAACTCAGACACCTTCTAGACAACATCACATATAATTAGACCAGACCAAAATCAGAAATTTTAAATAGAGAGACACAAAAGATCTTTTTTTTTCATTTTCTTGGCCTTCCAAAGGGAATAAAAAATGAATTATTACTAAAATTCATTCAAATCCCATATCAAATGGATGTTCGAGTCCAATAAATAAATGCAACTGCGTGCATTCTTTCATTTATCATTTCCAAGAAATACATGGATCTGTCACAGGTCTTTCCATGCAGTTTTAAGAAAAGTGGCCAGTTTCCCCAAAAAATTCATTAAATTTAGCAACAGATCAATACCATGTGACCTAAGGGTGTAAAAGCATTCTCTTCTACATAGAGGAAGTATACTAAATTTTAACATGAATTTTTATTGATAGAATCACAATTGCTATTAATTGTTGGCCTCCGGCCCACCACACCGCTATGTTGCTTGACAAATGAAGAAATACTTATCTCGGGATACGTGAATTTCAAATCGGTGAAATATACGCACATCAAATCACAAGGATAAGCAGGCAGTAAGTAGTTCCATCTTTAAAAAATTAAATATATATCTCCAGTTAGATAATGGCACGGAAATTTATTTAGCCGCCCCGGTGGCGCAGTGGTCTAAGGCGTTGGCCTGTGATCATTCGTCCGTAAGGCTCTGGCTCTCTCCCTTCCCTGAAACCAGTGGCCCTAAATTAGGGACGGGCGACTGCTTATAGCCCATTGAGTTGCTCACGGTGGTCGTTAAACCTCCAATCAAAAAAAAAAAAATTTATTACAATCAGAGAGAAGCCTGAGTGCAACCTGAGGGTAGTGTCATTTGGCTGAATATTTTCTCTGACTTCTAATATTTCAGCCACTGGTCTGAAAATTGATAGTTAGGTGAAACAAGTCAGTGTGCACCCAGGGAGCTAATAAAAACTCCCAACACCGAATTATCTTTGTGCAAAATCCAGTTCCATTCTGTGAAAAACTGTGCAATCTACGAATAACCCCAGTTTAATAAAAACTCCAGCTCCTATTTTTACAGCCACTGGTCTGAAAATAGTTAGTTAGGTGAAACTGGTTAGCAAGCACCTGGGGAGCTAATAAAAACTCCCAACACTGAAATATTGCTGCGCAAAATCCTGTTCCAATTGGTGAAAAAACTGAGCGCAACCTGCGGGAAGCGCCATTTTGTTGGAAGTCATTTTCTCATACCTCTACTTATTAAGACATTGGTCTAATAACTTAAGCAGTGATTAAGCATCACTAGGTTGTTTAGAGGGAAAATTTTCAAGATATGCGATGTAACTGAAATTTTCTTTTAATATGATGCGGAGTTACTGAAATTCTCTTTTGGTTATCGGATTTAATCAGTTTTTTGCAAGTCATCCTGTGGAAAATAAAACTGCTGGGAAATTGTTAATATCTCAGCTACTGGGCTAGAATTCTCAGATACACACACATCTGCATGCTTGACAAGTGTGCAGAATTTCAATAACCCTCTTAATTATTCTGCAAAGTTATTAAATTTTATTTATTCTGATCAAGTGCAGTTAAGGTAGACAGAGAGTGGCACTTGACTGACGGTGCTATACAAATTGTAGCATCTGTTCTGATCACCTTGAAATCTGACACGACTCATTCTGTGAGTCATGATATCAAAGCATGACTCACAGCGTCTTCCTGCTACTGCTGCATATCTCTTCGTTCTGCTCAAGCGAGTTATATATATTTTTCATCGACATCATTGCAACGACGCAGCTTCTACTATTTTGCTGGCTGGCGAGACACTCTGCATCATTTTTCGAAGCCGGCTTCTCGCTAGACTATGCCTCACATATGCTGGTTGGTTGGTTGGTTGGTTGTTTGATTTTTATGGCGCAAGGGCCATGGTTGGCCAAAGAGCGCCAGAAACAAGACAAACAAATAGTATTAAAAGTGTGGAAAAAAGCTTAAAATCTGACTGATCATGTAAAACTGAAAAAAGAAAACGATGGAAGGGCTAAAAAAGATAATGGAACAAACAGTATTAAAAACATGATACAATGATTAAAATCTAGCTGATTCAGTAAAACTGAGAAATGAGGATGAAGATAAGGCTAAAATCTAGATACGTTTAAAATAGTAAATTTCTTAAAAAAATGAAAACACGGCAACAGAGTCACAGTGGTCATTGAGAAGCCGCTGCAGTGTAGCGGCGTCCTCGGTCAACAAATGAAAATGAAGGAAATGAAAACGTACATCACGAAAACGAACACAGGTACACAGAAGATGAGTGACAGTGAGTCGGCAGTTGCACGTCTCACACATCGGCGCAGTGTCGCCACACAGCAAAAAGCGGTGAGTGAAACGACAATGCCCAATGCGGAAACGCGCAAGCACCACTTCCTCCCTACGGTTCCGACGATATGAGGATTTCCAGACTTCAAGATTAGGTTTAATACGATGCAGTTTATTTTCCACCTGTTGGTCCCACAGACCTTTGCCACGTTCGCTTAATATGGTCGCGAACAAGAAAGCGGAAATCCCGGTGAAACAGTGGCAAGGGTGTGACGACCAAAGAGGAAGCAGATCTAGCAGCCGCATCAGCACACTCGTTACCCGAGATTCCAACATGCCCGGGAATCCAACAAAATTGTATCTGGACACCGGCCTCGAGCAAAGAACAAAGAAGCCTTCGTACGGTAAGAAGAAAAGGGTGGTCACAGCAGTCCAACGATGACAGTGACTGTACAACACTCAAAGAATCAGTGTACACCGCAACCCGTTGATGAGAGCCCGACTGAACATGAAGCAATGCAAGATACACAGCATGCATCTCCGCCGAAAACACCGTGGCCTCAGCTGGGATCCGCGCTACTGACACGTCATCTACACAGACAGCCGCGGATCCAACAATTCCCTGCATCTTGGAGCCATCAGTGAAAATGGGGGTGTAGTCAGAATTGAGGTCACGGTGCTCAGCGAAGAGCTGCTGGTACACTGACGCAGGGGTTGAGGATTTATCGAAAGATGTAAAGGTGGTATCAACCATGACACCAAGTGGGTGCCATGGAGGATCCCCAAAGCCCCTGGTCTCTCCAACAAGTGACAGGTCGAGCCCTACATCACGGGCTACGGTCGCCATACGAAGACCGAAAGTTGAAATGCAGGAGGGCCGGTTCCCGAATAAACGAGCATGCTGAGGATGAAAAACTGCATCGTATAAAGGATGGTCTGGAAGAGAACTAAGTTTCAAGTAGAATTGAATAGACAGCTGCAGACGGCGTAATTCAAGCGATGGTTCGTTCGCGTCAGCGTAAAGGCTGGGAATTGGAGATGTTCGAAATGCTCCCGAACAAAGACGCAGTGCTTGATGGTGAATAGTGTCCAAAGGCAGGAGAACGGAACGACGAGCAGAGCCATACACGATACAACCATAATCCAGTTTTGACCGTATTAGAGAATGATAAATGCGAATCAACGACACACTGTCTGCGCCCCATGAGACTCTCGAAAGGATCTTAAGAATAGATAGAGCCCGCAGACAGGAAATCTTGAGCCGCCGAACGTGCGCACGGAATGTACGCGCACGGTCGACGGTCAGTCCAAGGAACTTGGTCTCCGGTAAAACTGGTATGGCTGCACGGTCAAAAAACAGCTCTGGGTCAGGATGGATGCCGCGCCTCCGGCAGAAATGGACACACGCTGTCTTGTCGGGAGAAAGAACGAAACCATTGCTATTCGCCGCTTTAAAGATCTGGTTAATCGCAGACTGCAACTGCCTTTCAATAAAATTCATGCTGGATGACGAGCAGAAAATGTGTAAATCATCAACATAAACTGTAGCCGAAACAGCAGGAGGAAGATTTGTTAAGAGACAATTAATGCGAAGGATGAACAATGTGACAGATAAAATGCAACCTTGAGGAACACCTTGTTCTTGATGGAACGGTGCCGAGAGCGTCGCACCCAGGCGCACCTGGAGCACCCGATTGCGAAGAAAATGTACAATGAAGGTTGGAAGATTTCCTCACAACCCGCACGCGTGGAGCTCACGAATAATACCGTACCGCCACGCTCGATCATAAGCTTTCTCAATGTCAAAAAATACAGAAACCAGGTGCTGCCTACGCACGAACGCCTCGCGCACAGATGTCTCAAGGTGCATGAGGGGATCGTGAGGTGAACGATGACGGCGAAAGCCGCTTTGTGATGGTGAAAGTACTTGATGGTATTCTAAAAAATGAATTAACCGGGAATTAACCATGCGTTCAAGAACTTTACACAGACAGCTAGTGAGAGCAATTGGACGATAACTAGAGGGAGACTTAGGATCCTTGCCAGGTTTGGGAAAAGGCAGAACAAAAGCTTTTCGCCAAGATTCCGGGAAACTGTGCTCCGACCAAATACGATTATACAAGATTAAGAGATTCTCGAGAGACGACTGCGAGAGATGACGGAGCATGTCATAATGGATGCCATCGGGACCCACCGATGTAGCGCCGGACCGATGCAGAGCCACCCTGAGTTCAACCATGCTGAAGGGGGAGTTATATCCGGTGTCGAGAAAAAGCGCAAAGGAGATTCTCTGGCGTTCCGCAGTGGATTTAATCCTCAGAAAGGAGGAAGGATACGCCAGGTCACTCGACACGGAGGCAAACGCCTCCCCCAAACAATCAGCAATCTCCCCGACTCCAGCATATGTGCAGCCGTTACTCTCGAGAATGGAGATCTGGTGAGAGCTGTAGTTACCCCGGATCTTTCGA
The DNA here is from genome assembly GCA_039090855.1 of Macrothele yani. Classification (NCBI taxonomy): domain Eukaryota; kingdom Metazoa; phylum Arthropoda; class Arachnida; order Araneae; family Macrothelidae; genus Macrothele; species Macrothele yani. Next base: position 37,832,050 of record CM077031.1, on the reverse strand, counting down.
ATCTTGTCCCACACACTTTTCGAACTGGCACGTGGAGTGAGAGATGAAACATACTGGATCCAAGACTCCGTCTTGCTACGTCGAAGCACCAACCGAGCATAGGATTTTGCTCGTTTGAATGTAACGAGATTAGCATCGGTTGGATAACGCCGAAACGTAGACCAGGCCTTATGTTGAGCTCTCCTAGCCGCTGCGCATTCAGGGGTCCACCAAGGTTTCGGACTTCTGGAGAGTGTCGTAGATATTTTTGGTATAGAAAGATCAGCTGCCTGAAGAATACAATTTGTGACTTCAAGAACCGCTGCGTCGATTGACTCTTGGGTCACCATTGCAGAAAATATCAAAGCTGACGGTGTGAAGACCTCCCATCTCGCACGCTCCATCCTCCAACGAGGAGGGCGGGAGGCAGAAGATGGCATGTTCGCATGATGCGAGAGGACAATTGGAAAGTGGTCACTCCCGTGGAGGTCGTTACACACCGCCCACGACCAGTCAGCAATAATTGATGGTGATCCCAAGGTCAAATCGATCGCACTGAAGGATCGTGTCGGTTCATGGAAGTACGTCTCAGCACCGGTGTTAAAAAGGCACAAAGAGGCCGAGGACAGAAGAGACTCTATGCGACGACCTCCCGTGCTGATGCTGACACTACCCCACAAATGATGATGGGCATTGAAGTCACCTAGTATTAGAAAGGGTGAAGGCAGCTGATCAACCAATCTCTCCAGTACCGAGACGCTCACGTTCTCGTCCGGCGGCAGATAGACACTGCAGACAGTAAGAGGTACAGGCATAGAAATACGAACCGCCACGGCCTGCACAGTTTTGGAAACCGCGACGGAAGATACCGGAACCCTGTGAGGGACGAGAATAGCGACTCCCCCACAAGCTATATATATTTTTTTTGATTGTAGGTTTAACGACCACCGTGAGCAACTCAATGGGCTATAAGCAGTCGCCCGTCCCTAATTTTGGGTCACTGGTTCCAGGAAAGGGAGAGAGCCAGTGCCGTAAGACAAACACAACATCCATGCCTCACCGGGATTCGAACCCGGACCCCTTTTGACGAATGATCAGAGGCCATCGCTTAGACCACTGCGCCACCGGGGCGGCCAGGCTATATTTCCAGACGAGTTATCTGTCCGAAATGCACTGTAGCCTCGAACTGAAAGCAGGTCCGATGGTTTACGCTTCTTCTCCTGTAGACAAAGGCACACCGGAGAGTAAAATGAAAGCAGATGTTTCACTTCATCAAAGTTCGTCCGAAAACCTCGACAGTTCCACTGAATGATTGAAGCCATGGTTATAAGTGAAATGTAAATGAAAATGATCAAACGAAGTCCGGCTCCATCGCCTCTTCTGGGGGTTCCCCCAGATCTGGAGGCGTGTGACCAGGGGCTAAGATGGGAGCATGTTTTGTCCCAAGTGTCTTACCGGGAGGCGCACGACGTTGAGTCGTTTCCTGAGATTTTGTAGGAGAAGAAATGCTTTTCTTATCCTGGGCTTTGGTCTTTTTGTTAGAAGAAGTGGCCTGAGTTCCCTTGTTGGTGGTGGGATGAGTCTGCTTCGGCGAAGTGGTGGGTGGCGCTTTCAGACCCCTAGCTCGAGACTGGAGTGCCTCCAGTCCGGCTGCGATGATGTCGTTAACATTGAATGGACATTTAAGGGGGATCTGAATGTCGGTCTGAGTGGCAACCGTAGATTTGGCAACAACCACTGAAGCGTATGATCGCCGATCAGATGTAACAGGAACCACTTTTCTTCTGGCCTCAGGATAGGAAATATTTTCCACCGTTTTGATCCGTTGGATTTCCTTCTCCTCCTTCCACTTGGGACAATCTTTGGCTGATGCCGCGTGTGAACCCTTACAGTTCACACAAAACTCAGCCTCGGCCACACATTCTGACAAAAGATGCTCTGTGGCACCACAGCGTCCACACCTAGGATTGCTCCTGCACGACTGCTGAGAATGGCCATAAGACTGGCACCTAAAACATCTCAACGGGTTAGGGATGTATGGGCGTACTTCTAGGTGGAGATACCCTGCCTTGATGGACGTAGGCAGGGAAGGGCTATCAAAAGTTAAAATGATGTTCCGGGATCTGACGGACTGCCCATTCCGCCTGAATAGAATACGCCGCACACCCGTAACGTGTTGACTCCTCAGTTCTTCAAGTAATTCTTCCTCAGCACACTCAACGAGGTCCTGAGAGGAGACAACACCTCGAGATGAATTTAGGTATCCATGGGGTGTTATTTTGACCTGAGTCTCAAGCAGCGTGGTGGTGTTAATAAGTGTGGAACAGTAGGCCACAGTGGACATTTCTACCAGAAGATCTCCAGATTGGAGCTTCTTTACGCTCTTAGGAGAGCTTGCAATGGATTGAAGAGCTTTATTTATCCAAAATGGACTTTTGGCACTCAAAGGCTTTGAAGGGTCCAATGAGTGCACAAAAAAGAATCGAGCATTTGAACAATCAGGGACATGTTTTTTTGCAGAAGGGGATGACCCTTCCTCCATACCTCTTTTGCTTTTTGGTTCTTGGGAAATTTTATTTTCATCCATGAAAAATTTTAATAATTCGTCCGCCGACTTCCCCACCCACAATCGAGCCCAACGAGGGAGAGCCGGAGGTCCGCAAGCCCAAGTGGACGCAGGACGCGACTCTAGGGATAGCAAGCGGATATAGCAAGTTGATAGGGCAGACATGCGCTCGGCGAGCACCCAGACTTTCCCATGCCTGGGGAACACCCCTTTGGCATGCCCACCTATCCCCAGACTCACCCTGTCGTACGAGACGACAAGCCGTTAGAAGTCTGGGCTCCACTCGGCCACAGACCTCATTGACTAGGAGTGGGTTAGTTCCCAGCCGCCCGTTTAGGGTGAAGCAGGGGGCAAAGAGGAGTGTTGGCAACTGGCGGCAACAACACCCAGGCCTCCAGAAACCTCAGCCTCCAGCATCCCCTTTTCCACCTTACAGGTCACCGCACACGGCAAACGTGCAGGCAGGTCTAGCTAACCAGCTCGGAAAAACAAAGAAAGAAACATGAAATGGAGAAGACAGGAAAGAAAACGAGAAACTAAAATCCTGAGCTGGCGCATAATCACAACCTCAGCAACCTACAACTGAGGCGGGAGCGTGTCAAGTGAAAAAACAAAAAACATAAAAAATGTGAAAATTCACATCTAGTTCATGTCGGCTCGGGCCGTGGGGACGCCATCTCTCAGCAGCTGGATGAACAGCTGTCCCTTCGGTGATGTAATCGTACAATACGAAAAAGAAAGATGTTCCGTCACAAGGTCAGCTCGGGCCGTGGGGGCGCCACTCCCCAAATAACCAGAAAACCGGTTATCCCCGTGCGGGGCCTCACATATGCGGACGCTTACGCTTTTCTTTGCCTACGTTTCATGCAGTGTGGGCCCAGGACTCCGAGTGGTTCAAAGCCCACGTTCCACACCTCGACTTTTGTTTTAGGGACACAATCTGTGTGTGTATTTTATTTGTCTCTAGGCTCTGGTTTTGTATGGGTTTCTGCTTTTCTTCCTACAGGGGTAGGATGAGCGGGTTTTGTTTTAATTTGTGATTCGTGGGACAACTGTTCCATGTCCCGCCTCTTTTATATTTCTGTGGACCGTAGCCTTTTGTTCCGAATAGCGGTGCTGTTCTGGTCAGACAACTCTACAATGACGTATCTATTGCCAATGCTTGTTTCTGTTCGGATGTTGTTGTCACTTGTTTTTTGTTGCAGTGGTATTGTATTGCAAGAATCTTGCATCTTTGTGCATGCACCAATATTTTATGTGTTTAAACTTACTCTATTTTGTACTGATTTTTTTGCATATGTCTCTTGTTTCCCTGCTGTATGTACCTATTGTGAATCTAAACTGTGCAATCTCATGTTTCTTTGTTAGCATTGTGTATCTTCCTTGCGCAGTGTGCACCCTTGTTTTATTTCCTACTGGCGTTGGGTACTCATTATACAAACCATTTGTGTTCTGTTTTGTGTGCACTTCATATGGTTGCAGTGGTTCATTTTTGCATTACTGTGGCTGCTTGCTATGGCTTCACCCGAGCACATCCTGTTTCATTTTTTGTAGAAGCACCATGCATTTGTGTATTGTGCATCTGTGTCTGCCTATGAATCTGTGTAAAGTGCTCTTGACGGTTGAGCCGATCTTGTCTGTTACTTTTGCCTTGAGCCTTGGCATGTACATAATGTCCTGCACTAGTGCTGCATTATTACTTAGTATCCTGTATATATGTCTTATGTTGCTGCACTGTTGTTTTGTTTTATTCTTTGACGTCTGTCATTTTTTCTGCATTGTTTATCAAGTGCTGTTATGTTTGCTATTTTTCTTAGCTCATTTGTGTATCTTTCTTGTTGTGTATTATGAATTACCTGTTTCAATCTGCCTGCACTTGTTGCCATTTATGTAGTGCGTTAACGCACCTCCCCACCGGTGGGGGGTCCTATTTGCAAACATTCAACTTAGTGCTGTTACCAGTGATCCTCATCTTTGTGACCATGCCATTTCTTTTACCTGTGCAATAACTTTGCATGGATATGTCTTCATGACTTTTCTTACCTCATGTACATTTTTGTGCACGTCATATGCTTTGCATCTCGTTTTTTCTGACCTCTGTATTGTGCTTACGTTAGTTTTTCTGGTCACTGTACGATCATGCACTTTCCTATGCTTCATTTTTCTATGCTACCACTTCATTATGCGGAGTGATTCTTGTGTGCACCACTGTAAGTCTCCCTGTATGTTAATGTTGCATTCTTGTTACAGCGTTGTATGTACTGTGTGGTTTTGCTACCTTATTGTTGCTTTGCACACGGTAGCCTTAGCTTTCATGTACTTTGTGCGCCCATGCGGGCTCTACCCCCATTGACTGGGGTTTTAACATTATGTTTCTTTTATTGGACGATCAGATTCCGCATATGTAAATACTTCATTTTGTGTTTACCTTTTGATACCATATTTTAGTGCTTTCTTTATAGCTGTAGTGTCATCTGCTCTTCAGAATAAAGACATGTTTGGCCTCAAAATAACTTGAAAATACTTTCAATACTCTAATGGTAACCTAGTGCTCCTCAAACCTAGGGCAACACCAAAACATTCTTTTTGTAAATACAAAACAAAATGTGAACAATAATAGTTTGAAAATAAAACAGTTTGACAAACTTAGAAAAATTAACAAATGGAAGGACGCCGGTTGGTTGAGGTTAGCGGAGGAATAACAATTCAAACTGTTCGAGCTACTAATATGTTATGAATAAAAGTGCAATGGCCTTTTCTATTTTCAGAAAGGGGATAAAGTGAGACTTAATGGTATGTGGCAACCCTTATTAACTAGCAATCGTAGCCCCAGGGCAAGATAATGGCACTGCCATTTGGCATCACTCTGTTAATATGTGGTGAATGTTAAAAAAACCATCTCCCGGGTTACTAGAATTTGAAAATTCTTACCTTGAAAGTTTCATACATCAGTTTTTCGCTCTCTTTTTTTCTGTTTTTTATGAACTTGTTTTTGATGGCCGTTATAAGGAAGCAGTAGAAACAAGTTGATCAGGAAAAATCTGATGTATTCAAGCACTTTCAAGGTAAGAATTTTGGAATTCTAGTAATCTAGAAACTGTTTTTATTTTTTTAACATTGATTCTATAGTGCTTTACCCATTTTTGAACAAAGTTGAGAATATGTGGTGAGCCTGAAAAAAGATTTTTTCATCATGGAGGGTAAATCTTCCTTTTCCAGTCATCTCTATGATGCCGCTTTTAACTAGTTTATACAGCACCTTCTAGGAAGCTTTGGGAAGTTAAACTTACGTATTACCCCTTCTTGTGTTCTTGTAGGCACTGTGATAAAGGTACAAACTACAAACATCCAGGTGGTTATATAGCCTTTTTTTTTTAATTGTGCTAAAAATATTTTCATCAAATGGACAATTTCAACAATGTATCGTTGTGGGAAATAATCAAATTTTACAAGTAATTAAACAATTTTGTAACCCAACAGTGTACAAAAGTGTGATCAAGCTGAATAAAAATGTTCTAGCAAAAAAGTAATTTGGTTGCCCTTCTCAATTAGGAAGGTAAACATGAAAAAAACTTATTGCTCAGTATAAATTTAGCTTTGGCATATAAGCTACTGCTTGTAGTGGATCCATACACTGTTTTAATAATTTTGAGCACACAGTTATTATACTATTTGCATCCTTTTTGTCATTTTTGAGCAAGCAGTTTTTTTATACTATTTGTCATCTTGAAGACAAAATAATAATCATCAACAATTTGCTCAGATTCTGGTGAAACATAAAATATATCCACATACAATTAAAAAAATATATATTTAATCACAAATTAGTTCTGATTTACATATCAAGTCATTATCATACTCTGAAATGAGTGTTAACCAAATGTTTTTTTTTTAATAAACATTTCCGGTATTTATGTATTAGTAGGGCGCCAGTGCAACTGTCCCAATTGTCCATGGGTAGTGCCACATGAGTACAGCAGAACTAAAAATTGTGATCTAAATAACACTCAAATACTGGCTAATAAAAATTATTTCTTTATTATAAATAAAAAATGAATATCAAAAATTCTTTTAATGATGCAAAAAAATCTACATATTTTTTGGCGGCCAATAAGTTTTAATAGCATTTAAAATGGAATCAAATGGGTCTGAGGTAACTAAACGATGTCTCCACATAAGTGAGCTAAATACAAATCCATAGCTGTCTCACAGTTCCGCGATGACATTTGTTTCTCCATTTAGCTGAGCCCCACAATCTTTCTGTTGTTTGAGGGTGGGCTCTACTTTTCGGATCAACAAAATGATACTTGTGATTGAATTTGAAATGCTGAAAACCTGCCTCTTCTAACTCTTCAGTCTTTTATGACTTCTATGAATTGGAATGTATTGTAGAATTTTCCATAACATGATTCTTGATTTCGTTCATTAGGGTTTTCGCACTTCTGTCTGCCACTTTAACTAAAAAGCACTCATTAGTGGAATGACAAATTCCTCTGAAAATCCACTGTTCTGGTAGCACATGACCTGCATTACACTTTCTCTTCAAAAGTAAAGTTTCGTCTACTTCCACAATTAATTCTGGACGGCCAACTTTTTTGTTAGACTGACCTTCGCTAAAAGCTATGCAAACTTCTCGCAAACAGTTATTAAAATGAACAGAGTTGTGACTTACCATATCCAACTGGCGTTCACACACACCACTTAAGTGAAGTCAATTCCACACTACAGCTTCCAGCTACAGATAAATAAACCGAACAGCAGTTTAAAAAGGAATCCTACTATTCTCAAACCAATTTCCTGTTCATAAGCCTAGTTTAGATCTACATGCTCTAATGTTGCACAGCCATTGAATTCTCTCACCTCCAAAATAAAGCTTAACATATCCTTTCCATCAGAAGAATTCCTTTAGCTTGTACAGCACTTTTTTCATTTCCAAGTAATTCCCAAATTTTCACATTGTTTGAGAGCAAAGAAATAGGTAAGTGGCTGAGTGTAGAATAACAATAATCATAATAACGAGATGTCATCTGCACTACTCATGTGATGCCATCTATCGTCCTTTAGCTTTTATTTCTCTAATTTTCATATTGTTCGAGTGCAAAGAAACACATTACAGACTAACCTTATGTCATCTGCTGTACTCGTGTGGCGTCAGCTATTGACATTTGGGATATAGCGCCCCACTAATGCATAAGTGCCAAATTTCCAATATAGAATTTCTTAAGCAATGGAAAAATATTTAATACCACACCAAAGTAAAAATTTACATCAACAATTTCTTTTAGGATTGCAAATTTCACATCCTAGTTCTAATGAGGAAAAAACCCAATCGAACTAAGCTAAGCCAAAATATCAATAATTTGGTTAAAATAATATAAAACTGCAAGGCCAAATCCCACAATTTTGGTTATTACAAAACTTTAGAAACATTCTAAATTCTTTCTTAACCAATTCATGCATAATTTTGAAACTTTCTAAATTCATTTTTAGCCAATTCATGCATGACATTGATACTAAAGGGGGAAAAAGTATTTGTAAGTTTCCTCACATAAAAAAAAGGCCAGAAAAAGAGATAAAAGTGCTCCTTCATCCTGATTTTTTAAGATTATTATCACTGTTTTCCTTTGGGCTGATTAAATTTGGGTGGCTCATTGCTATTTTTTTTCAATTTAAAAGAGGGATCGGCACTATCCCACAATCTAACGCAATTTGAAAAGTAACTGAAAAGTTACATGCCCAACTGGGGATGCATAAAAACAGTTTATCTGCCAAGTAAAAAAATGCATGTTCAGAAAAATATATCTTTTTACAAAAGCTAAGCTGCAATATAGATGGTATTGCATACTATGTTTTATTAAGCCACAAAATGTTTACAGAAATGTTCTTGAAGAACAAATCATATATGTACGAGGAGTTTATTAACAATGTGTTGTTATATTTCTCTTGCATCAACTTTAATTTTACTATGTCAGTAATGTACTTTGGCAAATCAACATATATCATCACGCATGTATGTGAACTCCACGATTATTCCAAAATATTTTGTGGCTTAACAGAAGCTAGTTAGGTTCAAGTACACAAAAGTAATACAGGTTTTGACATTTATATAAATTTATTTAGGTACCTAAACATGTAACTAAATATTTATTACTTGTGTAGACCTGGGGACCTGGGTTATGTTGTTTTTCAAACACTAATCATTTAATTTTAGCTCTATTGAATCTACGTTGCGAAGGGACTTTTTTTCACTCTTGTGGAACACACAAATGATGAGAATTTCATACAACAGACTTAATTGCTAAAGTGATGCCAATTTAAAATTTATCTTAATTTCACTAAACTGGTCTCCAAAGAAAAAAAAATGAGAATGATAGGAAAAAGAATTTCAGATATTATTCATTGAAAAAAAGAGCCAGTCAGATCTTTCAATCTAAAAAACTCATTATCCTGCCAAGCAATAACTAATTTCATATTCCTGTCCCATTGAATAAAGGAACAATTATCTGTCACTGCTGCTAACTTTGATAGCTAAGAAAGTGTAACAGTTGATGTTGAAAGAAGGGAAAAAATCTTTAATTCAATACCTTATCCCAGTTGCTAAATTTCCTCAGCTAGAAAAAAGTTATTTTCTGTAATTGGATTTCCACAAGTGATCCAAAGTATAAAAGGGGGGCTCCTTTTAATCAAAAATTATTCTGCTGTCTTGATTTGTCACAGATTATTCTGGAATAACTGCGACCACATTCGCTAACAACTAATGGAGAAGTTAAACTCTTCCTTCCTGAGAACTGCAGAAATAGACATCAGTTACAAAGAAAATGAACTCAGAATCATAATTTGACATCATCCTGATAAAATGATGCAGAGCTATACAAAGTATCAGACATAGATTCTACCTGTTGAAATTTGCTTCAACTTTGATTTCACCACTTCAGACAAGTAGAGGTCCCGTCCAGAACTTTCGATTTCTTACATCTGACCAAAAAAAATGCTACAGCAAAATACCACAGGTTAGATGAAAAAGTGCCATGCTTCACACTCAAACAGCCAAGTCAGGGTTTTGGTGAAACATTAATTCATTGTGTTTTCACACCTATGTATCAAGTGGTGTTCAAAGTGAAATGGCACTAACACAAATTCAGAAACCAACAAATGTGATGAAAGGATTGTCACGAATGAAATAAATGCTATTTCATTCCGCCGGTGATGAGATTCAAACCCACGTCTCTTCACTCTGGAGCTAAGTGTTATACCACTATACTACACCGACATCTGTGCACTCTGTTATTTGCCTTTTTAAGGCATGTGCAACCTGAGGAGCAGGTACATCACAGGATGATTAATATCTCCTCACAATAAATTTCCCAAACCCTTTATGGTCCTGCAAGATTCTTTGTTTCTTGAAAGCTGCTACCTCTGTAACTAATAGCTAATTTCACTACATCAATCCACCTCATTTTAGGTCTACCTTACGGTCTCTGGCCTGCTACTTCATAATGTAACTTTTGCAGAGGTAGTCTTTCCTTGCTCGTACAGCAAACATGACTAAACCACCTCTGAATAATTTTGTCGACTGCATCTCCAACAGAGTTGAACAGACAGTGATCCTTGTTGTACTCCAATATCTGCATTACTACTTCTGTCTTGCCACTGGAGACATATATTTCTCCCTTGATATTCCTCTTAAAAACCTCATGTCTGCCACCTGAAATCTCATGAGGGCTTTGTTTCTCACCCAACTTTCACTACGACAAAGCAGGGTTGGTCTAAGTACTGCACTGTGCATCATGACCTTTTTTTAACCCAACCTCTTTCTTATTATACACGACACTGTTTCTATGTCAGATTCTACTGTTATAGGGAATTGTAAATCATGTACAAATATACCTACCTGCATGATCAATGCAGGTACTGTGAATCAACACAGAAATCTTTCAACAAATTAAAAAGAACATAGTACAGTATTTTATTTATAAAACCCCACAAACTTGTGTAGCATAAATGCATGCATTTGAAACTTAAAAAGTGGAATACAAATTTTTGAAGATGACAACCCGTTTTTTGGTGTAAATGTTTATTTAAAATGTTTATCCTGTATTTCTTTCATGATTTAAAAAATGGAATTTTAAGATGACCTTTTTTTAATTTCTAAAAATTCATAAGTTTGTATCCCAATGCACATATTCAAAACTGAAGGAATATTAATTTATGATTATATATTTTTGCATTCTACAATAAAAAATTGTGTCTAATCCTATAATAATATTTCTCTTGTCATTTGGTAACTGGATATTGTCTGCAGCATTCCATTAATCACTTTAAATTCCCTCCCAGGATTGCAGGGCTAAAGAACTCATAGTGTTTGTTTACCGATTCTATATAATAATATTAAAAAGTGAAATTTATTATTTTGGTTGAAAGTTATGAAAAATAAAATTACATTTCTTACTAAACTCTGAGTGTTAAAAAAATGCGAGTCATTTATTTTTCCACAGATCAAATAGCAGGCTTGCAATTATTGTATAACGGTGAAACTGCCATTTTAAGTGTGATTTTCTTCTCCCTCCCAATTTCTTAAATGTAATTAAAAACCCTTTCTTCAAGTTAATAAATGTTTGTCAGAAACGAAGACCGCATTCGTTATTTGCTGCTTTATTTGTTTTGACCTGTTGGAAGAAATAATTGTATTATACTTTTCTGGCAATTGGCAGGCAAGATTTATTCAGATTTTTACATCGTGCACTGTTTTTTTTTTTTTTTTTTTTTCCTGTCTTGATGTTTACTTTTTATTTGTCGTACAATTTAAGAAGTTGTATCACTCGTCTGATATTAAGATTTTCGTAAATAACGTTTCGTTAGTTCAAGAAGAACGCCGTTTAAAAGTGCGCATCAACACTATCTTAGAACAGCTTGTCACTGGGACCCCACTACTTTCCTTGTAAACTCTATCCCGTTCCAATCTAAACTGTTACTGTGACTGTCACAGTTTGGTTTGGGCAGGGCGGTTAAAAGTATCCTTAACTGTGACTTTTTCACAGTTACAAATCACTGTTACATTTGTGGAACAGTCACAGTTACCACTGTGACACGGAAATCACAGTTAAGCCCATCTCTAATGGATACACGTTGTTACGGAACAACCAACAACACCCCACACCCAAACCAAATCGGTTACGGTTACGACCAGCTCTGATGGAATCGTCATTCCTCATTCGTCAATCGACTGCAACGCTCGGCCTCGACTTCTACTTTTTTTTTTTTTTTTTTTTTTTTTGATTGGAGGTTTAACGACCACCGTGAGCAACTCAATGGGCTATAAGCAGTCGCCCGTCCCTAATTTAGGGTCACTGGTTCCAGAGAAGGGTGAGAGCCAGTACCGTAAGACAAACACAACATCCATGCCTCACCGGGATTCGAACCCGGACCCCGTTCGGACGAATGATCAGAGGCCATCGCTTAGACCACTGCGCCACCGGGGCGGCCGACTTCTACTTCATTCAACAACGTTTATACGCTTCCGCGGTGAAAGTAGTACCCGCCAACGTGCGCATGATTGCTCTGGAGATGCAAATACGGACGATTTTCAGTACGAAAGCAGTTGTGGAACCTCGTTCGCATTTTTTACGCTTTCCAACCGTAGGTTGAAGAAGCGTATATGCTCCAGCTTTTTCCGTCCGTCCGTCTGTCTGTCGGCACGACAACTCACGTAAAAATGGTTCGATTTCGATGAAATTTTAGTATGTGGTAGGGGACTACCAGGGGACGAACCCAATTGAAAATGGGTGAAGTGGGGTCAAAGGTCACGCCATAAAAGCAAGATCCATTCAATTGCCCTTATGCGTCATAACATGCGTAAATATGGTTGGATTTCGATGAAATTTCAGTATGTGGTAGGAAACTACCTGGGCACGAACCCTATTGAAAATTGGCAAATTGGGGTCAAAGGTCAGGCAGGGCATAAGAGCTGGATTTTCCCCATTGCCCTTATGCGTCATTACTTGCGTAAAAATGGTTCGATTTCGATGAAATTTTGGTGTGTGGTAAGGAACCACCTGGGAACGAAACCTATTGAAAATGGGTGGAATGGGGTCAAAGTCAAGACTTAAGAGGGATCCATTTCATTGCCTTTATGCGTCATAACATGCGTAAATATGGTTCGATTTCGATGACATTTTAGTATTTGGTAGGGGACCACCAGAGGACGGACCCTATTGAAAATGGGCGAAATGGGGTAAAGGTCAGGGCATAAAGGTGGAATCCATTCCATTGCCTTTATGCGTCATAACATTCGTAAATATGGTTCGATTTCGATGAAATTTTAGTATGTGGTAGGGAACCACCTGGGCACGAACCCTATTGAAAATGGGCGAAATGGGGTCAAAGGTCAGGCAGGACATAAGAGCGGGATCTGTTCCATTGCCCTTATGCGTCATAACTTGCGTAAAAATGGTCCGATTTTGATGAAATTTTAGTATGGGGTAGGGAGCCACTGGGGACGAACCCTATTGAAAATGGGCGGAATGGGGTCAAAGGTCAGGACACTGGAGTGGGATCCATTCAATTGCCCTTGTGCATCATAACTTACCAAAAATGTTTCGATTGCGACAAAACGTTATCATGTTGTATCGGAGGTATAGTGAACCGGTTCTGTTGAATATCAACGAAATAGGGTCAATGGTCATTGCACAAAAGCAAGATTTATTCCACAGCCATTATTCTCATAACTTGCGTAAATCTGCTTCTATTGCGACAAAACTTTAGTATGTTATTCTTGAGGTGTACTGAACCGGTTCTGTTGAATATCATCGAAATGGGGTCAAAGGTCAGGACACAGGAGCGAGATTTATTCCCCAGCCATTATCCTCATAACTTGAGTAATAATTTCTGGTATGTTGGAAAGCGTATCATAATCAATGCATTGCATGATTTTACTAACTTGTTAAGATTTCACCAGGGATGCGCCAAGTCAATGAGTGCGTTACGGTTGCCAAATTAATGTCAATGTCGTGGGAGAAATTAAGAAAATGTTTTACTGTGAGAAATCGTAATGCTACGTGGCACGTTCATTTTTCTAGTACAAATATTCATTATATAATTCAATAGAAAACTTGAGATCAGAGATTAGTTTTTATTGTTATGTTCAGTAACGGATACCGCGGGCAAAGGACCAACAGGTTTTTTTTTTAGATTTTTTTTTTTTTTTAAATCTTGAAGATTTCAGGATCATAATATGCGTGGCCAGAGCTATGACAATGGGGCCAATATGAAGGAAGAACACAATAGTCTTCACAAAACATAATTTTTCGATCTAAAACCCTGATGAGTTTTATGTACTTCGAGCAGCTCATACTTTAAATCTGGTGGTAAACAAAGACGAAAAAATTTCTCAATGAATTTTCAGAATTATTCAAGAAATATATGCTTTCCTTTCTGAATTGATTTACCGTTGATAAATTTTAAAGAAAGAGCTTCCAGCGTTGATTGTAAAACCGTGCTCTGAAACAAAGTGGGAAATCGATCCAATAAGATTATCGAGGTTTACAGGAGGGGAAAAAATAATTAGAAAACCAGTTATTTCGAATTCTGTTTTTAGTTCTATGCAACTTATTTTTATATGTAAAAATATTTTTATTTAAATATGAAAACCAGTTATTTCGAATTCTCATTTTAGTTTTAAACAACTTATTTGTATATGTACCCATATGAGATTTTTTTTTGGTTAGTTGGTTAGCATAGTTAAACAGACGCCCGTTATGTTCTGTTTTATACGAGTATACCCATTTTGAAAGTGCCTTTTCCCATTCTGATTCCGAACACTCTACTAACCGAAAGCCGGTCCTCGGGTTGTATGTACGTATACCGCTCTGTGAACTTCACGGTTAGGTATAATTCACGAGCCTTGCAGGAATCTCGACACGAAATGGGTATACGGTCCCTTATGGGCCTTGGATGAACCAACCAATAGGAAGCAGCGTACTAAGTCTCGCAACAGAGTGTTTTATCATGGTTAATCGTACTACGATTGACTACAGATCTTCGACAGTCTGAAATTTAATGGCCCTGTTTGCATTTTTCTCAATATCAACGAAGTCGGTTGTTTTTCAACTTATTTGATGTGTTAGTCCTAAAACACTTTTCAAGAAACATCGTATTTCGTACTCAATAAAAAATTAAAGGAAGCGGTTCGTTCGCCTCTGATTACGGTAGAAATGAAGCATATAATGTATATACTGTTTGTGTTTTCTATCATTGGGGCTCAATGTGTCCTACAAAGTTTCTACTGTAGTGAAGAAAACTTGCCGTAGGTATTTCGTGATTTATATTGCTGTAGATCAGTTTAGAAGACGCTTCCAACAGATATCAGTTACTATTTCAAGATCTAAAATTATTTTCGTATTTCTTCCTCTTTAGGAAGCGTCTTATTCCCGTCTGTTTTGTAATTGAAATTAAGTATACCGTTTGTGTTTTCTATATCTCTCGGACTTCATAGATAGATATGCCTTAAAAAAGTAAGGGTTAATGGCCTTCAAAGTTTAACTGTAGTGGATAAAACTTGTTCAAACCATGGTCTTGGTTCAAAAAGATCCGTGATTTATACTGCTATGCTTACGGATGTTTACATGTGCTTTGGAACAGAAAACTTGTATATCCACAAAATGTAATGCGAAATCAGTTGAATTGATGCAAAAACAAGCTAATGTCTTTCAAAATTTGTTCGTGATTTATACTTTTGTGCGTAATGTTTGAAAAAAAAATCAACAACGAGGTAGGTAATCTATACTGGCGATTAATCTCAATTGTGAAAAAAGCTGGTGTCCTGCAAGGTTTTTGTTTTATAATCTTATTCGTAAAGGATGTTTATATGCTTTGAAAGACAAAACAGCCTATCTCTGTATCACGAGACTAGGTAGTTTGAATCTAATGTGAAATTATTTGCAATTATAGGAGCCAAAACAGCTGGTGTCCTGCAAGATTTTTGTCTTGTACTCTTGCTCGTAAAGGATGTTTACATGCTTTGAAATACAAAACGGCCTAGCTCTGTATCTTCAGACTAGGTAGTTTGAATCTAATGTGAAATTATTTTCAATTATAGGAGCCAAATGGCTTGTGTCCTACAGGATTCATGATTTATATTCTCGTTGCTAAAGAAAATTTGCAGCTAATTTTGAGATTTTGAAAACTTTAATGTCTTGTTTTGAAAAAAATGTTACGAAAAATGCAATTCATGAGGCTACCTTATAGGTTGTCTTATGTTATAAACGTGATTTTAATTAAACTATGCATAATATCTAAGGTATTTTACCTGATATTGTCAAAGTATTTCAACATACAACGTGAGAAATACTTTGTCAATATCAGGTAAAATACCTTAGATATTATGTATAGTTTGAAAAAATTGTTTTTGAGTTGGATTTTGATTTTTTTGTTATGAATCCTGTTATGTTGCGTATCATGTAAAAGCTCATTAAAAGAACTTTCAAATGAGACCACTCCCATCTCTGTATATCTTAACTGGGAGGCTCAATAAAGCAACGCAAAATTAAATATTTTCTAGCCATTTTTAAACAAAAACCAAAAACTTGACAAAACTCTAACATTTCACATAACGAACATAGGTCCCTAAAAGTTGGTATTTTTGCACTACTTTGTAGGACCATTAAGTACCACAATTTTCAAAAATATAAATAAGGAGGTCAGTGTGAAACATTGTACTCAATTGACATGGAATGACCCAAGCGCATATCTGCAAAATCTGTGCAAATATTTAAAATGAAAAGTTTTGCACATCCACTTTGTGGTTGCAATGAATGACTTTAATTAAGAAACGCTATTGTAGTAGTCGAGTCCCGGCTGTGGTATACCTGAGTGACGTGTTAACCAAGGGAGTTGTCGAGCGAATTGTGAAACTGTAATTCCCTGAGTTAGGGCTGACACAGTTTCAGGATCCACTGACAAATGTTGTGATTCACACCGCGGATACCTTCGGGAATCGAAGAGTCCAGCGGTGTGCCACAGTATTTAAAAAAATAAGATCGTCTAGATTTTTAACAATTTAGTAAAGCATTACTGAGTCATAGCCGGAAGATGCTACTCTCGTAAATCCAGGATTTGAGTACACAGCTGGCAATTATTAAAGCACTCATAAGAATATCATCATCATCATCATCATTGTCAACCATTATCAATCCACTGCTGGACGAAGGTCTCCCCAAGTTTCCTCCACAACGGTCTGTCTTGTGCCAGTCTCCTCCATGTCACCCCTGCATACTTTCGAATTTCATCCACCCATCTCCCATGTGGTCTTCTTCTGGGTCTTTTCCTGTCCCTTGGAATCCAATCTAAAATTTCGGCTGTCCATCGATGATCTGTCCTTCTGGCAGTATGTCCAGCCCATTGCCATTTCAGGGATTTAACTCTGATCATGATGTCTTCCACTCTTGTCATTTTTCGGATCCACGAGTTCCTCTTCTTATCTCTCCTGGTTACACCAAGTATGCACCTCTCCATGCTGCTTTGAGTTGTCTGCAGCCTTTGTATGTCTCTTTTAGTTAAGGTCCACGTCTCTGCACCATACGTAAGCACTGGAAGGATGCATTGATCAAACACTTTTCTTTTAAGACATAATGGCATATTGCTCTTGAAAATTATGCTGTTTCTTCCAAAAGCTCTCCAGGCAAGTTTTGTACGCCGATTAATTTCTTCATCAATGTGACCCTCACTTGATATCTGCTGTCCAAGATAAACATACGTGTCTGTTATCTCCAGCTTTTCTCCATCAATCGATAAATCTTCATTTCTTGTAAAAGCATTGAACATCACTTTTGTCTTCTGAAAGTTCATTTTTAATCCCACTTCTTTACTCTTGTCAGCAAGTTCCTGGATCATACTCTGCAGCTCTGATGGGCTAGTTGCAAAAATGACTACGTCATCAGCAAAACGAAGGTGGGTTAGATAATCTCCATTAATCTTTATCCCCTTGTTTTCCCAGCTCAGTGACTGAAAAACACCCTCCAATGTGGCATTAAAGAGCTTCGGAGATATGGTGTCACCTTGTCTCACTCCCTTTCCAATTTTTATGTGTGTTGTATTTTCAAACAGCCTAATCTTTGCACTTGCATTTTCATAGATGTTATTAATAATATTAATGTATGCATCTTCAATACCGCAGGTTTTCAGAGCCATTGTAACTGCTGATGGTTTCACCGAATCAAAGGCTTTTTCATAATCGATAAAAGCCATGCACAATGGAAGTTCATGTTCCCTCGCTCTTTCAATTAGTTCTCTCAGCACATGGATATGATCTATTGTGCTGTAGCCACTCCTGAATCCAGCTTGTTCTCTCGGTTGAGCCATGTCCAGTGTTACCTTCAAGCGGTGTGAAAGAACTTTAGTGAAGATTTTATAAACTACTGATAGGAGGCTGATAGGTCTGTAGTTTCCGAGATCCTCAATGTCACCTTTCTTATGTAGCAGGATCATTGTAGCGGTGTTCCAATCCTCAGGAATCTTTCCTTCATTAAGGCATCGAGTGAAAATTTGGGCGAGTACTGTTTCGATTTCTCCACTTGCTTCTTGTATGATGTCTACAGTAATTCCATCTTCTCCTGGAGCTTTTCCACGCTTCATGTTCTTGATTGCATGTGCAACTTCTGCTGGAAGGACTGGAGGAACTCTGGTACTGGTATCTTTCATGATGTCTGGAGTGCATGTATCATCCCTTTCATATAATTTGGAGTAGAAATCTTTCACTCTTGTCAAAATTTCGCCTCTATTTCTTGTTACAGAACCATCTTCTTTTCTCAGTGCCATAATCTGTTTTCTTCCCTTACTGAGATGTCCCTTTGCTATCTTTAGGCTTTGGTTGTTTTCAATTGCTTTCCTCACTAGTTCACAGTTGAATTTTCTTACGTCTTCAGTGATACTTTTTCGTACTGTCTTGCATAGCTCTATATATTCCACTTTGGAAGTCACATCTTCTTTAGTTGTCCTCATCTCTCTTCTTTTTTGCATCAACATTTTCGTTTTTCCTGATAATTTATTTACATGCAACTTGTTCTTAGACCCAGCTAATTTTGTTGCTGTTTCCATAAGAGCTTTGGTTACTTTTCTGTTAACTTCAGAGATGTCCACTTCTTCCGATGTTAGGCCTTCTAAAGCAGAGAACCTGTTCTTCAGTTCCAACTTGAAGGTATTATGGTGTTTTTTAAGGTTGGTTATGTCAATAGATTTTGTTTGTCTTATGAGCTTGCCACGTTCAAGTTTAGTGTTGAGGTGCATCTTACATCTCACCAATCTATGGTCACTACCTGTGTTGAACTTGTTTAGCTCACTGCAGTCTTCTATGACGAATTTTTTGTTACACATAATAAAATCAATTTCACTTGTCGTCCCATTTGGATGTCTCCATGTCCATTTCCTGTGTGGCTTTTTCTTGAAGAAGGAGTTCAAGATGAAAAACCCTTCTGCCTCTGCAAACTCAACGAGAGTATTTCCACGCTGGTTTCTGTTGCCGTGACCGAATTTACCTACTGAAGTTTCATTTTGTTGCCGTTGCCCTATTTTTGCATTGAAATCTCCCATAATTATTTTCAAGTGCTGCTTACCTTTATTATTTAGATGACAAATTTCCTCATAAAATTCTTCAATTTCTTCTTCAGGATGACTTGTGGTGGGTGCATAAGTTTGAATAATCTGAGCCTGGTATCTTTTCGAGAGTTGGATAACAAGCCGTGCAGCTCTGTCAGAGGAACTTTCAACTTCTACAACTTTATCCTTCAGATTCTTGTTTATTATAAATCCAACTATCTGATTATATATAACACATTAACACAATTTATTGGTTTTATCTGGCCAACACTAATAAAAAACACAAACATGGTAATTTAAAACCTTTTTGCTCAAATAATGTTTAGTACTCAAGCTGTCACATGTTGATAATCTAGCACACAATATCTTAATGATTTTATGTATCTTAATACTTCACTTTCTAACAAAATAGAATAATAGCAATGCCAACTTTTCTGACAGGAGCTAATAGTGTGCTTGTTAGCTATACGCTTTCAACTTTATTCATTTTAGTTATAACTCTGTATTGATCAACAACCTGCCACTAATATTTTTGAGAAGACACACACACACAAAAAAAATGGAAATCCTACCTTACATTCACATTTCCTGGAGACCGCACTGTTTTCTCGTCCTTCATCCGTGGAGTACGCAGCCACTTTCAAAACACAAAAGTTTACACTGGGCATTTTCACTCAGTTCACAGGGCAGTAGAGAAGCACAGTTCTTGACCCTGAAGATGATTGCGTCACTGGCGAATTTGCATCATCTTGTCAGGATCTGGTCATTTCTGGATTCCTGCCTGCTGGCCACTCCAAGTCCGGGAAAACATCATTGCCTGATCATAGGTCGCACTCAGTGTCGTATCCCGTCAAATTCCTCTCTGCTGCATCGCATAACATTGTGCCCACATCTTTACGATGGGGGAAGTCCAGTAATCCTGGTGACACTAGGAGTGCAGGAACCCCTGCTACCGTTTGCCAGCCTGTGCATGTGCAAACTTCTGCATGCTCAAAAACGTCACCTGCCAAGCTTACTGACAGGATAAATAGTGGTATATGAACATTGGAACACTCCGAGGGCTATTTTCTTGAGTGCATAGCTGATAGAGCTGAACCAGACTACCCGTCTGACATTGGAAGCTTAAGTGCTTACATGGAAGTGCAAAAGTACAAGTTCAAGGCAAAAGGCCCAGTGAAGTGCAAGCTGAAGTGACCAAGTAAAAGAATGAAAAAAAAACTTCTTGAATTTTCCAACAACTTTCCCGAGATCCTTCCATCAAAAATCAAAATTACACAATCTCCAATCCGAAACAGGGAAATGCAGGCCTCCCCTGAATTAGAATTCCCACTCGAATTCCACTGACTGCAAAATTAGCATGAAGGCTATTGATTCGTTTGAGGGGGGGGGTATGGGTTTCGCCATTACTTTCTCTCTTCCCAACGAATCTACAACCATACGAAAAAATTCTGAAGTCCCCAACTTCAGGCAATGTAACCCGCTGTGCCTTAAATTTTATCAGTCCTATAAGTGCCTCCCGCATCGCCAGCCAGACTACTGACTGCCTGAGTCTTTTGAAAATGCAGAGATCGACTGACAACTTCATAGACCCCACAAAATATCTCACAATGGTCAAAGATTTCCGAAACTTTGATCTGCTTCCCAATCTCTCCTTATGCAACCTGAAAATGCACCCTGCCAGGATTCCTGCAGATTTGGCAGCCACCGAAGGGGGTGGGGGTGCAGCTACACAGCGGATTTAACCTGCTGGTCTACAATAAGTTCGCCACCACCGGCTCCTGTCTACCCTTACATCTAACATTCACTCGCTCTTCGTTGTGACGACCCGGAGTTGAGGGGAGGTGGGGGGGGCACAAGGAAAAAAAGTATAAGCATCCAAAAATTTGGGGTTTGCTCATTTGACCTGAAAATCTCTGCTCACAGTGTGAGGCAGCCAACAAAAAAAATATATAGATAAAAAAAAATACTCATTACACATTCATTACCTAAATTAATAAAAATTTTTTTTTTGAAAATATACTCTCCGCCTGAATGTGCAGCCTCACGGATGTGAGGAGCGCTGTCACAATGCTAAAAAAAGACATTGGGCTATTATATACGTAGACTTCACATAAGAAATTACAATAAGAGATACTTCAATTTAAAGTTGAGAAATGTATTTAAATGCTAACTGCTGTTTACAACTGGCTATACCATCCAATGGATTTGTGGTGAACAATTTTTTATGGAGGGGTATCTATAGAAATTTGGGGCATTTAGAGTGGTGGTGGATATGTGTGTGTGAATCCCTAAATATACTCGTGCTACTAAATTATTTAAGTATGTTTATATTTTTGATCTTGTGCACTAAAGAATTTTTCTTAATGATTTCTATTCTTGTATTTCCATTTAAAGGCAGTTGTAAAAATCCAGTTTCATATCATGTAGTTACTCTTACAAGTGCAGAAGTGTAAGCAGTTTTTGACCACCATCTCACCAGAATACTTATTTGAATACCCTGATTTAGAGAGCAGATCATTATTTTCAAGTTTTTACTTTTTGTTTGTGCTTTGATATGAAATACATCATTGATAATTATTATGTTCACTCTGAATGTAAATTATAATTTCAAAAAAAAATTTTTTTTCTTCAGATTTTTGTGTTGTATTTATCAGTGCAATTTCCAAAATTTTATTTCACATATGGGTTTAAGCTTAATTTTCTGTGTGGATTCGTGCAGTTTTGCCTTTCAGTAGTGTTAAAAGCAGTGATGGTGAGGGGGGAACTTCATTCCAGTTTTTTAGATATCACTTCTAAAACTATATTATTGTGAGCCTATCAGTTCCCTGTTTTTAAATTATGTGTGTGTACTTACTGTGCACTGTAGTTCAAATTCTCCTTTTCCATCTTGGAAGCTTCTGGCATTAAATGTACAAACAGTATGAAAACTAAGGTAACCCTTGAATTTCAAGGAAATGAATAAAACATCATGTTGCATTACTAAAACTTTATTAGGTGAAAACTAATTGCATTACACATAATCATCTTATATACTTTCATTGCTTTTAAAAAACTAGTCTATGTTCATGTGTGTTTTAAATTTCAGCCCAGTTATTCCCTAAGCACAATCTACGAGTAAGTTAGCAAGTGCGATTGAAATATCGTCATCTTGCAAATTTACTTCGAAGAATCCTTTTAATGTTAAGAGACACTGATTCGCATCTTTAATTGAATCAGTGTATTTAATATTAATAAGGTTCACTGCAATTGAATCATTGTCCATAAAAATGAGAAGAAAATTCTCACACAGCTTGCAAGTACATGTAGTATATTTTGTGTTGGGAAAGGTAAGTCAGTGCAGTAACGTTGGCAGTTGCCAGGAATGTGGCAGTATATAAATGAACCAAGGGATGTTTTATACAGAGCACGCTTGTTCAGACCAAGGAGACTAGAGTAGCACATCTGGATATTCTAACTTCCTTGATCTATTATATTTTGTTTTGTTTGCAGTTTATTCATTACCAAATTTTATTCTTAATCACAATTTGTTCATATGTCCATTCTGACCAGAAGAGAAAATAAACTTTTTGCAAAAATCCCAGCAACTGAGTATTTGTTAGCACACAGTCAATTTTCTCCAGTTCCATGGACATGACAATGCTGTTAAAATTATGTTGAATAAAAGCAGGAACAAACCAGAAATTGAAAGGAAAAAAAAAAGGGAAAAGAAACGTCGAATAATACATTTGCCATTACTTTTTTAAAACTTGTTCCACCATTTTATTTCTCATTCGAAAGTGCAACAACCATATTTATCAATATAACTTACAGTAAAGTACACAGCGAGGCATTCACAGCCAACAACAGGCTAGCAATAAATTCTGGCTACGTCACTAGGCGAGCAAATCTGAGGACCACTTTAATCTGCTGCACCAGCGAGGGATGCCATAAAAGCAGCCCTCAGGTGAGTTTTATTCAAAGAAAATGAACTGATGTGGGAACAGGCTGAGTTTCCCACATGAGTTGGTTTCAACAGCCGTCAGAGCTGTAAGCATAGCAGCCCGCCAAGATTCCTTTCTCTCCCAGTGGCGTTATGAAGGAAAATTTCCCAGATGAGTTCAGAAAAATTAAGTAGTGGGAGTTGAGCAGGAGAAACTTCCAGAGGAGTTTACAAAACTTCAGTATGGTGTTAAAAAAACTGCTTTGGGTAGGGGGTAGTGGCTCTGCAGCACTATAGCAGGAGCAGCCACTGGTTAAAAGGTAGACTACTTTGAATAAAATTCCTCTCGGTGTTGTTATACCATGTTCATTTATCCATACAAAATGCATGTTCTAAAAGTGTCAATATCATAGTGCAATGAGAGTTTAACACAAAATTAAAAAAAAATTCTGGGTAATTTGGTAATTAGAAAAAAGATTTATTGACAAACCTTATACCACTGCTTTCTTGATTATTGATACAGCAGTTGTTTCGTTAGAAAACATTATGACATTACTGGGATAACTTTAGTTTTCATGAATGAACAACATGTTTTCTGCTGTTACCTGCATTTTGAAGCATTGTTTAATAATACCTGCAACAGCTGATTGATAATGTCCATAATACTTAACCAAGAGGCTTCTTTATAATGCAGGTGACATATGCAGTGTCATGCACTTCAATTATGATTTTCCTTTCCTGATACCCAGCAATTTCACATGGTTTTATGCACTTACAGGTAAGGTTAGATACAACTACATGTTTTCCACGAGACTTCAACTGAATAGGATTCCTATCTGTGTGTTGTTACACCACGTTCGTCTGTACCTAACATACTTCATGTTTAAAAGTTGTGGGGATATCATGTTGCAACATGGGTTCATCAGATTTAAATTTAAAGAAATATACATGTGTATAATTCAGTAATTTGAAAATATTTTATTGACAAACCAGGTATATTATTATTTTCTTGGTCATTGTTGTAAAAGTTTTTATTTAGAAAATAAAGTTAATAATCCCCAAAATAGTATAACTATACTAGTGATCTGAATTTCTTGGTGTAGAATAGAGTTCCAAGCTTACATGCATCAACCAGATGGCTTTTTCAGGGAAGGTAGACAGAAAACTCTACACCAAGAAATTCTGATC
Organism: Macrothele yani; assembly: GCA_039090855.1. Lineage (NCBI taxonomy): Eukaryota > Metazoa > Arthropoda > Arachnida > Araneae > Macrothelidae > Macrothele > Macrothele yani. The sequence goes on along the minus strand of CM077031.1, from coordinate 37,807,811 downwards.
ACTAGTATAATTACAGTATTTTGAGTATAGTTGGTGTACAGTTCCTGTTCATTAGTTAGTAACATTATGTGAGCTAAGATACCGGAGATAAGTTACTTTCAAGAATGAACTGCATATTACGTATTTGCATTATATACTTGATAGCGAAACTTGCGTTATAAAGCATTGCATCAATGCACGCACATGTAGCATTAAGACTTTTTTTTATTGTACCATTGAAGTATGTCATATTTAGATACATTAATTTAATGTTAGACTTCCCACATCTGCATTTTCAGAAGCAGAAGAATTATAGGGGTGGGGGCAAACTTATAGTTGCATGAACAAAAACACATTACTTTTTTTCCTTTCTTTTTCAATATTTAAAAATGCTTGAAAATACAGTCAAACTCGTACATAAATTTAGTGTATGCTTGAATTATTCTTTTTTGTATTCAGGCTTTCGTATAACCAGCCAACAATTATTTCCAGAAGTTTGCTACTTTGAGACCAGAAAAATTGATGGTAATTAGGCTGGGAATTGTTATAAACATGATTTGCTATTGGTTGGTTTTTACTGTATTTGCAAAAAAAGCAGTATGTTATATAGCAAAATATCACCCTCACGTGCATCATTAAAAAAATTACTACATCTATCTACACGAGATTGTGTAACATTTCTTGCTGTACATACAAGTAAAAATATATGTAAGCCACAGGGGTCCCCAAAAGTGTTTCATTTCTTTGTTAAAATGTGACTTACATTGGAAAAAAATGCATCAACTCACAATAGAAAATAATGCTTTAATTTTTTTCTTCTATTTTTCATTAACTTTTATTTTGTCCTGATGGATTCCAAACTTTCATTTTAGGGCACCCCCTATCCCTGAAAAAATTCCATTACACCCTTAGTAAACCATACATAGATAATTTCCAACTCATCTGTTTTTTACACAGCCATGCTTTTTCATACATAGCACTTGAACATATACAGTGCAGAGCAAAAAACTGTTGTGGCATTTTCAAGTAACAAAGTAGAGCCTAAAATATGAAGGATGTAACATACAAAACTCTTGAACAATAGACATGCTGCATTCTTGCATTAAAATATCGGCACACAGCCTGCCCTAAAATATATTGCGCCTGTCCTGCCAATGATTCGTAGAAAATGAAAAACTCCTAATTGCAGTTTTCAGTGCTGAAGACGAAAATATTGATTTAGACAAAGTCAAATATTTACAAACTTTAGGTAACAAACTTCCATCTCCAGAAGAAATTGCAGTAGTCAACAGATTCATACAAACCCAGCAGAAAAAACACCCAAATTCAGTCATTTTTGATGAAATTTTTAAGCAGCGAGTAGTCTTCAGAGATACTTATAATTTACTGGTCACAGCCAGGACTTTCGGCTGTAGTACGGCTACTTTTGAATCCACCTTTTCTGTTTTAACGAGAATTAACTGCCCACAGCGACTTTTGATGTGCTACCAACGAATGTCGAATTTGACTCTTCTTGCATTCGAACAAAACCGCACATAACTTCTTGACATGGATTTACTTTTGAGAAAATTTAATGGTCAAAAGAACCGACTACTACAACTATTTTGATTTGCTATTGGTAAGCAACGATTATAAATGTATTTTTATTTTGCAAAATGTTTCTTGTTTTTTTTTATTTATGTTAATCAAAAATGGTACTTTTGTACCTGATGTACCTAGATAAGGTACTTAATTTATGTTGAAATTTGTAAAATTTCAGTAACGCTCAAAAGAAGGTAAAAAGTATATAGCTTTTTTGAGTATGCCCTAAATTTCATTGAGCCTGCCCTAAGTATAGGGTTTGGCTACAGCCCTGAATAGATGTATCATCCCTTTCATACAGTTTTGAATAGAAATCTTTCACTCTTGTCAAAATTTGACTTCTATTTCTTGTTACAGTACCATCTTCTTTTCTCACAATCAGTGCCGTAATCTATTTTCTTCCCTTACCGAGATGTCCCTTTGCTCTCTTCAGGCTTTGGTTGTTTTCAATGGCTTTTCTCACAAGTTCACAACTGAATTTCCTTGTATTCAGTGACACTTTTCCGTACTGTCTTGCATTGCTCTGTATATTCCACTTTGGAAGTTATGTCTTTATTTGTCGTCATCTCTATTCTCTTTTACATCAACATTTTTGTTTTTCCTGAAATTTTCTTCCTTCATATGTAACTTGTTCTTGGCACCATCTATTTTTGTTGCTGTTTCCATAAGAGCCTTGGTGAATTCTCTGTTAACTTCAGAAATACCCACTTCTTCCGATGTTAGGTCTTCTAAATCAGAGAATCTGTTCTTCAGTTCAAACTTGAAGGTATTACTATTTTGCTTTTTAATGTTGGTTATGTCAATACATTTTGTTTGTCTTGTGAGCTTGCCACGTTCGAGTTTGTGTTGAAGTGCATCTTACATCCTCATCATTCTATGGTCACTACCTGTGTTGAACTTGTTTAGCACACCGCAGTCTTCGATGGGGAATTTTTTGTTACAGTTACACATAATAAAATCAATTTCATCTGTCGTCCCATTCGATTGTCTCCATGTGCATTTTCTGTGTGGCTTTTTCTTAAAAAAGGAGGTCATGATGAAAACCCTTTCTATTTCTGCAAACTTTACGAAAGTATTTCCACGTTGATTTCTGTTCCCATAACCGAATTTACCAAATGAAGTTTTTTTTTTATTTATTTATTTTTTTGATCGGAGGTATAACGATCACCGGGAGCAACTCAGTGGTCTGTCCTTAATTTAGGGCCACTGGTTCCAGGGAAGGCAGGTAGCCAGTGCCGTAAGACAAACATAACATCCTTTCCTCATCGGGATTTGAACCCGGACCCTTTTCGGACGAATGATCAGAAGCTACCGGGGCGGCCACTGAAGTATCATTCTGTTGCTGTTGCTCTATTTTTGCACTGAAATCACCCATAATTATTTTCAAGTCCTGTTTGCTTTTGTTATTTAAATGCCGAATTTCCTCGCAAAATTCTTCAATTTCTTCAGGAACTGCTTTTACTTGTGAATAAAGTTTTTAAACTAGTCTATAGTATCAGCGGGGATAATTTTTAATCGTACGTTATGACAGTTGGTGCTATTATGACTTACATGTTCCTTTCGTGCGAAACACAGTTTTTACCTTACCTTCTTCAGGATGATTTGTGGTGGGTGCATATGCTTGAATAATCTGAGCCTAGTATCTTTTTGAGAGTTGGATAACTAGTCATGCAGCCCTGTCCGAAGAACTTTCAACTTCTAGAATATTGCCCTTCAGCCCTTTGTTTGTTATAAATATAACACCACTACTTCTGCCAGTATCTGCTCACGATAGTAGAAGAGATGTCCACTTTTCAGTTCAATGAGATCTCCTCTTCTTACTTTGCTTAGCATCACAATGTCCCAGTTGATATTTTGGAGTTCCTCTTCCAATTTCCAATTTAAGGAGCCTTGAATCAGAAGATAGCGACTGTCCATTGAAGGTAGCCAAGGTCAGCATCAGATGTCAGCCCAGTCTGTCTGGTCCTGCAGTGAATCTTAGCACCCTCTGCCTTCATGTCGCGCTATATATATATATATTTGTCTCATTATCATTAAGATATTCCTATCATTTTTGGACCAATCAAAAAGTGGAACACAAAAATATCAGGATGCCTTATTAAAAGTGGACTTTGGCCACTTCCCCAGAGGCTGTTCATCTAACTCATGAACAGTTTCCATAATTTCCTGTTTTCTTATTCATGATAATGAGTTGCATCTCATTTTTATTGGGAATACACTGCTGTGACTTATATCAGAATACAGGACATGTGAAAGAAAAGGCGCTTCGTCCTAAAAATGTAAACGTAAAATATAAAGGACGACAGTTCGGTTGGCAGAAAACTACCCCTGTAAACTCCTACACTTCTACTGCTAGAAAAACACACAGATATCTCTGGAAGCTGAAGCAGTAGCATCCGCAGTTCAGATGGCAGCTTATCAGGATTTAAGCGATTTCGAACGTGTTATGACAGTCGGTGCCCGGGAGTTGGGCTACTCCATCTCGGAAATTACCACGAAATTTAGATTTACATGGCCATCAATTTCAAGAGTGTACCTGGTCTACCAAACTCAGAGAAAACATCCAAAGTGCGAGACCGATGTAATTGTACAAAAGACATGGACGATCGTGGACAGTGGCATCTGGCACTCATTGTAACATCCGTTCTGCGTGTAACATTGCCCCCAAATCATAGAGCAATTCGATACTGAGGTCAGTAGTTGCATCAGGGTTCAGACAGTGCAACGTTTCCTGTGTTCTATGGGGTTCCGGAGCCGACGGCCCTTCCGGGTGCCATTGCTGATCCGACAACACTAAGTGTGCACTTTGCCTCGGGAGCACCGCCATTGGACGCAAGATGACTGGAAACGTGTAGCCTGGTCTGACGAATAGCAATACCAGTATTAGACTAGTGAACCAGTTTTCCTGTGTATGTAAACAGAATCGGTTCTTGTTTTGAGCAAAAATAAATGAAATGTCTTAGTTATTTTGTATACATTTATTCATAGTAGTCATATTAAAGTCGAACATTTCTCGTATTTAGTTTTGCGAATTTGTCAATAATTCGTTCATTATCTAATGATTGAACAACATCGTTTTTGATAAATACATATAAGTGCCGAAAGGCATCAATGCAACTCATGTACTGCATTACGTAAATAATATAATTAACTCGTTTAAGTACAACAAATGCGCGTTCACTGCTATTATTACAAAACGGTATTATTAAAAAAAACATTTTTTCGTTGTCTTCATTCTGCTGCCTTTGATTTCCTGTAAGTAAATTTGCATCGTTCTAAATATCTTAGAAGTTGCTTCTGACATCCATTATGAATTCAGAAAAAGATTTGAGAAGAGTTGTTCCTTGTATTAAATTCGATTGTACATCTTGTTACGATTTGCTTGCACTGTTTATTCTTTGTAACAGTTTGTCCCATAAAAATGTTAATAAAGCTATTTCACATTCATTAAAATACAATATTCTGATAATGTTTCTGCCTCTAATATACCCATTGCTTTTCATTGCCATTTGTATTAATTTGAATTAATGCTTCCTTGATGTTCTTCAAATTCCTTCTTAAAGCTGAAACTGCTGTCAGCTCTTGCTGCCCATCTGGCGTCGCTTAATGTTTGGATTGAGTGTCCGGAAAACCATTTATGAGAATATTCCATCGTCGATTGGACAGAGAAATATACGTATAAATTCTGAATAAAGTTAAAGTAATGCAACGCTTGTTAAAAAACAAACAAACTAGCACATATGGCACCTAGGTTACTGTTCCAATACGTTTTTCTTAATGTCGCTTGCAATCCACTGTATTTATCCTACAGGTCTGCTGCATTATCGTATTTTGGGCCTCTGCAGTTTTTGATGTCAATAGATAGATCCTTTAATGATTCCAATACAATCTTTTTTAAATATGTGGAAACATGATTCTCAATTTGAAGAAAACCAAAAACATTTCTTTTATTTCTCTTTGCTTGTCAACAAATCTTAAGATTAAAGTGAATTCGGCCGTGTGGAGGATATCGGGAATATAACCTACAGTTATTGAATAATACAAAGCTTCTTGAACTTCAGAAATTTGTTCGCTTCGATTCCTGTTAAACTTATAATTATTTATACATCCGTCACACACAGTGTGTGATAATAACTTGCGTTGCATTGGAATTGAATCAGACTATTGAATCTTTCCAAATGTTTTTTTTTATTCCTGCCCAACTTTGTACCTGTGGTTCGGCAAAGTACCACAGTTACAATCGCCGAACTACAGGTACTGGATTGTCGGTGTTGTCATCTATGACGACACCGATCGTCATTCGGGAATAAATGCAACACTCCTGGGTGTACAGAGTCAGCAAGCAATTCACGATAGCGTACACCAGTCATACGTTTTTCCTCATGCACCAGGGATACAAGTTCCTATCAGGTAAACATGCCCCACACCATACAACCACCTCCACCGGCTTGCACTATAGAGGCCATGAAGGATGGATCGAGTGAGTCATGCTGTTTGCGCCAGTCATACGTTGTTCCTCATGCACCAGGGATACAATTTCCTATCAAGTAAACATGCCCCACACCATACAACCGCCTCCACCGGCTTGCACTATAGAGGCCATGAAGGATGGATCGAGTGAGTCATGCTGTTTGCACCAGTCATACGTGGTTCCTCATGCACCAGGGATACAAGTTCCTATCAAGTAAACATGCCCCACACCATACAACCGCCTCCACTGGCTTGCACTATAGAAGCCATGTAGGATGGATCGAGTGCGTCATGCTGTTTGCGCCAGTCACACGTTGTTCCTCATGCGCCAAGGATACAAGTTCCTATCATGTAAACATGCCCCACACCATACAACCGCCTCCACCGGCTTGCACTATAGAGGTCATGTAGGATGGATCGAGTGAGTCATGCTGTTTGCGCCAGTCATACGTGGTTCCTCATGCACCAGGGATACAAGTTCCTATCAAGTAAACATGCCCCACACCATACAACCGCCTCCACTGGCTTGCACTATAGAGGCCATGTAGGATGGATCGACTGCGTCATGCTGTTTGCGCCAGTCATGCAAGTTCCTATCAAGTAAACATGCCCCGCAGCATACAACCGCCTCCACCGGCTTGCACTATAGAGGCCATGCAGGATGGATCGAGTGCGTCATTCTGTTTGCACCAAATACGTGAACGACAATCCACGGAGTGGAAGTAAAAACGCTACTCGTGAGACCAGCACATTTATTTTTCAGTCATCTGACGTCCAATTTGCAAGATCTTTGCAGCAGGCGAATCTTTTGCTCCGATGAACCGTGGTTAGAAAAAGATGTCATCTGCTGTTAGAAGAGGATGTCATCTGCTGTTATAGCCCATACGTGCGACGCATGGGCATGACAGATACTGTTCCAGGGTGACCTCTTTTGTATTGGGTAGTCAAGTGTTAAACAGTGTTGAGCTTGTTGACCTGCCCGAGTCATCGGACCCGGCTCTCACCTCTCACATCAACCTTTTGCTGTCCTGTGCAGTTTTGCCTCTAGGTTGTTGTTTGACCAATTTCACGCCAGTTCTGATGCACTTTAACTACGGTGGATCGCGAACAATTCACCAGTTCAGCCGTTTAGAAAATCGTAGACTAGGAGAGCTCGAGCTCTTTTTTTTTTTTTTTTTTTCAAAATTCTCCGAGCTCTCCCAATCTACCCTTTTCCAAAGTCCGATAAATCACTGTTTTTACCCATCACGCTCTTTCGCATTTTTCTACCTATTTTTCACTCACACCTTATTTATGCTACTTCGATCTGCTAATCACGCCCTCTCGGAAATCACATAAATGCAATATTGTTGTGATTTCCGAGAGGGCGTGATTTTTACGTGAACGGGCAGCATCCACTTTCGATACGGGAGGTTATAATTCAGTTTTTACTCAATGTGTAGGTATATATGTAAAACTGCCGTTCCATAAACACACAAAATGAAGAAATATAGGTACAGCAAAATATATGCTATTCTTTCTCAAAGTATCTTTTTTTTTTTTTTGAGGTTTAACGACCACCGTGAGCAACTCAATGGGCTATAAGCAGTCGCTCGTCCCTAATTTAGGGTCACTGGTTCCAGGGAAGGGAGAGAGCCAGTGCCGTAAGACAAACACAACATCCATGCCTCACCGGGATTCGAACCCGGACCCCTCTCGGACGAATGATCAGAGGCCATTGCCTTAGACCACTGCGCCACCGGGGCGGCTCAAAGTATCTTCCCTCGGATGATATGCTACGGCCATAACACTGGGAAACAATTTTGAATATATTTTTTGTTCACTTCGTTTTTTCAGCTAATGTTGACTGAAATAGGCATGCTGATTTTGTAACTGCAGCTAGTTTTCTTCTATCACGTCAGGTTTTTTCTCTACCGCTTATCTGCATGCGATTACTGTAGCCAGGATGGAGGGGTGTGTCATATATTGTTGTCATATTCTCCTGTATTCTTATATAGCTAATTTGTTGATTAAAAAACGTTATTGGCAACACCCATCATCCTGGTGGTTGTTGTGATCTGTAATGGCTGTTTGTCCTACTGAGTAATAACTAAGATGCTATTACATGGTGTCAGAATTGTGTGACAGTAAATATTGTAGTGTTTTGACTAATTTGAGGCAACTGTGTAAAGTTTATAGTTCAAGTAACATGGATTCTTCTAACGTTCGTCCTCCTCGTGAGTTGGAAGTAACTGCTGACAACATGGCCGCAAAGTGGAAGTTGTGGAAGCAATCATTCGAATTTTATGCCGTCGCTACGCAACTTTTTGAGAAATCGCCACAGGTGCAAGCCGCTGCTTTTATGTCAGCAATAGGAACTTCGGCAACTGTGATTTTTAATACTTTTAATTTGTCTGAGGCGGAGCAGAGCGATGTGGCCGTGATTTAAAAAAGATTTGATGATTACCTTGCCCCAAAACCAAATGAGACTTATGTACGCTACTTATTTTTTACTTGTATGCAGGGTGAGCGAGAGAATTTCGGTTCTTACTTAACTAAACTTCGAACGAAGATTATTGATTGTGCTTTTGGTAATTTACAAGATGGTTTGTTGCGTGACCAGATTGTGCGTGGTGTTCTTTCAGATAAATTTCGTGAATTATTACTAGCTGAGGGAGAGTTGGCATTGAGTAAGGCGATTGATATATGCAGAGCTAGTGAACGGGCTTCAAATCAACTTCAGGAAATGAGGTCAGGGAAGAATAAAGATAAAGAAGTTCTGTCTTTAAGAATAAAAAAAAGGGTTCCTACAGAATTCAATGGGTCAGAAATGCGCGAAGGATCGAAGTCCACAGTGGACATCAAAGCGAAAGGAATGTGTTGACGATGTGGTTTCGGGCACCAATTTCGGAACTGTCCTGCTTTCAGCGTGACGTGTAATTACTGTTCCAAGAAGGGACACTATGCGCAACAATGCAAAGCTAATATGAAAATCCTTAAGTCACGAAATAAGGAAGTTCATGAGATTAGCGAATCTGATAGTGATTTGGAGGGCATTACTACATGTACCTGTGATACTTTACATATCAGTGAAGTGATTAATTTATCAAATAATTACCAAGGTAAATGGTATACAAAGATGCTATTTGATAAAAGAATTTGCGCTAATTTTAAGATTGGCACTGGTGCAGATGGGAATGTCATAACTGCAGAACTGGCAAGACAACTATCGGTGAAGATTTCAAATTCACAAGTTAAACGACTGAGGTCTTTTAATAACACGTATACACCAGTTATGGGAGAGATAAGCACTAAGTGTATTATAAAAAACAAACCTGTTACCCTTAATTTTCTAGTGGTTGAGAGATAGATTCAATTGCATTTTAGGATGCTATGCTTGTGAGAACTTGGGTTTAATAGTAAGAAATAAGGATTTCATTCAAGTTCATGAAGTTGTAAATCCTATTCCAGAAAAGATTTTTCAAGGTATTGGTTGTATAAAGAATTTTAAATATGATATAGAGCTGCAAGAAGGTACTTTGTTTACTATACATCCACCACGGTGAATGCCTTATGCAATTCGTGAGAAGGTAAAGAAGGAGATTGACATGATGGTGAAGATGAAAATTCTCGTACCTGTTGTTAATATTACTCCTGCAGTAAGCCCATTGGTAATCGTTAAGAAACAAGACAAAATTCGTTAGTGTTTAGACCCTACTGATCTAAATAAGGCTATTAAAAGATGTCACTTTCCACTCAAAACTGTGGAAGATATCGCTGCTAGAGTAAACACAGCAAAATATTTTACCCTACTTGATGCAAAAAAGGGTGTTTGGCAATTACGTGTGACAAAACGTACTTCGGATTACTTGAGTACTTCAACATAAATATCTCAAACTTATCCATCAGGGTCATCTGGGTACTAGCCTTTCCTTACATCGTGCAATAGAAATAATATTTTAGCATAGAATATCCAAAGAGATTGAATTATTTGTTCAAAAATGTCCAACGTGTCAACAAACTACTCGTGATCCTAACACAGAACCATTACTGATGAAACCTATTCCCTGTTTTCCATGGCAACGAATAGCATCAGATTTATTTGACTTCAAGGGTGACCATTATTGCCTTGTAGTTGATAGTTACTCCGGATATTTTGATTTTAAAAAACTAAGTCAGCCAACTTCTCAAGCTGTGGTTAAGTATTTAAAAGTTACTTTTGCCACTCATGGTATTCCTGATATCTTAGAAACTGACAATGGTCCACAGTATAACTCTGAGGCATTTCGTAATTTTACAAGAGACTGGAAGATTCAACATCTCACATCCAGTCCTCATTATCCCAAGTCAAATGGTTTGGTAGAACGGTATGTGCAAATCGCTAAGTAAATGTTAAAGCGTACTGATCTAGAACAATCTGACTTGCATCTGGCCCTATTGAATTGGAGGAATACTCCTCGCGCTGACCTACCTTCTCCAGCTCAACGTCTATTTGGACGTCCTACACGAACAATGATCCCGTTACATCCTCTGGTAGGTAGGTAGGTAGGTAAGTAGATTTTAATGGCGCAAGGGCCAGGGTTGGCCAAAGAGCGCCAAACATAAGACATCAAAAGACAACAAAATCAATAAAACACGTACACAAGGTTAAAACCAGGATGAAGCGGTAAAAATGAAAGATGGAAATGAATACGGTAAAAACTAGAGTAGGTTAAAAAAGTCAATTTCCTTAAAAAAGGAAAACACTGCGGACAGATCGCAGTCCTCACCAATAATAGTTTGCAGCGTAGCTGCTCCTTCGTCCAACAGATGAGAGTGAAAATGACGAAAACGATGATCACAAAACCGAACACAAGTACACAAAACATGAAGGACAGTGAGACGACAGTTGCACGCCTCACACACCGGGACACTCTCGCCACACAGCAAAAAGCGGTGAGTAAAACGACAGTGCCCAATGCGGAGACGCGCAAGAACAACCTCCTCACGACGGTTCTTCCGCAAACTAGACTTCCATAGTCCGATCTGTGGTTTGATGGCATAGAGTTTATTGCTGCCCTGCTGAGACCACAGGGACTGCCACTCATCCATAACAAATTTCCGGATCAACGGCCGATAATCTCGGAAAGACAGTGGCAGCCGAGCTGGCGACATGGAGGAAACAGACCTGGCAGAAAGATCTGCCAGCTCGTTACCCCGGATCCCAACATGGCCAGGAACCCAACAGAATCGGACCAGGAATCCAGCACCTTCCAAAGTTCCAAGAAGACGACGGACATCACGGATGACAGGAGAGTCCGTGTCCTCCGGAGAAGATAAAACTTGGATGACGGACTGGGAATCGGAGCAAATCAAAGCGCGACGATGAGATCTAGACTGTATGTGACACAAAGCGAGGTGTACCGCACGCATCTCTGCCGAAAAGACGGTGGATTCAGGCGGAAGCCTCTCAGCATGGGAGGCATCGCCACACACGAATGCGGATCCAACAACCTCACCGGATTTCGACCCGTCAGTAAATACAGGCACGAAATCCGGGAAGAGAGACAGTATCTCGGCAAAGAGCCGCTGGTACACCAGAGCAGGAGTGGAAGACTTTGGCCACACACAAAGGGAAAGGTCAGCTGTTGCTTGAACCGGCTGCCAAGGCGGTTCATTGTAGAACCGGGTCAAACCAATCCTTGACAAGTCAAGACCAGCATCGCGCACCAAGGTCGACAACCGAATCCCAAACGTCGGAACACAGGAAGGCCGGTGTGAGAATAGGCGGACACATTGTGGTTGGAAAATGGAACCATGCAGTGGATGATCAGGAAGAGACTTCAACTTGGTGAAGAATTGAAGAGACAGCTGCTTACGTCGGATGCACAACGGCGGTTCATGGGCCTCGACATACAGGCTATGCACGGGAGAGGTACGGAAAGCACCAGTGCATAGCCGCAGAGCCTGGTGATGGACAGGATCCAGAGGCCGCAACACGGAAGGACGTGCCGAACCGTACGTTATGCAACCGAAGTCTAACTTTGACCGAATCAGAGAATGGTAAATGCGAAGCATTGAGCACCTGTCGGCCCCCCAAGATGTTCGAGAGAGGACCTTCAGGATACTCAAGGACTTCGTGCACTTCACCTTTAAAGACTGGATGTGAGGTCGGAAGGTGAGTGCTCGGTCAAATGTTAGCCCAAGGAACATGACTTCTGACACCACAGGGATGGTTGAACACCCCAGACGGAGGTTAGGGTCTGGGTGAAGACCCCGTTTGCGGCAAAAATGCACGCAAACGGTCTTCTGGGTCGAGAAGCCAAATCCATTGTGGGAGGCCCAGGTAGAGATCTTATTAATGGCCGACTGCAGCTGCCGCTCAATGGTGCGCATGTTGACAGATGCGCAAGAGATCTGCAGATCATCCACGTACATGGAGCCACGAACCGACGGAGGAAGTAGAGTGAAAATATGATTTACACGAAGGATGAACAATGTCACAGAAAGAATGGAGCCTTGAGGGACACCCTGCTCTTGTGGGTATAACGCAGAGAGGGTCGATCCGACGCGCACACGGAACATCCGGTTCTGGAGAAATCCGGCAATGAAGGTTGGCAAATTTCCCCGCAATCCGCAGTCACGCAGATCACGGAGAATGCCGTATCTCCAGGTTCGATCGTAAGCTTTTTCCATGTCGAAGAACACGGAGACCATGTGCTGACGCCGGACAAACGCCTCCCGGACAGATGTCTCAAGGCGAAGATGATGATCGGAGGTGGAACGGAATTTCCGAAAACCACTCTGATGAGGCGAAAGAAGGTGACGTGATTCCAAATAAAAAACGAAACGAAAATTGATGATGCGCTCTAGAACTTTGCAGAGGCAGCTCGTCATAGCAATTGGTCGGTAGTTCAACGGGTTAGCGGGATCTTTACCAGGTTTGAGAACAGGAACGACAATGGCAGTGCGCCAAGATTCGGGAAAGTCACGCTCGTGCCAGATCCTGTTAAACAGGACCAGCAGACATTCAAGAGAGGACGGAGAAAGGCGCTTCAGCATGTCATAATGGATGTTGTCCGGTCCGACAGATGTTCGGCCGGACCGATTCAGGGCAATCTTCAGTTCGACGGCAGTCAGCGGGCTGTTATAATCGGCAGCGGAAAACGGGCCAAAGGAAACCTTGGACCGTTCAAGCCGCGGCTGTACCTGCCGGAACGAAGCAGCGTAATTGCGGCTGCTGGACACCGAAGAAAATGCGGCGCCCAGACAGTCAGCAATACCCTGAGCGTCAGCAACCGTTCCTCCACCACTCTCAAGAATGGAGATTTCCCCAGAAGGGTACCTACCCCGAATCTTGCGGATCCTGTCCCAAACGATCTTAGAGCTGGTAGTGGTGTTAATCCCGGATACGTATCGTATCCAAGATTCCCGTTGGCTACGACGACGGACCAAACGCGCGTAAGATTTGGCTCTCTTGAAAGCAAGTAGGTTCGCGTCGGTGGGGTACCGACGAAACCTACCCCAAGCCCGATGTTGGGCCTGACGAGCTGCCTTGCAAGTGGAATTCCACCAAGGTCGCGGACAACGCGGAAGTTTAGTCGAAGACTTAGGGATGGTAAAGTCTGCCGCTAGCACAATACAATCCGTAACCGCCGCAACAGCTTCATCGATCGTACCCGAGGTCACCATGTCTGGAGTAATGGTCGCTGAAGCCGTGAATGAGTCCCACTTGGCGCGATCGATAGCCCATCTAGCAGGGCGAGTAGGATGACGGTACCCGTCACCTGCTAGACGGAGAAAGATGGGAAAATGATCACTGCCAAGGGGATCATCAGACACGCTCCAGGACCAGTCAGGATATAACGATGGCAAACTCAAGGACAGATCAATGGCTGAGTACGAGCGGGTGGGTTCATGAAAATAAGTGACTGCCCCGGTGTTGTGGAGACAGAGGGACGTGTTGGAGAGAAGGGACTCAACAACACGGCCCCTGGAGTCACGAGTGGTAGAGCCCCACAACGGATTGTGTGCATTGAAATCTCCGAAGATGAAGAAAGGAGGCGGCAGCTGGTCGACTAAATCTTCCAGATCCGAAAGGCTCACTGCTGCATTCGGTGGCATGTAAATGGAACACACTGTGAACAGTGTGTTCACAGACAGTCTCACTGCCACTGCCTGCAAAGATGTCCGAAGGACAACTGCAGTGACAGGAATACCATGAGGAACAACAACGGCCACTCCTCCGCAGGCGATGACACCTTCCTCATGATCTTTGCGGAAAATGGAATATCTGCGCAGCGGAAAAGTGTCCGTTGTTCGAAGCTTAGTTTCCTGGAGGCAAACGCACACAGGTGTGTGCGAAGACAGTAAGCCTTTCAGATCATCAATTCTAGGTCGCAGACCTCGGCAATTCCACTGAACGAGCGTAGCCATAATGAAAAATAAAAGGAAAGGATGAAAAACGAAAATGACAGACGACTAGAATGTCTCCGAGTCGTCCATCAGCTCCTGACCATCTGCAATGTCCGGAGGCAACACAGGGCTGTGCTTACTCACACAGGGCCGCGCTACCGGGGGTCTTTGTGGTGTTACCCCGCTCTGTTTCGAGGGGGACGATCCTGGTTTTACCTTTGCCGGCTTCTTCCTAGATGCGCCCTGGGACTGTGTCCCAGTGCTGGCAGAGGATGTTGTCTGCACAGAGGATGTTTTAGGCGTCGATGTTGATGGCGCCTTGGATTCAATGCGGCGAGACTTCAGAGCCTCCATTCCGGCAGCAACGATGTCCCCAAAATCATAAGGACACCGCGCTGGGAGGGACACATCAGTCTGCACCGCAACAGTAGCCTTCTGGACCACAACCGATGCATAGGAGCGCCGGCCTGTTGGTAGAGGAGCTATCCGCCGTCTGGCTTCAGGATAAGACAGATGTTCCGTCGTCTTCAGGCGTTGGATAGCCTGCTCCTCGATCCACTTTGGGCACTGCTTAGAAGAAGCCGGGTGAGAACCCTCGCAATTGACACAATGATCCGCCTCAGCGGAGCAGTCCGCCAAAGAGTGTTCAGGCGACCCACAGCGTCCACACTTCGCTACATTACGGCAAGACTGCTGGGAGTGACCGTAATGCTGGCACTTGAAACATCTCAAGGGGTTCGGAATGTACGGGCGAACATCGAGCCGCAAATACCCCGCCTTGATGGAAGTCGGCAGGGTAGGGGAGTCAAAAGTGAGCACGATGTTCCGGGAGGGAATAGACTTCCCATCCCGTCGGAAAAGAATGCGGCGAACCCCAGTGACATGTTGTTCCCCAAGTTCTTCCAGCAATTCCTCATCGCTGCATTCCAGCAGGTCGCGGGAGTTGATAACACCGCGAGAGGAATTGAGGTAACCATGGGGAGATATTTGGACTGGAACGTCCAGCAGAACGGTCGTCTCCAGCAAGGTGGCACTGTGACGAGGATTGGAAGTCTCCACAAGAAGATCCCCTGACGGGAGCTTCTTGACACTCTTAGGTGAGCCCGCAACGGCCTGAAGAGCCTTATTAATCCAGAAAGGACTCTTCGAACCGAGGGATTGTGCTGGATCAACAGAATGAATAAGAAGAAACAGAGCGTTGCAGTTGGAACTGAGTAGTTTCTTAGTGGAGGAGGGCGACCCATCCTCCACACGGCGCTTCAAAGGAACAGCATGGGAAACACTTTTGTTTGCCATTAAGAAGAGAAAAGATTCATCCGCCGACCTCCCCACCCACTACCGAGCCCAACGAGGGAGAGCCGGAGGTCCGCAAGCCCAAGAGGACGCAGGACACGGCTCTAGGGATAGTCAGCGGATATAGCAAGTTGGTAGGGCAGACACACGCTCAGCGTGCACCCAGACTTTCCCGTGCCCGGAGAACACCCCTTTGGCATGCCCACCCTACCCCCCAACTCACCCAGCCGAACAGAACGACAAGCCGCTAGAAGTCTGGACGCAACCCGGCCACAGACTTCCTGACCAGGAGTGGGTTAGCTCCCAGCCTCCCGTTTAGGGTGAAGCAGAGGGCAAAGAGGAGTGTTGGCCTCTGGAGACACTACAACCCGGCCCCCAAACACCTCAGCCTCCAGCATCCTCATTTCCACCTGTACGGGTCACCGCACACGGCAAACATGCAGGTAGGTCTAAGCTAACCAGCTCCGGAAAAACAGAAAATATAACAGAAAAGAGAAAAGACAGGGAAGTGAACGAGGAACAAAAACCCGGAGCTGGCGCCTCATCACAACCTCAGCAGCCTACAACTGAGGCGGGTACATGTCATTATATGAACTTAAGACGAAAAAAGCAAAACAATAAGAGAAAATCGGCTCGGGCCGTGGGGACGCCATCCCCCATCAGCTGGATGAACAGCTGTCCCTGCGGTGATGGTATCGTTCAAGAGTAAACGAAAAGTACTCCGTCACAAGGTGAGCTCGGGCCGTGGGGGCGCCGCTCCCCAAATAACTGGAAAACCAGTTATCCCCGTGCGGGGCATCCTCTGGTACGTTTGCCTCGGGCGTCAACTTCTGCTCGCCTCCAGTTCTCCAGAGAGAACCAACGTATAAATGCCACAACTGGTACTCATAACCAAGCACCATCATTGGTACAGGGTCAATCTATAAAACTTAAAACGGCACATCGCAACTGAATTCCTGCTACTGTATCTGCGAAGCTTGATACTCCTCGGTCCTATTTAGTTACCACTCAGGCTGGCACCACTCTTCGACGCAATGCAGGGTGTATTCGTCCAACAAAAGCTCTATTCACGTCGAAAAAGCCTGTAGTTGAGTGCCCACCAGTTTCGTCTCCCCTGGAGAACTCTCAAAACTATGATGTACCTATGATTACTATACCCAATTCTAATCGGTTGCTCCTTCCTCAGAACTCTCCAACTAAAGATAAACATCATGTTACTATACCTGAATCACAATTACCATCTCGTTTTTCTCAGTGCATTGGCACACCTAAGTTTTCTAATTCTGTGACCACTCGTTCAGGACGAAAAATTCATTATCCTGATAAACTTAATCTTTGAAAAAAAAAGAAAATAAATAAAGATGTCTTATATTGTTGTCATATTCTCCTGTATTCTTATATAGCTAATTTGTAGATTAAAAAACGTGATTGGCAACATCCATCATCCTGGTGGTTAATGTGATCTGTAATGGATGTTTGTCTTACTGAGTAATAACTAAGATGTTATTACAGTGTGGAGGACAGCATTGTGGAGCGAAAGGTTGTTAGTTGTCTGGGCTATTCAGTTACACGCACGACAGCGTGGTGAGAGGTAGTGTGCTGCTCTATATAAATGGAAATTAACTGTTAGCTATTTTTCATAACTTGCTTAGCAAATTTCATTATTTTATAAACACGTATTTAATTTATGATGTCTGCCTCTTCTGTTTCTCGTCGAAAGTGCATAACCAACCCTGATTCATTTTTTTATATCTGTGGAAGTTTCATGATTCCCAGTCAAAAGGCGAACATCAGCGCATTTGTAAAGACAGCCTATTTTGCCTATTTCAAAGTTAAACTGGATGATCAGGATAAGTTATGGTCCCATCATAAGGTGTGCAAGCAGTGTGTGGAGAATTTACTGATGTGGACGGAGGGAACACGTGATAAGATGCCATTTGGAATACCTATGATTTGGCGAGAACCAATAGATCATGTAAGTGACTGTTATTTTTGCATAATGAAAACATCAGGATATAACAAGAAAAATAAATGTAACATAGAGTATCCTAGTCTACCGTCAGCTATACGCTCACAGCATCATTCAGCTGAAATCCCAGTGCCGGTTTTCGTTACACTACCCTCTCTTGAAGAACATGATTATGGTGATGAAGTGTGTGACAACAGTGATGCCGATTTTGTAATTGAAGATGACTATGTTCGTGAGGGATTTGATCAGCATGAGTTGAGTGATTGGGCACGTGATTTGGGACTGTCAAAGAAGGCTTCAGAACTCCTAGCATCAAGACGGTGTGAGAAAAACCTGCTTGAAAAAGGAACGAAGGTATCGTACTTTCGAACCAGAGAAAGTGGATTTCTGCAGTACTTTAGAAGTGATAGTGGCTTTGTATATTTCCATAACATACGAGGTTTAATGGAGGAATTGGGAATTGCAAAGTATAACGCAACTGAATGGCGAATGTTCACCGATAGCTCAAAGCGGAGCTTAAAGGGTGTCCTCCTTCAATGGCAATTTATTTGGGTCAGTCCCAATTGGTCATTAAGTTTGTCTTTGTGAAGAATATGGAGACATAAAGAGAGTCATTGAGTTGTTGCAATATCACACACACACAATTGAGACATATGTGTTGACCTTAAAGTGGTATGCTTCCTTCTTGTTCATCAACGCGGATACACAAAATATCCCAGTTATCTGTGCATGTGGGACAGCAGAGCACGTGAGAAGCATTGGGTGGAAAGAAATTGGCCTCCACGATCTTCCCTCAAACCTGGTGATCCAAACATTCTACACGAGCCACTTGTTGATAGAAAAAACATAATGTTCCCACCTCTGCACATGAAACTAGGTCTCGTGAAGCAGTTTGTTAAAGCTTTGCCAACTCAAGGAGACTGTTTCAAGTACCTCATTACGGTATTTCCTAGCTTGTCTTTGGAAAAAATAAAGGCCGGGGTATTTGATGGTCCACAGATTCGGCAGTTCATCAAAGATCAACATTTCATCGGGACAATGTCAGAACTGGAAAAGAATGCTTGGTTATCATTCAAGGCCATTGTCAAGGACTTTATTGGAAATACACGAGCAAAGAATTACACCGAAATTATTCAGAAACTCACGGAATACAAAATGCTTAGCTGCAACATGCTACAAAATGCTTAGCTGCAACATGAGCATCAAGGTGCATTTTCTGCATAGCCATCTTGATACATTCCCGAAAAATCTTGGTGCCTTCAGTGATGAACAAGGAGAACAGATTCCACGAAGATTTGAAGGTCATAGATAGGACGGTATCAGAGTAGATGGGATGAACACATGCTGGCTGACTAATGCTAGAGCATTCGACGGGATTGTCCACAGATTGAACACTCCAGGAAAAGCTATAAGCCCAAATTTTTATCTTAACTGCTACGACTTGCACATATTTTGCCGGACAGTAGCAATATATCCTTTGTATGAACAAAATAGATGTGAGTAAATAAAGTACATTCAGGTAAATTATTTTTTGTTTATTTTCCATTCTATGTATGAATTTTGTATGTTTTTCGAGGAACATGTAAGGGTACCCTGTATCGTAAAAAGTTGATGTGGTAGAAAAAAAACTGAGGTCATATTTAGA
Source organism: Macrothele yani (assembly GCA_039090855.1). Classification (NCBI taxonomy): domain Eukaryota; kingdom Metazoa; phylum Arthropoda; class Arachnida; order Araneae; family Macrothelidae; genus Macrothele; species Macrothele yani. Next base: position 37,788,501 of record CM077031.1, on the reverse strand, counting down.
TTCACAACCCAAAAGTTAGTAAAAAAATAAGTGTCTGTCAGATCTAAGCCAACGAAAACTGTGTTCCTCAGTGTAATCGTTCAGCCCACTTTTCAAAGCATGTGGCGAAAGCGTTTTGTGGAAGCTGCTTTAGCGACCCCTGTACTGCTTTTTTTTTTTTTTTTCTTTTTTGATTGGAGGTTTAACGACCACCGTGAGCAACTCAATGGGCTATAAGCAGTCGCCCGTCTCTAATTTAGGGTCACTGGTTCCAGGAAAGGAAGAGAGCCAGTGCCGTAAGACAAACACAACATCCATGCCTCACCGGGATTCGAACCCGGGCTCCTTACGGGCAAATGATCAGAGGCCATCGCTTAGACCACTGCACCACCGGTGCGGCCTGTACAGCTTGTATAACGTCAGAAACTCTGTTGAATGTTGCAACACGGGGCTTCTTCATTGTCGGTAAACAACCAGAAATCGCGCGCGGCGAGGTCAGGACTTCTAGGCATGATTTCAATACTGCATTTCGTAAGAAACTGTTGAACACAAGCAGCCACATGTGGGCGGGCGTTATTGTGGTGTAAAGTCCACTTGCCCACCAGTTCCGGTCGCTTAATGGATATGTGTCATGGCAGACGCTTCAGGACTGAAATGCAATATTTAGAAAGTTTGAATCCTTTGCAGTCATTTGTTTCCACTCATGACAATACCATTGACAGTAATTTGTGGGGGAACTGTGTGCTGGTAGACTACAGTTTTACGATCAAGGAAAATCTTCATCATCACTTTCCCAGCTGATTTGGTTTGACGTACTTTTTTCGGAGGAGATGAGCTTGTGTGTTTCTAGACACTCGTTGCGCGCTTCGTGATGGGTTGAAATAGTGGACCCATGTTTCATCGGCAGTAATTACTGTATTTAGAAAGTTTGGATCCTTTGCAGTAATTTGTTTTCACTCATGGCACACCTGAACTCTAGCTAACAATTGTTCTCTCGTCAGGTGATGAGGTACCCATCTGGAGCACACACGATGCAGCAGTAATTTGTCACATAGAATACGGAATGCAGAGGTTTTTGAAATATTAGTTAACCCCGCTAAGTCTTCACACGTCATTCGTCTTGCCCAAACAGTTAACAATACGCTCCGTAACAACACTTTCAGATCGACGAGGCCTAAGAGCGGGTTCTGTTGAAAAACACCCTTTTTTAAAATCATGCTGCTATCTAAAAATCGTCGACTCACCCAAACATTTATCTTTGTAAGCTTTTTTCATTAAATCAACTATTTCTGGAGCCGTTTTACCCAAACGACAGCAAAATGTTATCGTGCAACGCATTTCTCTTCTTAACTCTGAATCACTCACTTCCATAGCTGTATAGCACTATATAGACGTACCTTAAACAGCTGCGCTATAACAAAACCAGAATCGCCTGCTACATCTGTTGCGATAGACACCCTTATTTCAGTTAGTCGTCTACGTGGCTATTTTCCCCCTTCGAACTGTTGCCAACTCAAAAAAATATTGTTTTTATAGAATGGTCTTTGTAGCAAAAGGGAAAAATCACCACGCAGGCGACTAACTGAATTAATAAAGTATCTACCGCAACAGTTATAGCAGGCGATTCTGATTTGTTTAATGAGCAGTTGTTTAAGGTACATCTACATTGCGTTATACAGCTATGGGTGTGAGTGATTCAGAGTTAAGTGAAATGCATTCTGCGATGATTGCCAGGACTCTAAATTCTAACCACTGTGTTTGTAGTTGTTTTTTTTTCTTTTTTTATTGGAGGTTTAACGATTACCGTGAGCAGCTCAATGGGCTATAAGCAGTCGCCTGTCCCTAATTTAGGGTGACTGGTTCCAGGGAAGGGATAGAGCCTTTTCCGTAAGACAAATACAACATCCATGCCTCACCGGAATTCGAACCCGGACCCCTTTCGGACGAATGATCAGAGGTCATCGCTTAGACCACTGCACCATCGGGGCGGCCCACTATGTTTGTTACCTATGCAGCATATTTAATTACCTCTTATCACACATGGTCACACCCGTGCTATTGATAACACTTGGAGCCTTTGGTCAGTCAGTAGTTTGTAAAGTGGAACCTTCGTTGTTACTCACACATTTTTCACTTTTATGTGGAATTCTGCGTTAGTCCCCGATACTATTTTACAGTACTTTCTGTTGCTTTTTTAATTAGGTAAGATATAATTTATGTATACACTTTTTGTAGTTATGTGTTAAATTTTGAACTTCAGATTATCAAGAATGCAGGGCTCTTTTATGATACAAAACCTGGCATGTTACAACTTTGAGAGAACTGAGACAGCATTTTTTCTTCAGTCATCTAATTGATGATGCAACTGAAGATTTACTAAATAACGTTATAATTATCTTTTTACTCTGAACTCAAGAAAAAAATCAAACCAGCAAAGATTAGTGAATATTGAATGTATAGATATAGACAAACTGCTTTGAAAAGAACAATGCTTATAGGTGAAAAATGTGCAATAGGTATATTGAATATAAAACAAAATTGTATTGGGTTCAGTACCAAGTACGTTATTTTTTTTTTCATCAATTGAAAACATAATAGCACAGAATTTCTTAAACTAGTTTTAGAAATGAAGTTGGAAATAATACAAATTCAAAATGGACATAGCCTTAAGATAGAAAAAGTATTCATGTATGTATGTATGCCTTAACACTATAAATTAGCATAATCTAAACTTGTGTGGCCTTTCCCCCTTCCTTTTGGAGGCATTCAAAATTCTACAACAGTATTTATTTAACATTTTGAAATGTCTGTTACATGTTTTTTTAACATTTATACATTTTTAAAGCCATCCCTTAGAAAAGCATATAACTGACGTTCCACTACTTTTAATTTATGTACATGGAAAAAAATATTGCTTATAACTATGCATATTTTTTAAATAATTCTAGCACGTTAGACCTATGGCCAGGTTGGGCAGCACCTGACCTGAGTTGTCTGTCCTAAACATTCACACTACAGTCTTTTTATATTTTGTCTGACCTCAATTATTAGCTGTCTCTCCCAACTTCTTTGTCTGGCTACAGGCATGTAGAATACCCAAATTTTGGGAATCCGTTTCAGTTGGAATTGCGGAGACACACTGGGTAGGTTAATACAGATCGTGTAAGTACTTGAAAACATCTGTGAGTTGACTCTTGATTCACTGCCAGAATTTGTATCATGCTGCTATTGTTTGGAAACAGAAATGCACGCTTTTAAGTGTATTTCTGAGTACACGTGAATCAATTTTTAAATCAATACAGAAAAGCATCATGTTTTAGAGAGAGAGGGAGAGAGAGAGAGAGACAGACAAGGACAGAGAGAGAGTAATACTACAGCACTTCTTTCCACAAGCCTATGAAGAGCAATTGACAGAAATATGCAATATTTTGGAAAGTCACCCTGTACAATTTTGTTGACATTGAAATGTTTAAGCCTTCCTGTGATAAATAATTATTTACAATAATCTGTTCAATACAATGATTTTGAACATTTCATAAGCTTACATCCCATCTAAAAACATGTTTTAAGTCATTAGTTCACACCCATTCCATGGTTACAAACAAAGATATTTATGTCATTTTCCTCCTAAAAAATTCAAATTCAACATTTTTTTCTTTTGAAACTTATTCTGTAACTTATTAGGAGTTCACTCAACCAATTTTATTGTCTGTTTTCAATCTGAGATAATCTAAAAGTTTGAAAAAAGCACAAGGATTCACTAATGCTTTTGAACAGAAATAGTCTGCTTTTGCATCTTGAGGGTAATCATGCGTAAGCAGGCAGGCACTAATTTTCACCACTGATGCATACAAATTCAGTTTATGCAGTTAGCATGGGTGAAATACAAAACAGCAGCTCTTAATTTCAACCTCCATGACCCTTAACTGAGTTGCACGGCTTAGTATGTTGTGAACCTTAACTTCAAGTAATGTGAATGAACCTTTATTTTTACCATATTACATAGAGCACAGCAGAAAGATATCACTGAATTAAGTGACGTTTGTAAGGAAATGTACTTGGAAACATGCATATATTTCTCATTGTTCTAAAAAATGCATGTTATGTGCAAATAACACCTGTTTTCAGTTTTAAGTTTACATAGTTTGGTAAATTCATATTAAAAAAATTCACTCAAATATGAGGAAAAGCACAGATTTTGAAAGGATAACGACAAAACATAATCTATTTTACTAGAAAAAATATTACACAGGTAAGTGTTTCAAAACATCAGAACATTTGCAATGACAAAGTCCTATTTTGTGTTTTGACAAGTCCTTTTCTTGGCAAAGTCATTTTTGATACACCAAATGCTGCAAATGTCTAAATGAGTTTGTTAGGGAAGAAATACTCATGTATTCAAGCATCACTTAATAATAATAATACATTGAAACTGGGTGCAAAAACTTTTTATTTCTCTTGACAGAGGTAAATTTTCAGTACACTTTATTAAACATTTTTAATTTTATATACATTGGGCATAATTATTAAATGGTAATTAACAGGGGCCTTGCCTAAGGATTGTTTGGGATGAAACACTAAGATAATGCTAACATTTCCATTTTTATATCATATCGAAGAAATGCGTTATCATACATGGAGTAAAGTTTTTGTAAATGATTTTAATTTTAGACTGAAAAAAAAACCAAAAACACATGAAGTACACAAAATTTTTTACAAAGCATTAGGGGCCCCGGACGCAAGGATCTTTGGCAATAATAAACGTTAATCCATGTGAATGCCTATATTTTTCTGTTCTCTATATTTTATTTTGGTAATATGACTTACAAGCTACAGTAACTTGTCCGTCACTAAGTGGGAGCCCCTAGAAATTTAAAAAATATATTCACAAGTTAGCCACACAAAGTGGAACACCTTCATGCACAATATATACGCATTTCCTATACATGCGTCATTCCATAAGTGGAAAAATTGGTTACCTATAAAATATGTCTTAAAGTTTCTGACACCTAGTACAATAAAAATGTCTTAATTATTTCCAAGAAAATTTGGTTACACACAAAATGTTCTTAAATGATGGCAGTTTAACAAGAGTTCTAAGTGAGTAATGCCTACTTTGAAAGAGCATGTCTCAACGATTTCTGGCTCATGTTATTATCAACTTTTTACTTGTTATGTAATGTATGTATATAAAATCATTTTTACCTACTATACATATCAGGGCTTGAAAAATATCTGAAAAGTTATCTGCCCAGGTAATGAAAGCTGGATGGCCAGAGAAATTTATCTCTTAAGATAAAAAAAAAGAAAGCTCTTTTCTTTTTAAGTTTAAAAATATTAACATTTTTCACGTGTTTTGTACTCCCATTTTAAGTGTCCATGTTCAAAATGTCCAGTGCACAAAAGCGTGTAATACTTCAAGCTTTAAGATGGTGATGCTGAAATTGGTATGATGCAGTGGCGGCCCGTCAGATGAGGCAAGTGAGGCGCCGCCTCACCTGAAATTCCGCAGAATGAGAAGTGAAAGAAAAAAAAAAACCTTCTGTCAGTAACAAAGATATAAGAACTTTGCAGGATAAATGAAACACTGAAATTCACATTGTGATTCATGAATTAGGTTAAAGAAAGGCTTTCGAGAAGAGGAATGAATCATTATTTTTGCAAAGCAGCTGCATGTTTTAAGCGCTTAGAGGCGACCGGCTGAATCGTCTCGATGAGAAGCCGGTTTGGGGAACTGGGGATCAGAGAAGAGCCCTACAGACTGAACCCCACCACCCCCACGGTCCGAGGTCTACCTAAAGAGGTGCCGGACTTCCAGTAAGAGAAAGGAAATTTCTGAGGCGACCCTCCATTTCGCTTAAACTGGAATCGCATCTCCGCTGTTATTGGAGAACCCAAGGATTGTGTATCCAATGGGCGCGGGAAAATGAGCAGATGACCCTTGTGAAAAGTGGTTTCACAGGCGATGACGTCGTTCGCCTCTATGCGCTTTGGAGTACGAAGATTTCTACGTAGCTTTAACTATTCGTCAGAGTGTATTTGAATCTAACTTTTTGTAGTGTGTTTTCAATCCTCTCTTCTGCGGGTGTTTGCTAGTTCATAGTAATGTTGAGTTTTTATTTTTTTATTTTGTTATTGTTACTAAACAGCATATTTTGATTTTGGTTGGAAAATATGAATGGCCCAACAAACGACGTGATTTGTGTTCTGGAAGAAATTCCTTTTAAACACTGGAAAGATTATGATAACAAGGATGTTCTCATATCTGGAAGACCGACACCTATAATAAGTTCAATATCTAAAGATAAGAAGTGCGGCAAATCGTTTTTTAGGTCTTTCAATAAATCATAGTACGAGATTTTCCCCTGGCTTTCTGGTGCTATTACAAGCAAACTCTCTTTTGCTGGCCATGTTTACTTTTGAGCAATAAGAAAAATATGTGGAATACAACGGGTTATTTTGATCTAAAAAACTTTTCTCGTAGTGCAAAATTGCACGAAAGCTCTAAAGAGCATAGAACTAACCACGTAGGTCTAAAACGAATGGAAAAAAACAAACACTATTTCTGATATGCTCAAAGAAAATGCTGCTCTTCATAAAGTCAAGTTTAATGAAAAGGTCAGACTAAATAGGCTTTTTATGGAACATATAATCGATTTAGTTGTCGTTCTAAGCAAGCAAGAACTGCCTTTTAAAGGACATGATGAAACTATTTCCTCATTAAATAAAGGTAATTTCAAGGAAATGTTCCAAATGTTACTTCGTAGGAGCACCCCAGAATTAAAAGCACATTTTGAAGAAATACGAAGCTTATTTTCTGGACAATCTAAAACGATACAGAATGATTTAATGGAGTGTATTCATGAATATATAAAAGTCCAAATAAATACCAGATTTGAAGATATGGGAAAGCTCGAGTTTCTGCAGCTAGTTGACAGCTCAAAATACCATAGTTATTCAGAGTCATTTCCATCCAGTGCCCTTAACACTCTCAAAAAAATTTATCCAAACATTTTTACAGACACACAACGACTAAAAAACGAATTAGATTTTTTATATAATGATCACAACTTCAGGGAACTCAGTTTTCAGAAAACCTTGAAAACAATGAAAGAAAACGAGCTGAAAGATGTGTTACCAGAAGCCTACAAATTATTTTCTCTTGTATTGACACTGGCGTCAACAAGTTCTTCTGCTGAAATGAATTTTTTCTTGTTTGAAGAGAATTAAGACTTACCTCCGTAATACAACGGCACAAGATCGTTTGTCTTCACTCGCTAAAATTTCAATCGAGAAAGAATTGCTGAACCATCTAATGTCCACTCAACCATTTTATGATCTGATCATAGACAAATTTGCAGCCAAAAAGGATCGCAGAATTGAACTTATTTATAAAAAATAAACTGAAAGCATTCTGTTCGAGACCAAAGCAAATTAATATCGTATTCCTCTGTTTTTAATTCCAGGTTTAAATTATTTTATAATTTTTTTATATAGAAATGTGCTTCCTTAGCTTGACTTCTCCTGTACATAGTTATCACGAGCCTGGACTTCAGTTTGTGACCCGTGCTAAATGCACCTTCACTAATATGCCAATCGAACTGTGACTTTTATTCAAGCTCAAGAAACACTTCGTGAGAAAAATTATATTCAAATGATTTACTTTGAATTTTTTAAGAAGTGGATCTCCGATTGGCGTTGAGATGTGAGTGACGCATTGACTAGCTAAAGAAACCGCGCAAATTGCGTATTTTCGCTCAAGTGTATTACATAAAAGAATACTGGTGAAATATTTCTTTCTTTGTTGTAAAATTATCGAATAATTGTTTTCATAAAAATATTGTTGCAAAAGTAGCGTATATTACACACACACATATATAGAGAGGTATATGTACATTTTTCCTCTAAAATTTTTGGATTTTTTCGTGAAGAAAGACTCCCCACGCCGTGTTTCATATATTTCTATAATTTTATTCCATTACTGTTGAATAATATTTGTATATAAGGGCTAAATGACATGGGATGGAGCCCTAAGGGATGGGGTTTACAGCTGTTAATAACAAGGCGCCGCCTACCCTGGACCAATGGCTTAACGAGACTTCCGAATCTCAGCGGATTTTAATGATTCAGCCGACTCGAACCCAGACTTCAAAGATATCCAATGGGGGATACTGCCTTTGACATGAAACTTTTTGAAGGGGGGGGGGGTTCTGCACTTCTGCTGTATAACTGTGTATAAGTACATATAACAATTTTTTTTGGGGGGGGGGGGCGCTTCGACAAATATTTTCCTATTGGTACGTGCGCACATCTTGAATATTAATACAAAATGAAGCTAATTTAATAAAATGAAGAAAATGCAATAAATTATATTTGTTTTAATAAAAATTTAATAAAGCAACTTCTTTGGCCGCTTTGCTTTACTTTCTCTTCTATTATCAAGAAATTACATTGCTTTCCGAGTTATATAAAAATCAAAGAATTTAAATAGGGAAATTATCTATAAAACGTACTTAGAAAAAGCTAACTGTCTCGCCTAATAAGGGGGGTGCAAACCACTACCCCCCTGCTACGCCACTGATATATATATATATATATATATATATATATATTCTATAAAGAAGATACCTAAGCAAAAAAATACATATATAATTTTGACTCACATCAAGTACAACATAGAAAAGGTTATGTATCTACCTGTGTGAGTAAAAGGAGAAAAGATAAAAAAATAAAATAAAACAACTGAATGTAGAAGGTGTCGAGAATACTGAGCCTTGGCTTTATCAAGGACCAGCAAAAACTCTGCATTTTCTCACTTCCACAAAGACCTAGTTGGAAATGGGTTTCTGCAAGGCCACAGATGCAAGTAACATTCCCACCTAAAATAGTTTTAAAAAATATATATATGTCATGTCCTCCGCAGAGTTGCATGACCAGGCACTAGTTAACAATTTCGCTTGCATCCATTAACCTTCCTGGCCCGACCCATGCTCTTCATCTGTTACTATTAAACAGAGAGAAGAAGATTAAAGAGAACTCAAGCTGTGAGAGTGACATAATAATTAGAAATAATTTTCAGCTATAACGAAATGCCAAGTTCGCCTGAGAGAGAATTTAAGCCGGAAAATCAATGCAAAAGAAATCCAAATTTTTACACTGCAATTTAAAAAAAGGAAATATTAATTTTTAAAAAACAGTTTTTTGAAAGAAAACTTGAGTCTAAAACCCCTACTCTACAACTTATGACAGCACGAAAACGAGAATAAGTTAAAGACAATAATTAACTAAAGAAAACTTTGTGAAAGTTATATGCCTTAAACAGTTAGTTGCAATATGTACAAAGTATTTCAGCAGTGCTTTAAGTGCATAATTAATTAGTTATTAAGAACTTAACTACTTTGAAAATACGCCGCATAGAAAAGGAACAAGCTTAGCCATCTTCTGTTCCTAGGTGCCCCAAAAGACGCGCAAAGTTACAAAGAAAAGAAAGAGTTAAAACCCGCAAAAATGTTAACAGACAAGCCAGTGCTTAAAAGCTGAAAAGCTAAAAAACAACAGAGAAGAAGTACATGAAGTACAAACATTGAACTTATAAAACCTAGAACCCAAAAACAAGGAAGAGAGCTTACCTCTTGTGTGACAAAAGCTTTCTCCTCACAAGTGTAAAACATGGCTGACCTCTTCCGCCACTCCCTAGTCGCTGGGGGCAGAGAGGGTGGGGCTGACGGCCTCCTCAAACAGAAAGAAGCCAACTCGCGGAGATTTTAACCAGAGAAAAAAATATATAAACATAAGACTGTGGGTCTGTATGATCAGAAAGAGCAGAATTAACTCTCCAGAATACATGAGAAATATTATAAAATACACGAGTAGTGTACTTAATAATCTTTGCATGTATTAAATCACCTTAGTGAGCTTCTATAGATTAATCAGAATCTTATTAATTTTAATGTTGGTTTTTCTATTTTTAGTATAGCTATCCTAGTGATGAATAACTAGTTTTCTTTTTTATTTGTTTTTATTTTCTTTTATAACCAGATTTTTAAGCTTTTTTTTGTGATTTTGTTTATATTATTTAATTTTTTTGTTTTAATAGGACCTTCATATCCATAGCACTAAGGTTCCTTTAGGTAGTTAATAGGCATCCTCTAGCCAACTTCCTTACGGCTTTGATTGGTCAGAATCATATTATTAACTGTGTAGAAAATTAAAGCAGATCTGCCAACCTTACTCTATTATTCAGAATAATTTTTCTTAAAGTTCTTTTGATGAAAGAAGAAGGAATTTCGTTCTCTAGAAAACTATCTAATAGTATATTAATGTGGTAATTGAAGTCCAAATTGTTGCTGCAAATTCTTGAAATTCTTAGGACCTGAGAAATTAGTACATTCTCAATTACTTTGGTTGAAATGTTATTATTCCAGTGTAGATATTTAATTACTTTGAAAGGAAAATTAACTCTTTTATCAAAGAGGCTAATAGATGGGTTACCTCTGTTGAGCTTAATGCTTAAGTCTAGGAACTCAAGTTCCTGATTACTGTGGTTGGTTTTACATAAGTTAAGAGAGCTAGGATAGATATTATCAAAATCACTCTCTATAACTTCAGAATTATTGATACACAGCAGATCATCAATATATCTAAAAGTGTAAAGGTAGTTATCTGAGCAGGTGGGGTGATTTTTAATGAATTTATATTCCTTAAAGAACAGGAATAGATTAGCGATATTCGTGGACGTTGATGTTCCCATGGGAATACCGTTCACTTGCTTATAGAGAGTATTATTATATAAGATATGGTTATTTTTTATGCAGCAATTGAGATAAGAGTTCCAAGTTCCTACATTAACAAATTGGTTAAGTTTAAATTCTGCATACAGCTCTTTAAAGGTAGTGATTATATCTGATAGAGGCAGATTAGTATATAGGTTTTCAAAATCATAACTATTAAAATCTAGGGGACAAACTTTGAGTATAGTAGAAATTACTTCTGCATTATTATTAATTATCCAAAAATCTCTGTACATCAAGTTAGAACAGTTTCTAATGTGTTTCAAAACCTTCTTTAAGACATCTTCAAAAGCAAGATCTATTTTCTTTTTATGACTTCTTACTCCACTAGCTATGAACCCGAACTTCACAGGATCCTTATGAAACTTAACCGTTGCAAAAAGAAATGGAAATTCAGGCTCATTTCCAACTAGGTCTTTGTGGAAGTGAGAAAATGCAGAGTTTTTGCTGGTCCTTGATAAAGCCAAGGCTCAGTATTCTCGACACCTTCTACATTCAGTTGTTTTATTTTATTTTTTTATCTTTTCTCCTTTTACTCACACAGGTAGATACATAACCTTTTCTATGTTGTACTTGATGTGAGTCAAAATTATATATGTATTTTTTTGCTTAGGTATCTTCTTTATAGAATGTGAATTCTGAATTTTCAAAACTGCTGCGTTGCGCGTTTTGATCTTCAGGTTATTTTGCAACTTTCGTTTTAAATTCTAAAGTTTTTCCTTAGTCTTCAGTTTTGCTCTTAAGTATATATATATATATATATATATATTCGTATAACGTTATACGAATTTATATATTTTTCAATAACATATGTTTTACTGTTTTACATTTACATCAAGACCGTTCGCCTCACCAGCATTTTACACCACGAGCCGCCACTGGTATGATGATGAAATTGGTATTTGAGAAATTTAGTGATTCTGCCATGTTCCTTTCGTCAAAGTTTTCGCCCTTTGTCACTAAACACCGGAGGTTAGTTCCATCAGAGGCATGAATCCCGTTGCTGAGTATAAACAACATTTGGAGCAAAACTACATATGGTCCCAATTTCTGGACCTAGAGCATAATATAATTAAAGAAGTGATATTCTTCTGTTCTTGTCACTAAACACCGGAGGCTAGTTCCATCAGAGGCATGAATCCCGTTGCTGACTATAAACAACATTTGGAGCAAAACTACATATGGTCCCAATTTCTGGACCTAGAGCATAATATAATTAAAGAAGCGATATTCTTCTGTCCTTGCCACTCCGTAACAATAATACAATTTCTGTAAATTAGCAGTGAAATGAAACACGACATTCAAAGACTGTCTTTAGCCCGGATCAGGCAACTGGAATTTTTATTTATCTGCCCAGGCCAATAATTTACATGCCCAAGGCATGGTATTTTTCAAGCTTTGTACTCGCATATACAGGGTGCATAGGAAAGCCCTTTTAGCCTGGAATAACTTACGAACGCAGAGAGGTACAGTTATGCAAGTGAGATGACGGTATAGTAAAGTTACTACGCCCGATCGAATGCAACCGAAAGCAGCGCCCCTATTGGCAAAATGCGGAAGTTAGCCATTGCAAATCAAAAACGAAAAAAGATAGAACAAAATTTCCAATTACAACGACATTTGTTTCACATGGATAAGATAAATTGTCGCTTGAATACCGTAAAACGTCCGAAATCGATATGCGACGATTCGAATCTGCATATTCACATTTTGCAAATGTAGCCATATGCAAATGCAGATTGTACCTACGATATAAAAACCAGTAGCAGGATGTACCCTGATCAGAAGTTTAGGTCTACATATGCTGTGTGAGAATGGCGAGCTTGGATTTCTGGGGTTACGTAAAAACTCAGGTGTATGCAACAGCACCTACAAGTCTGCTGGATCTACGTCGTCGTGTTATAGATGCTTGGAATAGTGTGACACCTTCCATGCTGAGGAATGTGCAGGCGGAGTTACTTTCACGAATACAAATGTGTATCGTGGGCAAGGGCGAACTCTTCGAACATACTTGACATTAACTTTTTATCACTGTGCGCCAGTTTGCCTTTTTTTTGTTTTTGTTTTGTCTGACGTCATCAAACTGTATTGACATAAGTGTTTATTTAGCAAATTACAGACCATCTTAATCAAGGATATCTCTGCATGCACTGTTCGCCGTACACTGCATCGGATGGGATATGGCAGCCGAAAGCCTGTTCGAACACCTTTGCTCTCTGCAAACAAAAGAAAACATCTCCAGTTCGCACAAGGATTGAACAGTCGATAATTGGAAACAAATTATGTGGTCTGATGAATCACGTTTCAGTTGCACCGGGCCGATGGCCGAGTGAGAATTTGGCGGAAACAGCACGAAAGCATGGACCCCAAATGCATTGCTACAACCCTTCAAGCTGGTGGAGGCAACGTTATGGTTTGGGGAATGTTTTTCTGGCATGCTTTGGGCCCTTTTATTCGTGTTGATCAACGTCTGACTGGCACATCATATCTAAACATCGTTGCGGACCAAGCGCATCCTGTCATGTGGATGGTTTATTCCAATGGCGATGGCTAATTTCAACAAGGTAATGCATCCTGCCATAGTGCTCGTATTGTACAGGATTGGTTTCAAGAACATGCCGGTGAGTTTACATTGGTTAGGTGGCCACCACAATCCCCAGATCTCAACCCCATTGAGAATTTATGGGATGAAGTTGAACAAGCCATCAGACAGCTGGATCCACAACCCTGCAATCTCACACTCCTGGAAAGTGCTATTCATCAAGCATGGTCTCAGATTCCACAAACCACCTATCAACATCTCGTGGAGTCCATGCCACGAAGAATCGACGCAGTATTAAGGGCAAAAGGTGGCCCATCGAAGTACTGAGGGGGTGGTCAAAATAAAGTGGCCACTCAGTGTATACGAATACAATCTCCATTGTCCACTTTATTTTGAAAACTCATATGGTTCCTACCTCCTGAAAGGGCGCATTGCTGTGTACAGGGGTGCAGAATACGTCCGATCGCGCGAACAAGGTTCGGGGGAAATTAAAGTAGCTCTAGGGAAATTTTTGCTCAGGGGTAAAATAATAATAGTAATAACAAAACAAAAAATTGACTTATTAACAACGAATATAACGTGAAAAATGGGAGTAAATTACTTCACAGTAATCATTTTTAAAATGTGTCGTTATGAATACAAGAGGTTATAGGGCTGTGATGTACTGCAAACTGCCGCTTGCAAACGATTCACAGAGCCTAAACGACTTTACTAATGCCAAGGCGAGACAGCGTGGCGTGAGTAACACGAATAAACGTTTCCGAAATTAATGGGGTGGCACAGTGGTCTAAGTGATGGGTTCTGATCATTAATCTGAGATGGGTCTGGGTTCGAATCCTGGTGAGGCATGGATGTTGTGTTTGTCTCATGGCGCTGGCTCTTGCCCTTCCCTGGAACCAGTGGCCCTAAATTAGGAACGGGGGACTGCTTATAGCCCACTGAGTTGCTCTAGGTGATCGTTAAACCTCCGATAGAGAAAAAAATAATAATGGCAGCAATTGTGTCATAGGTGCCGATTTGAAAAATTATTGGGGGTTTTGGACATTTTAAAGTGAATGACCCATGCATTTTTCAAAGGATTTAAATCGAATTCAAATTTCATTCAGTAAAATTATCTGGAACAATTAAACGCCTGGAATGCTAGAATGAAATAAATTATAGTTAATTACAGAATTTTTAAGCTGTTTATTTTTCAGCCTCTCTGCCTCGGGTTACTTCTTGATTCGCCTATTCTTCGTACGTCGAAAGTTAATGGATTCTGCCATTTTAGGCGAGAAAATAATTCTTGATTCACCGATTCCTGTCTTGCCTAAAACTTTCACCTGCTAGAGGGGAGAGATTCGCCTGAAGCACTAAATCTTTCGTGCGTTAAACGAAAAAAAAAGGACAATTTTTCTCGTGAAAAAAAAAAAGTAAGTTATTCATTGGAATAAATATTAGGTTTTTTTTTTGTTTTTTTTTTCCAAATTTTTCAGTAACAGGCTTTAAGGATAGTTCTTGATCATCGACATATACTCTAATGATCGCTTAAACTTGTATGAAAATCCGCTACAGTTTTGGAGGAAATTTCACTCAAAAAAAATGTTTTCTGGGGAAATATTGTGCCTTGAACATTTTCTGCACCCCTGGCTGTATATTTATCCTGTTATTTTATTGTAGCACTTTATAATCAAGTAATCTGCAGTATGGAATAAAACTAATTCAGTCCAATGTTGGATGCTAAAACACACTTAAAAAATGAGAGTAGATGCACTTATGCTGCATTTAACCTATTTTGTTCATACTACTGCTCATAATATCAGCTATTCTTCTCATACTAATAAGAGTAAAACAGATGTGGACATGAATAACTTGGTAATATATACTAAAAAACTATGCTGTAAATCAGTTCTGAGCTTAATGTTCTTTGAGAGTTTTAATATTTTAGGTATGCTATATAAGCTTATCAGCAATTAACCCATATGTTATTTTTCTCAAAGGAATATCAACACAAAGAAGCATGCACATTTTAGAGGTACTGCACCACATGCATTTTTTTAATACAAACTTATACAAACATAAAAAGACAATTTATAGGGTAAGCAGCAAGTATAGTTTATGCCAAGTAACAATCACTGCTGCTATAGGCTTTTATATGTTTACATCTGTAGCACTGGGTTAATATAGATGGACCTACTGTTGTGCACTTTTAAGCAATTTAGTACTTTGAAGGTGTGTCTTTATTAAATCTAAACATAAACACATATTCTCCACATTGTTTTTTAAAGAAAGACAATTATGGTGTTAAAATTGTATTTAAAAGTTTTGTTGATGGCATATTGAGAGAGAGAGAGTTCAAAATGACTTTACACTAGATTTTAATTAAGCAGTCTGAATATACACAGCTGAGCTGCTGTGTATTTCAAAGCATGTAATTCTTTAGGAACCAGAATATTAATCACAAAACTTGTGGGACACCAGCTATTTTGACTCTTATAATTGAAAATATTCTTACATTTGATTTTAATTACAGTCTGAAGATAGAGTGCTCGGCTGTTTTGTATGTTAACATTCTTTATGAGCAAGAGCATAAGACAAAATCCTTGCATGACACCAGTTATTTTAGCTCTTAAAATTAAAAATAATTTCACGTAAGATTTTAACTACCAAGTTTAAATACACAGAGCTGGATTGCTTTTTAATTCCAAAGCATGTACATATTCTTTAGCAGCAAGAATGTAAACCACAAATCTTGCAGGATAGCAGCTACATTCTTAGGAGCATATAAATCATGAACCTTGTTAGATACTGGCTAGTTTGGCTCTTAAAATTCAAAATTGTTTCACATTAGAATTACATTACCTAGTCTGAAGATACAGACTGCGGCCGTTTTGTATTTTAAGGCATGTAAACATCATTTACAAACAAGAGTACAAAGAAAAACCTTGCAGGACACCAGCTATTTTGGCTTTTATAATTGAAAATTTCACATTATTTATATTACCTAGATACACAGCTGGGCCGTTTTAAGATACATAGCTGGGCCGTTTTGTACAGAGGTGTAACCAAGTACTGGTGTGCCCGGGGCAAATCACAAAATAATGCACTCCCATTTGGCTTCTATCTTATAGTTAATGTAATACATTAGTATATATATATATATACACAGCTCACCGGGATGTAAGGTCAGGTGATGCGTAACATCATAGCCTCTCCTTGACAAATGTCAACCCCGCCTTCTCGTGGTACATCCTGTTCCCACTAAAGAGGCTCTGACGACCGCCCATAGCGGTATAACTATAACATCGGGATCAGAGGAAATTCTATCCCACACTCACCAACCCGCTTGGCCAGCGTGGTGAGTTATGGCCAAACCCCTCCAAAATGATTCCACAACTTAAATCTTGGCCCTCAGTCTCCGGCAGCTGGAATGTACCTGGCCAAGGCAGCGGCCAGTGCGACATGAAGGCAGAGGGTGCTAAGAATCCCCGGAGGACCGGACTAGGCTGCCATCTGATGCTGACCTTGGCTACTTACAATGGACGCTCCCTATCTTCTGATTCAAGGCTTCTTGAATTGGAAGAGGAACTACAAAGGATCAAGTGGGACATCGTGGGGCTAAGTGAGGTAAGGAGAAAGGAGAAGATCTCATCGAACTGAAAAGTGGACATCTCTTCTACTATCGTGGGACAGATACTGGCAGAACTAGTGGTGTTGGATTTATAATAAACAAGAAACTGAAGGATAAAGTTGTAGAAGTTGAAAGTTCCTCTGACAGAGCTGCACGACTTGTTATCCAACTCTCGAAAAGATACCAGGCTCAGATTATTCAAACTTATGCACCCACCACAAGTCATCCTGAAGAAGAAATTGAAGAATTTTATGAGGAAATTTGTCATCTAAATAATAAAGGTAAGCAGCACTTGAAAATAATTATGGGAGATTTCAATGCAAAAATAGGGCAACGGCAACAGAATGAAACTTCAGTAGGTAAATTCGGTCATGGCAACAGAAACCAGCGTGGAAATACTCTCGTTGAGTTTGCAGAGGCAGAAGGGTTTTTCATCTTGAACTCCTTCTTCAAGAAAAAGCCACACAGGAAATGGACATGGAGACATCCAAATGGGACGACAAGTGAAATTGATTTTATTATGTGTAACAAAAAATTCGTCATAGAAGACTGCAGTGTGCTAAACAAGTTCAACACAGGCAGTGACCATAGATTGGTGAGATGTAGATGCACCTCAACACCAAACTTGAACGTGGCAAGCTCATAAGACAAACAAAATCTATTGACATAACCAACCTTAAAAAACACCATAATATCTTCAAGTTAGAACTGAAGAACAGATTCTCTGCTTTAGAAGGCCTAACATCGGAAGAAGTGGACATCTCTGAAGTTAACAGAAAAATAACCAAAGCTCTTATGGAAACAGCAACAAAATTAGCTGGGTCTAAGAACAAGTTGCATGTGAACAAATTATCAGGAAAAACCAAAATGTTGATGCAAAAAAGAAGAGAGATGAGGACAACTAAAGAAGATGTGACTTCCAAAGTGGAATATATAGAGCTATGCAAGACAGTAAGAAAAAGTATCACTGAAGACGTAAGGAAATTCAACTGTGAACTAGTGAGGAAAGCAATTGAAAACAACCAAAGCCTAAAGATAGCAAAGGGACATCTCAGTAAGGGAAGAAAACAGATAATGGCACTGAGAAAAGAAGATGGTTCTGTAACAAGAAATAGAGGCGAAATCTTGACAAGAGTGAAAGATTTCTACTCCAAATTATATGAAAGGGATGATATATGCACTCCAGACATCATGAAAGATACCTGTACCAGAGTTCCTCCAGTCCTTCCAGCAGAAGTTGCACATGCAATCAAGAACATGAAGCGAGGAAAAGCTCCAGGAGAAGATGGAATTACTGTAGACATCATACAAGAAGCAAGTGGAGAAATCGAAACAGTACTCGCCCAAATTTTCACTCGATGCCTTAATGAAGGAAAGATTCCTGAGGATTGGAACACCGCTACAATGATCCTGCTACATAAGAAAGGTGACATTGAGGATCTCGGAAACTACAGACCTATCAGCCTCCTATCAGTAGTTTATAAAATCTTCACTAAAGTTCTTTCACACCGCTTGAAGGTAGCACTAGACATGGCTCAACCGAGAGAACAAGCTGGATTCAGGAGTGGCTACAGCACAATAGATCATATCCACGTGCTGAGAGAACTAATTGAAAGAGCGAGGGAATATGAACTTCCATTGTGCATGGCTTTTATCGATTATGAAAAAGCCTTTGATTCGGTGAAACCATCAGCAGTTACAATGGCTCTGAAAACCTGCGGTATTGAAGATGCATACATTAATATTATTAATAACATCTATGAAAATGCAAGTGCAAAGATTAGGCTGTTTGAAAATACAACACACGTAAAAATTGGAAAGGGAGTGAGACAAGGTGACACCATATCTCCGCAGCTCTTTAATGCCACATTGGAGGGTGTTTTTCAGTCGCTGAGCTGGGAAAACAAGGGGATAAAGATTAATGGAGATTATCTAACCCACCTTCGTTTTGCTGATGACGTAGTCATTTTTGCAACTACCCCATCAGAGCTGCAGAGTATGATCCAGGAACTTGCTGACAAGAGTAAAGAAGTGGGTTTAAAAATGAACTTTCAGAAGACAAAAGTGGTGTTCAATGCTTTTACAAGAAATGAAGATTTATCGATTGATGGAGAAAAGCTGGAGATAACAGACACATACGTTTATCTTGGACAACAGATATCAAGTGAGGGTCACATTGATGAAGAAATTAATCGGCGTACAAAACTTGCCTGGAGAGCTTTCGGAAGAAACAGCATAATTTTCAAGAGCAATATGCCATTATGTCTTAAAAGAAAAAGTGTTTGATCAATGCATCCTTCCAGTGCTTACGTATGGTGCAGAGACGTGGACCTTAACTAAAAGAGACATACAAAGGCTGCAGACAACTCAAAGCAGCATGGAGAGGTGCATGCTTGGTGTAACCAGGAGAGATAAGAAGAGGAACTCGTGGATCCGAAAAATGACAAGAGTGGAAGACATCATGATCAGAGTTAAATCCCTGAAATGGCAATGGGCTGGACATACTGCCAGAAGGACAGATCATCGATGGACAGCCGAAATTTTAGATTGGATTCCAAGGGACAGGAAAAGACCCAGAAGAAGACCACATAGGAGATGGGTGGATGAAATTCGAAAGTATGCAGGGGTGACATGGAGGAGACTGGCACAAGACAGACCGTTGTGGAGGAAACTTGGGGAGACCTTCGTCCAGCAGTGGATTGATGATGGTTGACAATGATGATGACACAGCTCACCAAAACAAAATTATCATATTCTTATATGCAGGAGGCACAAGCAAAATGTGACCATTTGTACAGCTTTTTCCACACATTCCAAGTTCTGACTTTTTGTATGATATCAAAGAGACCGAATGACGCTGGCAATCGAGGATCGCAGCCTCAGGAATGATCAAATAGCCCTAGAGAATCTTCGACAATGTGAACAACATTTTCATCTTGCAATGTACGTACAAGTCTACCCAATTAAAGGAAAACTACAAGGTTCATTTTTGTCAATGAATACTATGGTTTTACTTTAGTTAGATGCCCTCTATGGCAGCATCTTCATTTCTTTGGAATGTGAATAACTAGCATTCCCTAAACATTTTGAGTAAGAAATACGAATGGACCTTATTCACCTCGCATTGCATCATGGAAAAGCTTTTGCATTGCATAGCTTTAGGAGCAAGAATGTAAACCACAAATTTACATACGGTTTTTTTTTAATTGGAGGTTTAAAGACCAACGTGAGCAACTTAATGGGCTAAAAACAGTCGCCCCTCTCTAATTTAGGGCCACTGTTTCCAGGGAAGGGAGAGAGCCCGTGCCGAAAGACAAACACAACGAGACAAACACAACATCCATGGCTCACCGGGTTTCAAACCCGGACCCCTTTCGGACGAATGAGCAGAAGCCATCGCTCGGACCAATGTTCCACAGGGGCGGCATACGTTTTCCCATTGCTTAACATAGCGTTACGTTACATGGGTTCAGAAAAATCACAATTTTCATAAATTTTTCAATGACATGTCTAACTTTTGCTCATCGTATGGCTGTGCTAATAAATCCGGTCACCTAAACTGTATAGAAGAATGAATAATCTTCCATAATTTTCCTCTGAAAAGGACGCAACTGTTAAAGGAATGGCTGTGTGAAATGAAATAATGATTTCCATCCCAATGTTCATTCTTTAATATGTTCTGCTCCCTTTAATGAAAAATATTTTGGATATTATGACACTGTGAATCAAAGGCAGACGTGTTCCTTCGAATTTCCATTTCAAAAAAAAAAAAAAAAAAAAAAAAGAGAGAGAGAGAGGTCGAAGGAAAAAACTGATAGCATATTTGGATCGGTAAATTACTAAGTTCTACATTTTTTCCTCAAAGAACGAAACAAACGTATCTATAATTTTTCTTTTATTTAATATTATGCATTCATTTAATTTTTCAGCATATCACCTAGTGTGCAAACTCTAGTTTGTTTCTATGTTATGTATTTGTCTGGTCTTCTAAATGTTTTGCTTTGCGAAAGGTTCCCAAGTTTATGTTTGAAATATTTCGCCAATGTCTGACAATAAGAACATGAAAATTTAATATACCGTGTACGAGAAATGCTTCATTAAAAACTTCCTTATGACTAATGGCGATGCTCTCCCGAGTCATTCGAAATAAACACCGAACACAAGATTGTCTTGGTATATATATTTTTGCAACCCTGATTTGTTCTTCTAAGAAATTAATTTCTTCTTTTTCGCCCTGTAGCTCTATTAATTCGTTGGAAGACTCCATTATGTTAAGACTGTAAAAATTTGCCAACAGTATGGGATAACAGATAGTGACAACATTGAATCAGCAGCCATGTTGGTCCGCAGAAATCCACTTCTGACGTCATATGAATAAGGTCCATTTTAAGCTTGTGAGGCCATGAAATTGGAGAACTACTTCAAAAAAATTCTGTAAATGGACAAATAAATTGTGACATGAAAAATTTCCAGAAACTGGTGTACAAGTTTCAATTCCAATATTTATCAGATCTTGAGCAGTGATTTCCACGTCCTCTCTTGAGCTACGCACAGGGCAGCCGCCATGCCTGCTACACCTCTGGTTTTGTATTTCATAGCATGTAAACATCATTTACGAGCAAGTGCACAAAACAAAAAACCTTGCAGGGCAACCAGCAATTTTGGTTGTTATAATTGAAAACAACCTCACATTAGATTCAAATTACCTAATCTGAAGATACAGAGCTGGGTTATTTTGTATTTCAAAGCATGTAAACATCTTTTATGAGCAAGTGCATAAACCAAAAACCTTTCAGGGCACCAGCTATTTTGGCTGTTATAATTGAAAATAATTTCACATTATATTCAAACTCCCTGGTCTGAAGATACAGACATGGGCTGTTTTGTATTTCAAAGCATGTTAAATATTCTTTAGGAGCAATATAAACCACGGAGCTTGCAGGATACCAGCAGACATTAACCTTGCAGGACACTAGATATTTGGCTTCCATTACTAAAATAATTTTTCATTACATTTACATTACCTAGTGGGAAGATACAGAGCTGGGCTGTTTTGTATTTCAAAGCATGTATACATTCTTTAGGTGCAAGAATGTAAACGACAAACCTTGCTGGGCACCAGCTGTTTTGGCACTTATAATTCAAAATAGTTTCGTATTAGAATTAAACTACCTAGTCTGAAGATTTACAGCTGGGCTGTTTTGGATTTCAAAGTATGCAAACATTCTTCTGGAGCAAGAGAATAAATCCGGAATATTGGAGGACAGCAGGTTTTTGCACAATTCAGAAAATGCTGCAGTATAAATTACCTACTTCGTTTGTTTGTTTTTTAAATATTAAGAAAAAAAGCATAAATCACGAACAAATCTTGAAAGGCATTAGCTCGTTTTGGCATCAGTTCAACTGATTTAGCATTACATTTTGTGAATATATAGGTTTTCGGTTCCAAAGCACATGCATGTAAACATTTCGTATAAATCACGGAACTGTTTGAAAACGTTTTATCCACTACAGTCAAACCTTGGAGGACATCATCCTTCACTTATTTTCAGGCATATCTATGACGTCCGGGAGATATAGAAAACACAAACAGTATACTTAATTCCCACTACAAAACAGATGGGAATGAGCCGCTTTCTAAAGTTTCACAATGAGTGAGAAACACGAACATAATTTTAGATCTTGAAATATTAACTGGTACCTGTTAGAAGCGCCTTTTAAACTGATCTACAGCAATAAAAATTACGAAATACGTACCGCAAGTTTTATCCAACACAAAACCCTTGTAGGATAATATTGAGCCCCAATGATAGAAAACACACTATATATACACTGGCGAAAAGTGAAAAAAGAACACCAAGAAGGAGACGTCTGATACCAACGACATTTATACAGCATAATAACGGAATACAGAGGATAAAGTGATCAAAACATTATGACAAAATACAGCTGTATTTGCTGGTAAACTGAAAAATAACATTTCCATGTAACATGGTTAGTACGAGGTTGAACCGCCATGAACTACGTCACACTGTGCAATTCTGGCATGGAGTCTGTCGTACAGATGTTGGATGTAAGTTTGGGGTATTGAGTTCCAAGCATCCTCAACCTGGACGCGTAAATCGGGGATGGTCGTGGCTGGCCGTGGAGACCGGATAAGTCGTTGTCCCATAAAATTCCACACGTGCTCAATGGGGGACAAATCCGGTGAACGTGAAGGCCATGGAAGTTGTTTCACACCCTGAAGTGCATGTTGCGTTGCACGTGCCTTGTGTGGGCGTGCGTTATCTTGCTGGAAAACACCACGATGGACCGACCTTACAAATGGCACAACAACGGGCTGAATAATGTTGTTGATGTAGGAGGTGCTGTTTAACGTACCCGGTACAAACACTAGTTGTGTACGGGAGTGATAACTGATCGCTCCCCACACCAGGAGACTAGGTGTAGGCCCTGTGTGTCGCTGGCGAATGCAAGAAGGGTGGAGACGCTCCCCTGTGCGTCTGTGAACACGCATACGGCCATCGGAGACTCCCAAGCAGAATTTGCTTTCATCGCTGAACACGACAGATCGCCATTGCGTTCTCCAGTGAAGACGTTGGCGACACCACTGCAGCCGTTCTTGACGGTGGGCTGGAGTCAGAGGTACACATGCCAGAGGCACACTTGCATGTAGTCCTGAATCCAGTAGACGGTTGCGGATTGTTCGCACAGTTACCTCAGGTGCAACAGCATCTCGGATTTGCGTCCCAGTGGATGTTCTGCTTGACAACGCCGCTCTTCTTATGCGTCGATCGGTCCGCTCATCAGTCCGTCTGTGACTCCCGGTTCCACGTCTTCTCGTGTGGGAATGTTCCTCGGACCATCTACGCCACCATCGTACCACCACCGATAATTCCCAATTCGCTCCGTAATACGACGATACGACCACCCGGCTTCGCGGAGTCCGACTAGACGATCTCGCTCAAAGTCCGATAACTTCTGAAATCGTACACGTCTTCCATGTCCAGGAATTGCAGCTTCTTCAGGGTCTTCGCACGTGTCCGTACGCCGACGACAGATTACATCCAAAGAAAAAAATTATCGGGAGGTATAGAAGCCAATTCACCAACTGCTGTATGGCTTGAAGGATGAAATTTTCTCTAGGAGTAGGCAGAGCGCCTTGTAAATAGTTTCATAGGGGGAAATGAAGTAATAGAGTTTGAGGAATATGTCACAGGTGGGAAATTTCCCTTCACTGTGGCTAAGTAAAAAGCACCTTTAAGTGTTAAAATTTGGAAAACATGGCTGGGCGTGGAGAGGGTGAGTGGGAAAATAAACCAGGTGGCCGAAGAAGACTGGAGGTGTCATTGAAGTTGGTAGTTCCTCAGACTTGGTATTTCCTTGGTTGCAGGTGGTGTATTAGATAGGGAATTAATAGAGAAGACTGAGGAATCGGGAATAAATGCTAGGGGATTGAAAGTCAGCATCATGCCAAATCGTGAATTATCATTGGTTCCTGTGCAAGAGGCAGAATGCCGACTCCGGAAATCAGACTGTGCTGAACGTAGTTTTCCTCGTTTCCGTGATCGCTGGAATTAGAGGACACCAAAATTACAGATAGGAAGTTCGGGTGAGGAGAGTTACATGCTGGGTTTGCCATATGGTCGGAATTGCGTGTTTAAGGTTACATGGCTATCCTATACTTTTAAGGGCCAAAAAAGGTCATATGTGCAATTTCTGCTAGGAATAGACCCGGGGTAGTCATTTCAGTAACACAATTTTGGTTACCGTAAGGATCAGCCAAAAGTATCTAACAGAAGGTGCAGGAATTTGTTCGAGAAATAAATACTAAAAACAGATAATTCAATTTTGACTATAGTACAGCTTTTTGAACAATTTACTAAAAAATAAGACTTTGGCAAAGAGAAATTTGAGGGTGGTTGATTGCTTGTCGCTGGAATTATAACACAGCAGGAAAAATAAAAATTTCATATAGAAAGTTTGCGTGTTTAAGGTTACATGGCTCTCCTATATATTTAAGGGCCAAAGCAAGGTCATATGTGCATTTTCTGCTAGGAATAGACCCGGGATAGTTTACGAATAAAACATATGGAATAGTCATTTCAGTAACACAATTTCGGTGTCGTAAGGGTTAGCCAAAAGTATTTTAAAAGAAGGAAGAAATATAATTTCGGTGACCATAAGGATTAGCCGAAGGTATAATAAAAGAAGGAAGAATTTAAATTTCGGTTGACAAGTGAGTAGTGGTGTTAAATAGAACAGAAAAAGGGGGTGTGTTGTAGAACTGATTAGTGGGAAGGAAGGGGATTGGGTTGGTGAGGAGTGGGCGGGGCTTGTCAAATCGTGAATTTCCATTGGTTCGAGGCAGTTTCTCCGCATCTGATGAACAGACTGGAGAATGAGCGAAACACAATTTCGGTTGCCAATAAGAAATAGCCTTGCGTAGGAATCACAGTATATATAATTTCGGTGACCGAAAGGATCAGCCAATAGTATTTTAAAAAAGGAAGAAATACATTTTCGGGTAAACCTTCGGAATGTGGCTCAGAAATAGTTTTCGGAAGCGACGATAGATGGCGAAACGTTATCGCTACATCGTGAAGCGTAGCGTTACGTTGTAAAATTGGCAAAGGAAGTGAATAATATGGATGAAAGGTGGCCCTTAAAAGGACCTTAATGAATGTACGTTGTGGAATATGTGTGAAATATTTATTATGACGGAAGATTAAGTTTTCCTCATAAATATGAAACTGTCTAGCAGCAGAATAAAAGCAAGAAAAGTTTTATCTGCCAGGGAAGAACTGCCTGATAACAAAGTGATGTAAGTAACTTCAACGCATTTAACGTAAAATCCCTAGAAGGGAGGGGAGGTGAAGTGCTACCATGGCACCATCTATCGGAGAGGGCCACTTTTGGAAGGTTAGCCCATTTCCGGTGACCGCCAGG
The DNA here is from genome assembly GCA_039090855.1 of Macrothele yani. Lineage (NCBI taxonomy): Eukaryota > Metazoa > Arthropoda > Arachnida > Araneae > Macrothelidae > Macrothele > Macrothele yani. The sequence goes on along the minus strand of CM077031.1, from coordinate 37,762,631 downwards.
ATCAGCCAAAAATATTTAAAAGAAGGAAGAATTACAATTTCGGTGGCCGCAAGGATCATCCAAAAGTAAAGAAATAATTATGGGGGTCGTTGATTGTTTATCGCTGGCTTATAAAACAGCAGAATTAAGAGTAACATTTACAGATAGGAAGTTCGGGTAAGGAGAGTTATATGCTGGGTTTGCCATTTGATCAGAATTTCGTGTTTAAGGTTACATGGTTCTCCTATGCTTTTAAGGGCCAATCAAGGTCATATGTGCAATTTCTGCTAAGAATAGACCCGGATAGTTTATATGGAATAGTCATTTCAGTAGCAGCATTTGTGTCACAAGAAGAAATAGTAATTTGTTTGGAAAATAAATATATAATACATAATTCAATTCTGTGGCGTACTGTAGCATTTTCAAAAAGTTGCTAATAAGTAAGACGCGTGTTGCGATTGGACGTTCTGCCTGAAACGAGCGGTATTGGTTATTTGGTGCCACACCCCTGTGACGTCAAAGGTGCACAGAATCCAAAGGATCGAAGTTTTCTGCTTAGCGTTTTATTAAACTTTTGAGAACACTTTCGGATTAAAACAGTCAAGTCTTCTTATAACAAACTCTTAATTTAAATATTTCAGAATATGTTCCACGGCAATAATGGGCAGTATCTTTAAATACATGACAAAAAACTGTATTTCGATTTACAAAAGAAATCTAAATATATTGAAAAACTAAATGTTGAACAATCAGAATTTGCGCTTAGAAACTTTTTAAAGTCAAAAATAAAATCGCAAAAAAATTAAGTATTTAAGTAGACAGTATAAAAGATGCAATTCTGCCATTTATTATAAACCATGCAAATACTTTTGCCACTTTTTTTAAACTAAAGTCTAAGAGTTGTAAACGCTATGAAAGTTGATAAGTTTTGTGTTTGATTTTCAGATATGTACATGAAATTTATAGCTGTTTTCAAACTTTTAGCTGGGCGTTGGGTGTTGAAAATTAAAAAAAAAAACATTTCATTCGGTGAACGCGTTATTAAAAAAAAAAAAAAAAAGAAAAGAAAGGAATATCAAGTACTAGAGTGTTATCTACAGATAGCTGCAAATAATGAAAAACATGAGTTTTACATTCCGAATAAAAAAAGAAATTCTAATGTTTATGTTAAGATGCTGTATGATATTATTTGTAACATTTAGCAACTGAGCACATATTCCTTCATTCTCAGTAAAAAAAATGGCACATTAATGTAACAGAAATGCAAAGCACATACCTTTTTGAGCTTGAAATACTTCTCAGTATGAGTTTGTTTTACTTTTATTGAGAACTTTTTGCCCACTGTTTATTTTTGTTATTTGTTTTTATATTTCTCAGTATTAAGGAATCGCAAAAAAATTAAGGAATTTAATTCTAATAAAAATCCTCAATTTTGCGTAAATATGTACGATTTTTTCATCTACTTCTGGAAACACTTTTTTGAGTTCCAAAGACAAATGATTAACTATACCGTGATATTTTACAAGTTGTACTCCGTGGATTTTCAAAAAAACAGTTTCGAATTTTTGTAGAGTTTCCATCCAATAGCTTACAGGATAGGTAAGCCCAAATCTACTGATATGCTGGATCCAGTGATTAAGTTCCAGAGACTCCGGATTATCACATTTTAGTTGCGGATTCCCAGAACGAAATGCCAAATAACCAGCTATGTAATGGAGAGCATCTTCTTCAGTTTCTGATCTCAAGGATGAAGCAGGATGATTGAGTTTTAATACGCTGCAAACTTTTTGTTTCACAAATTGAGAATTTGTTCACAAAAATCCATTTTCCATTTTCTCAGCTTCTGAATCATCGGATGATGGTAGAAGTAATCCACGTAAGTATATGGAAGTCAAACATTTAATTCCCTCATCCTGTACGTTGGAATCACACGACGGTTCTGGAAGCTGCCCGCTCAATAACAGTAATCTTAGCCTGTGTTTGAATTCGCACGGAATAGGGTGATCATATCCACGTCCAATACCTCGAATTTGTGAAAATAAATTTTCAAGACAGTCCTGGTTGAGACGGCAGGTTAGTATATATTTAATTCCTACATTTTGTAAATAAGCATATAAATTTTTTAAAGATACGATAGAAACAATAAAGCCCTACTGGAACGGCAAAACATTTTTTCCCCCAAGAAGCGCATTTCCTCCACGGTTTCTTTCATTCTGTTCAATACTGCAACCTGTTCATATATATGTTGTCCATACCCCCTTTTCAATAAGTTATCGTCAGAAGGGCAACATGAATTCAGCATGTCAAACGCGTTATTCACCAATTCAATGAAATCTGCTGTTGGACTTTCATTAGGAAATAAATATCTTATAGCTTTCGTAACATTCAAGGAAAATGTCTGTGCAGCAAACGCAACCTTCATCCTTTCTGCCTTTTTAACTAAAAGATATTCTTCTGAAAACTTGTGACAAATTTTCAGTTCGCCTTTATCTTTTTCAACAAGCTGAAAAAGAACTTTGCTAGTGATTACTTCACCAGTTGGAAGTTTAATGCCTCTGTCAAAGAAATGATTCCTTAGGAGCTTCAGCAAATGTGGAACATCAGCAAACACAAAAATATTCCTGGAGTTATCCCAAGGATTAGAAAAGCTAATTCTGTTAATACTTATTTCTAATTCCTTCCACAAAGCCAGATTTCCGCCTCCTAAATCCGAAGTTAAACCAACCACTTGGAGTCTGATCTTTTCAATTTAAAAAATTATATTTCCCAACAAATTTTTACTCATTTTACAGTCAAAGTCATAAAATACAGGCTGCTTCCATGAATTTGTTAAGCTACGTAACATTACAACTTGTACTGATTTATATGATCCCAAAATAGCATCTTCAGCATGATCGTATGAAATTTTCGCATCAATACTCATCTCATCTATCACTATAATGCAAATTTTGTGAAACATGGAGCAAGTTTTTGCATATTGGGCCAGTAGTACGAAAACATCCCGTAAGAGTCCTGGGGAAATTTTCATTCCAGACACCCAACGCTTCAAAGTGGTCACACCAGGTAGTGGAATGTTTATCTGATTTCTAATAAAACTGTAAGCTCGTTTTGACAAGCCTCGTAATGATAAAGCTGTCACTATATCAGAAATTGACCATCTGACATTTTGTTTCCTTGAAAGGGAAGAAATCTGAGCTTTTGAAAAAATTCTATTCAAATTTCTTTTGCCTTTCCACCTTTTTCTTCAGCAATAGCAGACAATCTGGTTTTTTTCTTCAGCAATGCATTTTCAGATCGTAAATTTCTAGTTTTCAAATAATTTATTTTAACATTGCTTTGGCAATCCTGAAGTTTCGATCGTAACTAAGAATTTACTTTGTTGAGGATTTGTATATAATTTTTTAAGGATGAAATTTCCTTTTCCTGGGCTTATATTTCGGCTTCCAAGCTAAATAATGTAGCAGAATCACGCTGAGTTATCTCGTTAGCAGGTTGAGTTTGCAAATCTGGACTCAATCTTGCCTTCTTCGATGTAAAATTCTGCGTTACTTCCGACAAAAACTGCTGAGATTTTCTTTTTTCAGCACGTTTTGACCTTTCTTGATTTGTGCTTGAAGTACAACTGCCAAATATACAGTATTAACGTGAGGAATCGCACCTTTTTTCAGTCGACGGCGATAACTGCACCCTATTAATTCGGTTTTTAAATCTCTCCTAAAATCCTCATCATCATAAAAATGGGCAGAACATATTTTGGCGTTGTTAGGGTTAAATGCGTCTTTTCGTCGACATGAGTTAATCCAGGCTTTTCTCAAACTGCCCTTCGGGATTCGATGAAAAGATAAATTGGAATATGTAGATTTTTCGCTGTTGGCATAACACCCAACAGCGCATCCAGGCATATCTGTTAATATACAACAAACAAAAAGCTGCTTTGAACAAATATATTATTAAAAAATATTTCTCAACTGACCCTTAACTCACAGCAAAACGTGTATCACTTGCAAAATACTGGACAAAAGTCGCTGAAACTTTGCATAAATAACAGAAAGAACGTGCACTACAGATAGGTTGGGAGTATGAAATTTGACGCACTGCTAACTTCGTTTGCACCTTTGACGTCACAAAACTCACCCCGCCTGAGGCTTTAGAATTGCTGACTTCGAAAACCTGCTCTTAAACCCACCTTCTATATTCTACTTACCTTGCCACAAGTGCGGCTAGTATGGTAAGTCAACTGATTCATCTCTGATACAACCGTTGGAATTTCGAGTACGTGTCTGGCCGTTTGCCCGGGTGCGTGTGCCGGCGTGGAGCACGGTGTTGGCGGCCTTTGTGAGGCGCTCGTGCCAGCCGTACGTGGGCGCCTAGACTTACCAGTGCAGGAAAAGTACAAGTCGTCATGGCCACGCTACTTCGCTCCGCCGATAATCCGGAGGTCCCGACTGCGGTATTTTTGGACTTAGCCTTTACCGCTGTTGTTTAGCGAGCACGTGGTCTTCATTCTTAGTGTTGTGTTTTGTGTGCCTTTTACTTTGGATTACTTAAGAAAGAACTGTAAGCACTTTTTACATTTTTTTCATTGAGTAGAACTTGTTTTCGGGCTTTTTATACATTTTTTTTATTTGTTAAAGGACAGAATTTGGTCCTAAACAATGGCTTTGAGCAAGGCCTCTGCTAAGAAGGATAACTATCTCCTTGTTAACCATACAGGTCTTACTGCTTCCCAAGTCGGTAAAGCGATCTGGGAACACTTGGGATTCACCTGTTGAACCGCTTTTTCATTTTGTGCGGGTAGTGAATCCGCGAAAATTTGAGATCGTTTTGAAGCGTACTGACTATTATTTGCAGCTCGTCGACAAAACTCTCTACCACGAGTCGTCCGAGATTCACTGTTCTAAAGGTGACACAAACATTAAAGTCGTCTTCTGTAAGTACCTCCCATGCCAGGTAACTAATGAAGCGGTTAAAGCCGTTTTCAATGATTTTGGAAGGGTGCTTAATGTTAAGTATGAGGAGGGTGCTTAATGTTAAGGAGACCGAAATATACATGAAAGGAGCCTTCTCGTTAACGAGAATTGTCACCCTCGACATGGACAAAGCCGTTCCTAATTTCATGTATGTTTCCCATTTTAGATGTGTGAATATGTAAAATGGGCAGGTCCGTGTGTGCCGGCGATATGGACACTGGGGGCACATCGCTGTTGACTGTGCTAAATACTCTTGCGAGAATTGCAGAGCTCTTGGTCATAATATCAAGGACTGTAAAGATCCTTGCGGGAAGTGGTCTCCACAACACAAGAGACCAGAATGTGGTGTCCGTACTTTTGCCCAGATGGCCGGAGCCGGGCAATCCCAGGTAAACCAAGATGATATTTTAGAGACGCTTGACGCCACGGAGAAGGTGGGGGAAGCTCCTGAAGCTGGGGCAAATTCCTCGAGTGGCGAGGTAGTAGAAACCCGCCAACTTCGTGGCTCGGGGAGTGCCCAGGAGGGAGCCGAAGGTATTTCAAATGTGGAACAGGTAAGTGAAAGAAATTGTGAGGCGGAGAAAGTTTCTCCAAAAAATGATAAAGATAATTCTTTTTCTACAGGTCAACTCACGGTGGACAAGAGAGTTCGTTCACCAGAGGCTGTAGACGGTTACACTACGGTTATCAAAAAGTCAAGAAAATTCTCTAGTGAGGATATTAAGCAAATGGCAAATCAGTTAAATGGAGTCAGTATTATTGACGAGGATGTGAAAATGGTGGGCAAAGATAGTGAGAAAATGGAGGTTTGGTCAGGTGAAAAGGAAGGAGAAATTTGTGTGAATGGTGTGGATGAGAATGTGGAATTTTTCGACGGTAATGATTTCCAACTTGAAGTTGATAATGGTTTTGAAAAGGTAAAAATTGATGTCACTAGTGTATGTAAAGTTAGTGATGATTATGTTTGTATTGTAGAGGAGATCTGCACTCCCATCTCCTCAAAAAACAACGAAGTTGAGAGTTTTGGTGCAGTCGACACGACTGAAATTGATGAAATCCCGAGTTTTGATGAACCGAGCGAGCGACGGATCCAGTGCAGGATATGTTCCCGGAGCAATCCGACGACGCCGGTGGTTAGATTGAGCCGGGAATGAGTGCACGGGCTCTCCTGCAAGTAGGCAGGAAGCTTGCATCCCATAGCGGAGCTGTGGAGGTTCAGCAGCTGCCCTGGACTCCCGAGGGGGAATCTGGGACGGCTTCTCCACCCTCCTGCGGACGCCAACGGAGTCCGAGGAGGGTCCCCGCAGTGAAGCGGTGCTTTTGACCGAGGCTTCTGCGAACGGCCGCCACCGTGGTAACGAAGCGGAAGTGCCGCCGGGGCTGGCTGGCACCCCGTCGAAGAGTGCGCGCCTGCCGGCAACGGAAGTTCGGAGGCCAAGCAGCACGCCGATACTATGGGCAATAGATTTTTGCAGGAAACCCGAGCTTTCTACGGATTCTGAGGAAGAACAGTTGGCTGAGCAGATGACCGAAGATCTGAGGGCCAAGTTCAAGCATCAGGGAAGACGGCTGACCCAGGCCGCACAGTCGAAAAGCAGAAGTGGCTCGCGGGCTACTTCAGGGAGTCGGGTGTTGATTTTTTGCTGCTGCAGGAAACTCACCATAAGAAGCCCGAACAGGTTTTTGCGTTCCGTAGGAACACAGGGCTGAAATGTAGGTATTCTCTTGGAGCGAATGGTTTTACTGGGGTGGCCATTGTGTACAAGCCGCAGTAGGAGGGTAGCATCAAGCTGATGCAGACTGATGGGGACGGTCGCGTGGTGGCTATTTCGATTAATAGCGGATTGATGTCCATTAAGATGGTGTGTGTTTATTTTACGGTGGAGGGTCCTCTCCGGAGCGGTTTTTATGACCTGCTGCCGTTCTTCCTTAGGGGAAGCGAAGATTTTCTAGTCGTCGGTGGGGATTTCAACTCGGTTGTGGATAACCATATCGATCGGTTGAGTACTCACAGGTGCAGGTGGTCAGAGCCGTACAGAAGGGGTCTTACGGATCTGATTAAGAACCAGCAACTTAAGGACGTGTGGAGGCAGCTGTTCCCGTAGGAGCCGGGGTTCACCTGGCACAGGAATCATTTGGCTTCGAGGATCGACATGCTGTTTGTCTCAAAGATGGACTGGGTTATGGGAGCCGAGGTTTTTAACCCTAACTCACAGCCGTTGTTTGTCTCTGATCACAGCGTTGTCGTGATGGACGTCAGTGTGCCGGCGCCGTATCGCCTAAACGTGTCAATGTTAGACGACGTTGAAGCGCTGTCGCGTGTCCGTTCGATCTTGGAGGTCGGTACAGAAACGGCCACCGATGACAAGTTCGGCGGTTGGGAGAGGGCGAAGGACGAGGTCCGAAGCACCTTGGTTGCTCTGGGTAAGGAGTTGGCGAGAGCTAAGAGGGGGAGTAAGGTTTTTCTGATGAACTTCCTGAACGCGGCTCTGAAGGGTAATGAAGACGGGTGTAACCTTGAGATCATAACCCTCATCAGGCAAGAGATTTCCGATTTTTATAGGGGCATCGACTCTGAAGTTCAACTTCATGGCGCTAGAAGGAGTTTTGAGCAGGAGCGGGATATTAATCACATTTACCGGAAGCTCGAGGCAGAGCGGAAGATGGAGAACCTGGAAGTTCTTGATATTGATGGTACCGAGGTGAGGGGCAATAAGCAGATCCTGCAGGAAGCTGCTATGTATTATGTCGATCTCTTTTCCAGCGAGGAAATTGATCCTGCCGTCATGGATATGTGGTTGGAGGGTACGCCGAGGATCCCAGACGAGGACTTGGATAGTCTCGAAGATTAGTTATCGGTGTCTGAGGTGAGGGTGGCGATTCAGGCCCTTTCGCCAGGTAAGTCTCCGGGTTGTGATGGTCTCCCGTCGGAGTTTTACAAGAAGTTTGTTAATGTGTTAGCGCCCTGGCTTACCAGGGTGTACAACGAGATTGTGCAGGTGGGTCGTATGCCGTGGAACATGCGGAGGATCATGATCACTTTGCTGTGCAAGACCCCCGACGCCCCGCTGAGGGAGTTAAGTGGTTGGAGACCGGTGTCTCTCTCCACAGTGGACTATAAGATCCTTGCGAGGGTCATCAACAACAGGCTTCCTAAGGTGGCCGTTCATCTCATTGGTGCTAACCAGACGTGTGGTATCGGAGGAGCCGGATGCAATGGAATACTAGGTGCTTTCGAGGCGCTATCACTTACCTGGGCGAGAAGGTCATTAAGATGGGGCTCCTCTTGGCAGACCAGAGCAAGGCTTTCGATAGGGTATCCCACGAGTTTGTCGGAAGATTGTTAGAAGCCCACTGCTTCGGAGTATTTGTCCGAAGTGCAATTGGGGCGTTGTACAGAGATCTCTCCGGGAGAGCCATTATTGCTGGTCGTCTCTCTCTCCTCTTTGAGCTTCAAAGAGGAGTGAGGCAGGGATGATCTCTCTCTCCCCTTTTGTTTGTTTTGGTCTTGGAGACCCTTTTGAGAAGAGTTGCTGGGAAGGATAGTGTTAGGGGTTTTCCGGTCGCGGGGAGGAGGGAGTCGTTGAAGTACCTTGCGTAAGCAGATGATGTCTCCTTCTTCGTCTACTCGGAAACGAGTTTGAACGGGATGCGTGATTCTTTCGCTGAGTACTGTATTGCGACCGGTGCCCATCTTAATGAGGAGAAGTCGAGTATTATGCTCTGGGGCAAATGGGAGATGTTAGTGGTTACAGGTTTAGCTGTGACCGATGGGCCCGTTCGGATACTCGGTATCCAGTTTTCTAAGGAAGGGGTCCACGTGAGCACCTGGGGTAAAGTTCTGGCGGAGATGAAGAAGGAGCAAGAACGGTGGCAGGAGGTGGTCATTTCAAGAGTGAATCGGGCCAAGTTAGCTAATGCGCTTCTGGTTTTGAAATGCATTGTTACCGGGGAAATTAAATCCCTACCCGGAAGTCTCATTAAGGAGATGGAGAGAGCGGTTTTTGGTTTCATTTGGTCCGGGAAGAAGACCGAAGAGGTGGCTCGGGCAGTCCTATACTGTCCCAGGTCGGAGGGGGTTTGGAAGTCAAGCACCTTCCGACATGTCTCAGTGCACTCCAGTTTAAGAGTGTGAAGGGAGCCCTGGCATCACCCCCTAATAGCTTAACAGGCCCGCGCACCGATTTGTGACATCACTAGAGTAGTCCGTAGTCGCGGAGAGGGGCATTACGGCGATGTGCGAACGAACGCGTCTTTACGTACACCAACTAACCAGGTCGTGCGTTCTTTTAGAGTTTCACTGCATTTAAATAAGAACTTGTGTGTTAGTTTTCAAAAAACTGCAGAGTTAACAAGTTTGTTTAATAATCTTTTAAAATACAGAAGAAAAAGAAATTACAGCGTCAAATTTAGCGTAGCAATAATTTCGACTTGAAAGGGAAAGCAACACAGATTCGTCAACTTAATGAAAGCATCCGTGTCATTTCACTGGAAGTGATAAACCATTCCTCTAATCGAAATTATAAACTGTTGTCGTAGTTTCACTTAAAGTTATAGTGTCTTTATAGTTAGCCGAACGATTCTTGTACTTGTGAACAAATCGTTCTGGTACTTGAAAGATTAGTTTGAGGGTCCATTACGAAGTATCGCCGTCGTTTCAAAAGATGTCGATTTACTAATTTAAGGAATCAGATTTTTCATTCATTGCAAACTTATGACTATGAAAATTTTAGTAATGAAATAATTCCTTTAGTGAAAATGTATTTTATATGCAATCCGTGATCACTAATATATGAAAAAAGGTCAAGAAAAACTGAATTTTTTTCTGTGTTTTTTAATTATTACCAAAGGCTCAATAAAACACGTTTTAACGTACATACAGTGAATTGCTGCTTGATCCACTGATTGCATCAAATAAATTAAGATTTCAAGAAAATTAGGCAATTGCTACATTATTAAACGTACAATAATGACATAACAAGTTTTCCTAATTTTAGTACCATCTAGTTACGTGTTTGGACAACTTCATTTTGATAAGCAAATATAAAGTTTATAATTTTTGTCTTCCAGAGCACTATTTCAAAAAAGTTACCTTGTCAAAGTTCAACACATCTGTATTAAGTATATTAGTAGCATTAAGCAAAACTATTTGGATCTACAATATAAGCATTTCTTTTTATCTGGAAAAATACAAGTAACTTATTGGCAGAAATTTCCTGAAATTTGATTTTAAAGAAGTATTCAGGAAAACTGCCAATGTACATATAATTATGGTGTGTAGTTCTTTGTGTATCACAAGCACAATTTGATTATGTGTCCGTTAGCTGTTCCTTGAAGAATTTCAAAGACACGTTTCTAAGAAAATCTGAAATTTGTTCCAATAATTTCTTAAAGTATTTTTTTAGATAATTATTATATTTTTTGAGAACCTGACAAATGCACATGCAGTTATTGTACTGAATAAATCTAAGCGATTGTTTTGGTACTATAGGATGTATTTTAAAAGATGTACATGTTTCATTATAAATTGACTAACTTGATGTACCATTTCCTCAGAAACTATAAAAAGCAATGGTATAAAATTTTGCACAAATGTTTTGTCATTGCTAAAGCTATTAAAAAAGATTGTTTTTTCCTTTTTTTATGATTTTGGTTTCAAAATAAATTCTATGAAGGATTGAAGAAGTTTTTCCCCATACAAAAATTGCCACATACCCTCACGTTTGGAAGCACACTTTCCAGTAGTTATCGGATAATATGAGATATATTAGTTCCAGTTATTATTGCTGTAGCTTGTGAAGACACAGTGCAGGAAGTCTGGAAACAGATAAGTCTAGATAAATGAATAAAAAGTTGATCTCTCATTTTAAGCAAATGTTTAAAAAAAAAAGCGAGTATATATTTCTACTTGTATTTTAAAAATCTTGTTTATTTAGAACATAGTTTCCACAATATGTGGATTCATGTCGATCCACGTACTTTTTTTCTCTTAAAAATAACAATATCCAAGGCTTAAAAATACCATGCCCGAGATGCCCAGAGCTTGTAAATCATTCGTCTGGGCAGGTAAATAAAACATCTAATTGCCTGTGCATGGTAACTAAATTTTAAAATAAAAAAGTTTGTAATAAATTTCCTACTACACAAGAAAAAAAAAGACAGTCATCACATGTCGTGTTTCATGTCATTGTTAATTAATGGAAGTTGTATTATTGTTACGAAGTACCAAGGAAAGAGTAATATCACATCTTTAATTATGTTATGCTCTACGCCCAGAAATCGGAAACCTAGTTTTGCTCCAAATTTTGTTTATAATCAACAACAAGATGCATGCCTCTGATGTAACTGGTCTCTCATGTTTAGTGACAAAGGGAGACAACTTTAACAAAAGGAACATGGCAGAATCACTAAATTTCCGAAACACCAGTTTCATCATCGTACCATTTCATACCAATTTTAGCATCAGCATCTTAAAAATTGATATACACACGTTTGTGCATTGAACATTTGTAATACAGACCCTTAAAATGGAAGTGCAAACATGTTAAAACAGTTCATATTTTTAACTTAAAAAAAAATAGGGTTCTGGTTTGTTATCTTAAAAGATACATTTTCTTGCGCATCCAGCTTTTACTACCTGGGCAAGTAAATAACTTCTTGCCCAGGTAGTACTGATATATTTCACCTAATTTTTAAGAAATTGAATTGTTCTGATAAATTTCCATCCTACCACAGATAGAGCATACACACTGCTCACACGAGAGTTCTTCAATGTGTTGGTTTGTAGAAAAATGCTTCAAAATCTTTAAACGGACATTTTAAAGGCAAACTTACTCCTGAACTATGTGTGAACTTCTGTTTTTGTGCATTCATATCTAATTTTTGCTGTCTATACTTGATTCAGTGTTTGTGTTCCTTTAGTAATAAATATTAAAAATGATAATTCAATGCAATTCTCTGTCTGCAAACACAAAAGATGTATTTCACATGGCAACAAGGCCTTAGCATTTATATAAAGGACATAGGCATGTTAGATGTGTACATGACATACATATATTTCGCATAGGATATAAGTATTTTACAAGCTTTTGTGCCCAGAAATAGGGACCCCAAAAAAGTTAATCTGGCGCTGCCTAAACACTTAGATAACTAAGTACGAATGTATCAACATATTACTCTTGGGATCAAAAACATGCAACCCTTATTATTCTGTGTCCATAATAAAAAAAAAAAAAGTTTAAAATCCTTTCCTAAATATACATATTTTACTTTGAACTTATTTGATACATCGGCAAAAACATGTTATGGGTTACTATAACAACACAAGTAATCTATTCTTTCCATTACAAACATAAATTTCATTTTTCAAAAATCTTTTCAGTGCTTTGACTTCCCGCTGTGAGATGCATTAGATTATAAAATTAGCCTAATTTAAATTTTCTAGTTCAAAATTTTTATTTTACGAGTAGTTTAAAATAAGGTTAACAAAAGGTTTCCACGTACCTTAGAGTTGAAAATTTTCACGCTTTATTGCTGTAATCCATTTTGAGAACCTCCCCATTAGTAGGGAATTTGAATACTTTTAATATTCCTCTATGAAAATAAATTTAGTTGACAATTTGACAACAACAACCACGCACATCCGTAGTCACGCTTACACAGAGTGAGCAAGCTCATGCATGCTCGACCACCCACCACGGACGTCAGCCTACTCTCCCCTACGTCACGCAGCTTCCGGCGTTCGGTGAGCGGGCCTGCTAAGCTATTAGGGGTGATGGCCCTGGTCACCGAACGCCCGTGCGGACCTTTGGCTTCCTATTTAACGGGGCGGGACTCGTTCAAATACGTTCCCGGCCACAGATTTGTTGGCCCCCGGCGCGAGAGGATGCATAGGTCTTACCAGCTTGGAGGTCGCCTGCAGGACTTTGCGAAAGCTGACCGCGCCGGGAAGAACACGCAGCAGATGTACATTGACCTGCTCCCTAGGCCTAGGGAACACGTCGTCAAAGATTTTCACGTTCCTAGGAACTTCTGTATGAGAGAGGCTTGGATGAGCATTCACTCGACGGGTGTGGACTGCAAGAAGAGGGACTTTAGGTGGCGGTTGGCCCACAATGTCCTTCCAACCAGGTGTAGGCAGTTTCGGTGGGTTGGCATCTCTTCCGATAGGTGCCTTTCGTGTGCGGGCATTGAGGAGAGGTTCCATCTCTTTTGGGCCTGCCCCATGGCGCACAATGTTTGGCAGGAAATCTGGACTTGGGCTTGGCACAAAAGGCTTGACGCCCTCCAGTTTCAACCGGCTAATGTGTTTTATCTACATCCTGCTCCGGCGGCGGGCAGGGAGGTCTGGAGGAGGATTATCACCGAGGTCTGTTATAAAATGTGGAGGGAGAGGAACAGGGTTCTGCATTCCCGAACGGGTAACTCGGGCTTCTCTCTGACAACGGTTATCCTTCAAGTCAAGTGTGAGCTCCGAGACAAGGCGAGAGTGGACGCTCGCACTTTAACCGACCGAGCCTTTAGGTATCGGAGGGAGACTTAGCCTCGGATTGTTACCGGGACCAAGAACAACTACACCTTTCAATGGGGTAACTTACCCCTTAGTTTCGGCCCTTGAAGCCCGAGGGATCTCTCGGGGAGTGTTGGGCTTTTTCTAGTGTTATGTTTTTGTGAATTGTGTTTGATGGAGGTTGTGGAGGTTTGCTTCCGACCCTTTCATCGGTGGTTTAATCTGTCTTCTCTCCGGTCGAGGTTGGCGGTGCTGACCGAGACGGCAGGAGCCTGTGTTAGTCGGGGGGAGTGAGTGTTTTGGTTCTGTCTCTGCTCTTTCTCTTATGATGTGGTATGAATGAATGGTATCTGAATAGAGGGTGTTGTGTACTTGCTGCTTGTGGTGTGCCGGTTCCGTGTGAAAGTGGGCCGGGGAGGCACCTGCCATAGGTCATGTTAGTGCCTTGATGCACCCGTCTGCCCGGTATCCTCTCTGACAGTCTCCCGTCCGGGTCGCTGTCACTTGGTCACCTCTGAAGGGGACTTTTGTTTGCCTACGTGGACGTTCCGGGTGTACCTTCGGGCTGCACCCGCCGTTCTAGGTGCCCTCGCCGGCTCTTTGTGTGCGGGACCTTTCGAGTTCTTCGGAGGATCTATATGACTCGGAGGTTTGTCTGGTATTGCTTGTTGGGCAGTGGTGGGAGTGTGTGTAAACATCAGTGAACCATATACAGGTGTTTATTTTGGGCGTGGTGAACAGTGTGAAGATGTGTTGCAACAAAGTTCGTGTATGGGGAGGGGACGTCGTGCGAGAGCACATTAGGGCGCTCCCCTCTCCCAGCCCCCATGATTTGGGGGTCTTATACGAAGACAAGACTGTCGATGCAAGGTCCCCATGTTCAAGCCTGGGCTAATATTTCGGAGATGGTGTGATTTACTAACAATCGCTGAAAATCCGCCATGCATCGGAGGAGCACGTTAAGTGACGGCCCCCAGGCTGGACCCACTGGTTAAATGGGTATACTTTCCTATGCCCCCCCCCGAAATTCTCACACCCCTCTATGGGCAATATCGTTCTTGTACGGTGGCGCCATCTACTGTACTCTAATCTCCTTACAAACTGTTCTGTCAAAGTCGCTAGACTTGCTTTAATTCCTTTCGTTTCTGTGTCCTGCCCAAAAGGCGGAACCTAAACTCTACTTACTGTGGACGGAAGTCCTACAAGAAAATGACAGAGGCAATGTCATAGCCAGTGAACGTGCTAAGTGTTGTGTGTGTGTTTGTGCCTGTTCGTTTGGATCATTATTTTGGATTACCAGGCTTAGGAGAGTAGGTAAGTACTTTTTGCTTATTTTTCTTTAGCGAGGGTTTGTGTTTTACAAACTTTTTTGTTATGTGAGCTTCTGGAGGGGTCGGACTTTTGTCCTCTACCTCGATGGCTGCTAAGACTGAGCCCGATAGTGCTAATGCTATTGTTGTCACCCATGCGGGCATTTCTGCTACAGACTTTTTTAGCGCTATATAAACATTTAGGGTGTCCTTCGACTCCAGTGTTTGCCCTGATCCATGAGGCAAATAAAAACAAACTCGAAGTGGTGCTTAATAAGAGGGAGCATTATTACAAGCTTCTTGATTGTGAGGTTGATCGCAACAATTATTTGATGAAGTGCATTAACGCCCAGACTAATGTGAAGTTAGTTTTTTGTAAATATCTGCATTGCGGCACCACCAATGCCGAGGTTGCTACTGCTTTTTCGAAATTTGGTAAGGTGAGGACGGTCAAGTTTGAAGTGAGAAAGGACAATGCTCCCCACATGAAAGGGGCCTTTTCATGTACCAGTGTAATTACCATTGATATGAAGGAGCCTATTCCTAACTTTATGAAAGTGAATGGACAGCGTTGCATGAACATTTACAGGGGCCAGATTCGGGTGTGTAGACGCTGCAGCCCCGCTGGACACATTGCTGTGGACTGTGAAAAGTTCCTTTTAGCAATTGCCATATTTTAGGGCACTCAGCTGAAGATTGCAAGGAGATGTGTGGAAATTGCAAATATCCGCACCACCAGAGGAAGGCCTGCAGTCAGAGGTCCTTTGCGCAGATGCTTGGAGGAGGCGAATAGTCCAAGCTTGATGACGAAATGGAGGCTTGCCACGCAGAGGAGGAGGAGGGCTCAGGAAGTGTTGCCGAGGCTGAGGTCTCCAGTAAAACAGAAGAGGCCCACCAAATTCTCAGCTCGGTGCAAGCCCAAGAGGCTCTGGAGAAACAACAGGTAAGTGTTGTGCATAAGAAAGGCAACAATACAGGTAAGGATACTAAAGAGAGTGTTTCGTTTACAGCGAAGAAAAGAGAAACCGTTCCTATCGGTGAAGATGGGAAGCGGGGTCTCTCTTCTTCGAGTTCGGATGAGGATGGTTTTACGAAGGTTACTAAAAAGTCAAGAAATTTGACTCCTGAAGAGGTTCGGGTTCTTCAGTCTATCCCCGGAAGTGTGAGTATTGTGGAGGGTAGTGAGATGGCTGGAAATTGTGACGATACTGAGGATAAGAATATGGAGGTTGATATTCCTAGTGAAACCATTCCTAAGGGCCTTCAGACTCCCTGTAGTGCTCGAACCGAGTCTGGAGGTTGTGAGATGTCCAGCGAAGAAGGGGAGACCTCCAGTGCTGATGGTACGGTGGACTGTAAGTATGATTCTGATCTTAGTGAGATTATTGAGGAGGGAATTGCTATTAGTGAAAGATCTAAAGATGATATAGAATGTAATGATGACAGTGATATTGATAATTCTAATTATTTAACTGATAATTGTAGTAATGCTGTAGATGATGATTGTGATAACAGTGTTATTGAGTGTTTTGGTGCTGCCACGAACCGTGAAAAATCTGAAGTCCAATGTTTTGGTGCGAAGGAGGAGCATTTGGTTTCCACTGACCCAGTGCATGATTTATTTCCGGATCTTCCCAACGACACCGGTTAATGGGAAGGGACTGATATGATGGCACCTGATCTCCTGGCTAACGCAAGGGTGCAGCGGTTTTCTTCCGCGGCTGTGGATGGTCAGGGCGTGCTTCTTTCCGAAAGGGAAGCTGCATACCTTATTCCACCCTCCGATGGGCTATCAGAGCACGTCGGGTGTCCCGGAAGCACACTTGGGCTTGGACGCGCTACGACCACGAGCGGCAGCCACGTCGCCGCTTACTCGGAAGCGATGCCGGAGACTGCAGGGACAATCTGGGCTCCGCTCGATAGAGTCCGGGCTGTCGGTGTTGGTGGTAAGCAGGTTCATCAGCACTCTGGTACTGAGGCAATAAGTGGCAAGTTCTGGGCTTCTACGGAGCCTGTGACGGGTGATGATGAAGATGTGGACCCTGTTCGGGCTAACTTACAGCACCAGTACCAGAGTAAGTTTAAAAACTCTGGAAAAGAATTCACGGCAGCTAATTTTAAGGCTGTCAACGAGCTAGCTGCGGCGTCCGTTGTGATGTTGCACGGCACAGGTCACGTCGTTCCGACGGCAAACGGCCAGAGTTTTACTGCCGAGAAAATGGATCGCGGTGTAACAAAGAAGGTGAAATTTGACAAGTAATGTGGTTTCTTTTCCTCTCTCTCCGTTTCCAAGTTTTCATGACTTTTGTTTATTTTTGTCTTTGTTTAATCTCCACTTTCCCTTTTTCCCTTTTCAGCCCAAGGTAAGTATGCATACCAGTAGGGTCAATTTTCTCGGCACCAACATTAGGATTGGTACGTTGAATGTTCAAGGCCTTAACTCTGCGGAGAAACATTGTTGGCTTGAAGGGTTCTTCCGCCAGAGTAATCTGGACTTCCTTATGATTCAGGAGACTCATCATACGGACTTGGGCAAGTTGTTTGCCTTTCGAAGAAATTCCGGGCTAAGGTTTAAGTACTCTTTAGGCAGTACCGGCTACACGGGTGTTGCCATTATTTTTAAAGAGAAGTTTGAGATATATATTTCGCAATTTCAAACGGACGGGGAGGGTCGGCTGATTTTTCTGACCGTTCGCAGTGGTAGTATGTCCATGAAGCTTGTGTGTGTTTACGTCCCGAACCAGGGAAACATGCAACGGTCGTTCTACAACCAGCTCCCATTTTTCTTTAAGAATTCGAAGGACGTCTTGATCGTCGGCGGGGACTTTAATGCCGTCATCGATAGTCACCTTGATAGGGCGGGAAATGGTGGGTGGTCTGAAGCCTATGAGAACGTGATTAAAGCTATCCTGGACACTCAGGGTCTTTACGATGTCTGGAGAACTCTTAACCCTAGAGAGCCGGGCTACACTTGGCACAGAGGGACCAGTGCGTCCCGCATTGATATGTTTCTTGTCTCCAAGATTGATTGAATTGACAAATTTGAAATTTTCAGCCCTAACTCGCCACTGAGGTACATTTCTGACCACTCGGCCGTCATGATGAATGTCTGTGTCCCTGTTCCGAGAGAGAGGGGTGCAACCCCTGGCGCATGAACGTCTCCATGTTAAAAGACGAAGAAACGCTGGTGCAACTTCGTTCTATTTTGAACGCTAGGATAGCCACGATTACGGACAATGAGTGTGGCGTGTGGGAGGGGGTTAAAAAATAAATTAGGGAGTACCTTATGAAGAAAGGTAGGCTAGCAGCCATGGAAAGGAGGAATCGTCACATGATTTTGATGAATATCCTGGATGCGGCGATTCGTGGAGAGGAAGGAGGTTGTAATTCCTCTCTGATTAATAACGTTAGAAGTAGGATCAGTCATTTTTTTAAGGAAGAGAGTTCGGCGGTCAAATTGACCGGCTCCCTCGAAGTGCTCCGGCAGGAGAGTGACATAAACTACATTTTCAGAAAAATGGAGGCTGAGAGAGTTAGGGGAGAACCTCCAATGTCTTAATATCGACAACAGGGAAGTCAGGGATCTCCCCGACATTCTGAAGGCCGCAGCGGATTATTACGGTGAGTTGTTCAGCAAGGAAGCGGTGGCCTCCGAGGTTATGCATGCCTGGTTGGAAGGCACGCGGGTTCTTGCGCAGGAAGATAGGAATCTCGTGGAACGGGAGTTCACGGATAATGAGGTCAAGACTGCGATCCTGGATCTCAAGCTCAACAAGTCTCCTGGTATTGATGGCTTGCCGGCCGAGTTCTATAAGAAATTTTCCAATATTCTGGCTCCGTGGCTTTGTAGAATTTACAACCACATTGTGAATAGAGGAATCATGACTGAAACTATGAGAACCAGTATTGTTACTCTGCTTTGTAAGACCCCGGATAATCCTGCCAGGGATCTTGGTGGGTGGAGACCAGTGTCTCTGTCTACCATTGATTACAAGATCATGGCAAAAATCATCAATGCTAGGCTGTTGCGGAGAAGCTGGTTGGTGTTGGTCAGACCTGCAGTATACGTAGGAGACAAATGTTTCACAACACCAGGTGTGTATGAGACTTGGTCACTTACGTTACCGAAAGAGATCTTAAGCTGGGAATGTTTTCTGCGGATCAAAGCAAAGCCTTTGATTGGGTCTCCCACGATTTCATCAGGAAGTTGCTATAAACTCACGGCTTTGGTGATATCTTCCGAAGGGCAATGGACTCGTTGTATAGGAACCTCAATGGGAGAGTTATTGTTTCTGGCTGTCTTTCTCCCCTCTTTGAAGTTGGAAGAAGAGTGAGCCAAGGCTGCCCTCTCTCTCCATTGTTGTTTGTTTTGGTCATCGAGACCATGCTGAGGAAGATTCTGGCGCACCCGATCATCAAAGGAGTTCCTGTGCCTGGTTGTGCGTACTCCATGAAGTATTTGGCGTATTCTGATGATGTCACCTTCTTTGTGGACTCGGAAGGAAGTCTGACTAAGGTCCGGGAGATCTTCGCGGGGTACTGTGGGGCCACCGGTGCTAAGCTGATTGAGGATAAGTCCAGTCTGCTGCTCTGGAGAAGATGGGATTGCACAGCCGTTCATGGGCTGGAGGTGGCCGGGTAGATATAAGGATACTGGGTATCCTTTTTGATAGAGACGGTGTTCA
The DNA here is from genome assembly GCA_039090855.1 of Macrothele yani. Classification (NCBI taxonomy): domain Eukaryota; kingdom Metazoa; phylum Arthropoda; class Arachnida; order Araneae; family Macrothelidae; genus Macrothele; species Macrothele yani. The sequence goes on along the minus strand of CM077031.1, from coordinate 37,743,178 downwards.
TAAGAAAACTTGGAGGGACATCCTCTCTACCATGCGGAAAGTGTGAGAAAGGTAGCAGAAGCTTCATATTTCAATGACCAATCGTGCTAAGTTGGCTAATGCCCTCTTGGTGTCGAAATGTGCTCTTGCCGGAGAGCTTGAGTCTCCCTCGGAGTCTTTTGAGGTTATTGTAGAGGGAGATTTTTTCCTTCGTCTGGGCTGGTAAGGCCCTTGAGGCTATTGTCAGAGTCGCCCTTTGTTGTCTCCGGAAGGAAGGCGGTTTAGAGGTTAAACACCTTTCCTCTTGGTTCAGCGAACTCCAGTTTCGTAGTACAAAAGCGGCTCTTAACTCCTCTCATCCGTCTAAGAACTTTGTGTCTTTTTTGACTGGATTATCCGCGGACAATTTCTTGTCCTGCTATCGTTTTTTCGGGCCCCGCAGGGAAACTACCCATAAGTGCGACAAGCTTGGTGGGCACCTTCAGGCCCTTATGGAGGCCAACTGGAACGAGAATAACTTGAAGCAGATGTACTTTCATATCCTACCTAGACCCAGGGAGAAGATCATTGAGTTCAATGTTGTTAACTTCGATAAGAGGGAGGCGTGAATGTGTGTCCATGCTGCTGGGATTGATTGCAAAAAACGGGACTTTAAGTTACGTTTGGCGCATGATGTCCTTCCTACGAGGAAACGGCAGTGCAGGTGGGGTGGTGCTGTCACTGACAGGTGTCTTTCCTGCAATCTTATCGAAGATAGACACCACTTGTTGTTTAGTTGCCCTATGGCTGTGCAGGTTTGGCGGTTGGTCTGGGATTGGGCCGGCCGCCCTCAGCAGTTTATGCCTCAGCATGTTTTCTACCAGTATCCCGGTCCCAAAGCGGGAAGGGATGTCTGGAGACTCATCATTACGGAGACGACGTACAAAATCTGGAAAGAGAGGAACAGAGTTCTTTATTGTAAAATCACGGTAATGTGGGATTCACCCCTATGAAGGTTGCCTGGCAGGTCAAGTGCGAGATCAGGAACAGGGTTGAACTTGACGCCCACACCCTTTCGAAGCGTGCCTTCAGATATCGATGGGTCTTCTGGCCTCGGATTGTTACCGGTACTAGGGAAAATTACTTCTTCCACTGGAGAACTTAACCCCTCCCACCCCTCTTGTTTCGGCTTGCAATCCTGCATTACCGGATCCTTTTGAATTTTTTGTTGATGTTTTGTTTCGTTGATACATGTTTTGTGTGATCTACTAACTTCTCGGAACGAGCGTGAGGGGCTCCGGAGACGCCGTTTTCCGGACTCCCGATCGGTCGATTCGGTGCTTTTTGTTTCGTTTCAGCCTCTTCTGCTTTGCGGTTAGGATCCAGTTTCAGGTTCCGGAACCCCTGTTTCCCCGTTCGGTGTGCTGTGCTTCGGGGGGTGTTGCTTGCGAGAGTGTTTTATATATATATATATATATATATATATATATATATATATATATATGGGATGTAATGTCAGGTGATGCGTACCATCACAGCCTCTCTTTGACAAATGTCAACCCCGTCTTCTCGTGGTACATCCTGTTCCCACTAAAGGGGCTCTGACGACCGCCAATAGCGGTATAACTATACCATCGGGATTAGAGGAAATGCTATCCCACACTCACCAACCCGCTTGGCCAGCGTGGTGAGTTATGGCCAAACCCTCCAAAATGACTCCACAACTTAAATCTTGGCCCTCAGTCTCCGGCAGCTGGAATGTACCTGGCCAAGGCAGCGGCCAGTGCGACATGAAGGCAGAGGGTGCTAAGAATCCCCGGAGGACCGGACTAGGCTGCCATCTGATGCTGACCGTGGCTACGTATAATGGACGCTCCCTATCTTCTGATTCAAGGCTTCTTGAATTGGAAGAGGAACTACAAAGGATCAAGTGGGACATCGTCGGGCTAAGTGAGGTAAGGAGAAAAGGAGAAGATCTCATTGTACTGAAAAGTGGACATCCCTTCTACTGTCGAGGGACTGATACTGGCAGAACTAGTGGTGTTGGATTTATAATAAACAAGAAACTGAAGGATAAAGTTGTAGAAGTTGAAAGTTCCTCTGACAGAGTTGCACGACTCGTTATCCAACTCTCGAGAAGATACCAGGCTCAGATTATTCAAACTAATGCACCCACCACAAGTCATCCTGAAGAAGAAATTGAAGAATTTTATGAGGAAATTCGTCATCTAAATAATAAAGGTAAGCAGCACTTAAAGATAATTATGGGAGATTTCAATGCAAAAATAGGGCAACGGCAACAGAATGAAACTTCAGTAGGTAAATTCGGTCACGGCAACAGAAACCAACGTGGAAATACTCTCGTAGATTTGCAGAGGCAGAAGGGTTTTTCATCATGAACTCCTTTTTCAAGAAAAAGCCACACAAGAAATGGACATGGAGACATCCAAATGGGACGACAAGTGAAACTGATTTTATTATGTGTAACAAAAAATTCGTCATAGAAGACTGCAGTGTGCTAAACAAGTTCAACACAGGTAGTGACCATAGATTGGTGAGATGTAAGATGCACCTCAACACTAAACTCGAACGTAGCAATCTCATAAAACAAACAAAATGTATTGACATAACCAACCTTAAAAAACACCATAATACCTTCAAGTTGGAACTGAAGAATAGATTATCTGCTTTAGAAGGCCTAACAATGGAAGAAGTGGATATTTCTGAAGTTAACAGAAAAGCAAAAAAAGCTCATATGGAAACAGCAACAAAATTAGCTGGGTTTAAGAACAAGTTGCATGTGAACAAATTATCAGGAAAAACCAAAATGTTGATGCAAAAAAGAAGAGAGATGAGGACAACTAAAGAAGATGTGACTTCCAAAGTGGAATATATAGAGCTATGCAAGACAGTACGAAAAAGTATCGCTGAAGACGTAAGGAAATTCAACTGTGAACTAGTAAGGAAAGTAATTGAAATCAACCAAAGCCTAACGATAGCAAAGGGGCATCTCAGTAAGAGAAGAAAACAGATTATGGCACTGAGAAAAGAAGAATGTTCTGTAACAAGAAATAGAGGCGAAATTTTGACAAGAGTGAAAGATTTCTACTGCACATTATATGAAAGTTATGATACATGTACTCCAGACATCATGAAAGGTACCAGTACCAGAGTTCTTCCAGTCCTTCCAGCAGAAGTTGCACATGCAATCAAGAACATGAAGCGGGGAAAAGCTCCAGGAGAAGATGGAATCACTGTAGACATCATACAAGAAGCAAGTGGAGAAATTGAAACAGTACTCGCCCAAATTTTCACTCGATGCCTTAATGAAGGGAAGATTCCAGAGGATTGGAACAACGCCACAATGATCTTGCTACATAAAAAAGGTGACATTCAGGATCTCAAGAACTACAGACCTATCAGCTTTCTATCAGTGGTTTATAAAATCTTCACTAAAGTTCTTTCACACCGCTTAAAGGTGACATTGGACATGGCTCAATTGAGAGAACAAGCTGGATTCAAGAGTGGCTACAGCACAATAGATCATATCCACGTACTGAGAGAACTAATTGAAGGAGCGAGGGAATATGAACTTCCATTGTGCATGGCTTTTATCGATTATGAAAAAGCCTTTGATTCGGTGAAACCATCAGCAGTTACAATGACCCTTAAATCCTGCGGTTTTGAAGATGCGTACATTAATATCATTAATAACATCTATGAAAATGCAAGTGCAAAGATTCGGCTGTTTGAAAATACAACACACATAAAAATTGGAAAAGGAGTGAGACAAGGTGACACCATATCTCCGAAACTCTTTAATGCCACATTGGAAAATGTCTTTCAATCACTGAACTGGGAAAACAAAGGGATAAAGATTAATGGAGATTATCTGAACCACCTTCGTTTTGCTGATGACATAGTCATTTTTGCAACTACCCCATCAGAGCTGCAGAGTATGATCCAAGAACTTGCTGACAAGAGTAAAGAAGTGGGATTAAAAATGAACTTTCAGAAGACAAAAGGGATGTTCAATGCTTTTACAAGAAATGAAGATTTATCGATTGATGGAGAAAAGCTGGAGATAACAGACACGTGTGTTTATCTTGGACAGCAGATATCAAGTGAAGGTAACATTGATGAAGAAATTAATCGGCGTACAAAACTTGCCTGGAGAGCTTTTGGAAGAAACAGCATAATTTTCAAGAGCAATATGCCATTATGTCTTAAAAGAAAAGGTTTGATCAATGCATCCTTCCAGTGCTTACGTATGGTGCACAGACGTGGACCTTAACTAAAAGAGACATACAAAGGCTGCAGACAACTCAAAGCAGCATGGAGAGGTGCATGCTTGGTGTAACCAGGAGAGATAAGAAGGGGAACTCGTGGATCCGAAAAATGACAAGAGTGGAAGACATCATGATCAGAGTTAAATCCCTGAAATGGCAATGGGCTGGATATACTGCCAGAAGGACATACCATCGATGGACAGCAGAAATTTCAGATTGGATTCCAAGGGACAGGAAGAGACCCAGAAGTAGACCACATGGAAGATGGGTGGATGAAATTCGAAAGTATGCAGGAGTGACATGGAGGAGACTGGCACAAGACAGACCGTTGTGGAGGAAACTTGGGGAGACCTTCGTCCAGCAGTGGATTGATAATGGTTAACAATGATGATGATATATATATATATATATATATATATATATATATATATATATATATATATATATGTGTGTGTGTGTGTGTGTGTGTGTGTGTGTGTGTTTTCTTGCCTGTGTGCGTGTTTTGGTGGAGTGGATGCCTTGGGGAGTTTTTTTGTTGTTGTCTGGTGTGTGTCTGGCGTGTGCCGGTTCTGTGTGTGTGTCTTTAGGGGGAGGCTTCCTCGTTTTTGGAGATGCCTGTTGCTCTCCGCCGTTGCCTCCTCTGATGTTGTCATCCATTGGGTGACTATGTCACTGGGTCTCCTCCGAAGGAGGAACTTCCTACTACATGAACGTTTCGAAGGGCCTTGTCTCTCCGTCGTTCTAGGAGACTCCGCCGTCGGTTTGTATGGTGTTGCGTCGGGGCTTTAGGGGAGGCTTCCTCGTTTTTGGAGATGCCTGTTGCTCTCCGCCGTTGTCTCCTCTGATGTTGTCATCCATTGGGTGACTATGTCACTGGGTCTCCTCCGAAGGAGGAACTTCCTACTACATGAACGTTTCGAAGGGCCTTGTCCCTCCGTCGTTCTAGGAGACTCCGCCGTTGGTATCTATGGTGTTGCGTCACGGGTGTGAGTGTCCTTGCTTGTGGAACAACGGTAGAACCGATCCCATGTTCATACATGGGAGCGGGGAAACAAGCGTGTTGGTGTTGCTAGGCAACAAAAGTTCGTAATGGGAGAAAGGTCGTCGTGCTTCTGCACAATATGACGTCCCTTTCTTTCAGTTTCCAGTGAATGGTATACGAAGACATGGACAGTAAAACAAGCGTTTTTTTTTTATGTTTAGTGCGTCCACAGACGAAAGAATAGTAATTCCATAGCTGATTACTTGTGTTACTAATAAGGGAACTATTACACGGAAACGCCGCCAGTGCAGTGACAGCTAGACGGGACTCACAGCTGCATTAGAAAAGTGTTTTGTGTGTTTTTAGGAGGTTGCGGTAAGTTCTTGTAAATAAATCGTATTACTGAACAAATTTTCAAAACGTGTTACTCTCGTATTTATAACCAAAATAATTATTGAAGCCAAGACGTCCAAGTGATGATTTGGCCTGGTCTCCAACATTAGATAATAAACATCAGCGTATCAAACTTGGGGGCTTAAATTCGGTTATTACTCGTTCCGTAATCATCGATAGTATCCGTGAAAGCTTCCGTGTTTTTGATAACAATGAAAAATTCATGGTTTTCAATCTGCAGCAGTGAATGGGCAATAGACGTGCAAAATCTCTTCAGTGAAACAGCAATTGCTCACCAATACTCCCGAGTAACTAATAATTTTTATTAAAACGCTCAGTGTATCGGTGGAAACCACGATGCTTTTTGTGATGCATCTGAGTAAACCTCGATGTTTGGATTAGCGTCTAAATCCAAGCCTTGGGTCCCACTATGCGTTATCTCATTGGCCGCGCCAATATGGCGGAGGCCATTTAAGTTACAGAAAAACAAATCGAGTGTTCGTTTGAAAGGGGTGTTGGACGTGTGGTGAAACGATACGGTTGCAGCAATGTTATTTGGATATTTATGTTTGTGAGGACATCGCGGGGACCCCTTTGAAAAACAGTGTTTTTCACATTATTTTGATGAACATCCTTACTTAATGCGGTGATGAAGATGGGTGTAATTCCTCTTTGATTACTAGTATAAAAGAGTGTAATCAGTCACTTCTATTGGGAGGAAGGCTCGGCGGTGCTCCGGTAGGAGAGTGATATTAACTTCATCTACCGGAAAGTCGAGACGGAAAGGGTTGGAGAGAACATTCAATGTCTCGACATTGACGGTAGGGGGATCAGAGATCTTCCCGATATTCTGGAGGAGGCGGAGGATTTTTATTGCAGGTTATTTAGCAAAGTGCAGCCAGAGGTCATGGATGCTTATCTGGAGTGCAATCTGTGTATTTCGGATGAAGATAGAGAGTTGTTGGAAGGGGAATTCTCCGAAACTGAGGTCAGGTGGGCGTTCCTGAACATCAAGCTCAGAAAGTTGACGGGCTTCCAGCCGTATTTTACAAGAAATTTGTCAACATTTTAGACCCCTGGGTATGTAGAATTTTTAACAACATTGTTGATAAGGGAATTATGACTAAGTTCATGAGGACTACTGTTGTCACTCTGCTTTCTAAACCTCCGACGACGATAGTCAGTGCGAGTCTTTCGAGGATTGCGGAGAAGTTAGTTGGCGTTGGTCAGGCGTATAGTACCCGTGGTAGGCGGATGTACCATAAAATTCGGCGTGTAAGGGACATGATTGCTTATATCAGAGACCGGGAAGTTGAGTTGGGAATGATTTCCGCGGATCACAGTATCCGCGGAAAGCATTTGGCCGTGTTTCCCACGAGTTTATTAGATAGCTGCTGGAATTCCACGGCTTCGGAGAGTTTTTCCGAAGAGCGGTGGACTCTTTGTATAGGGACCTCAACGGGAGAGTCATTATTTCAGGTCGTCTTTCTCCCCTCTTTGCGGTTAGAAGAGGAATGAGATAAGGCTGCCCGCTCTTCCCGTTGTTGTTTGTCTTGGTCATTGAGACCATTTTAAAAAAGTTCAGGCTCATCCTAGAATTCAGGGATGCCCCGCCACTTCCTGAGCGGGGTCCCTAAAGTATCTTACTTATGCTAACGACGTTCCTGTTTTCGTTGACCCGGAAGTGAGTTTGAAACAGGTCTGGGAAGTCTTCGCGGGATACTGTGGTTCCACTGAGTCCATGCTTAATGAGGATAAGTCGAACCTGCTTCTTAGGGGCAGGTGGGATCGCGCAGTTGTCAAAGGGCTGACTGTGACGAATGGACCCGACAGGATACTCGGTATCCTTTTTGATAGAGATGGTGTTCATTTGAAGACTTGGAGTGACTTCCTCTCCGCTATTAAGGAGAAGAAGGAACGGTGGAAAACTGCTGACATTTGGATGATTAACCATGCTAAGTTAGCTAACGCTCTCCTGGTCTCGAAATGTGCCTTTGTAGCAGAACTTGATTCTCCCCTCTGAGTCTCATGAGACTTCTGGAGAGGGAAGATTTTGCCTTCATTTGGGACGGTAAGCAAATTCAGGCTGTTACCAGAGCGGTCCTGTGCTGCCAGAAGGAGGAGGGTGGTTTGGATGTTGAACACCTCTCCTCTTGGTTCAGTGGACTGCAGTCTAGGAGTGTGAAGGAAGCTCTGAACTCCTCGCACCCTTGTAGGAACTTTGTAGCGTATTTGACAGGATTGTTTGCGGAGAAGTTCTTACATGGCTTCTCTTCTGTGAGGTTGTATAGGGAGACCTTTCACAAGAGTTATAAGCTTGGGGGCATTTTCAGAGTCTCACGGACAAACCGGAATGGGCTGAATTGGAAGCAAATGTATATCCATATTCTCCTTAGTCCTAGGAAGCAGGATACTGAGTTTGTTGTCGTTAACTGCAACAGGAAGGAGGCGTGGATGAACGTGTTGGCTGCTAGAGTTGATTGTAAGAAGCGGGATTTTAAATTTCGTCTGGCTCACGATGTCCTCCGATTAGGAAGAGCAGTGCAGGTGGGGTACTGCCACCACCAACAAGTGTCCCGCTTGCAACCTTATTAAAGACTGGTACCACTTATTCTGGAGTTATCCCTGGCCGTGCAGGTGTGAAAGCCTGTCTGGACTTGGGCAGGTTGCCCGAAGCGTCACAAGGCTCAGGAGGTCTTCTACCAGTACCCTGGCACCCAAGCAGAGAGTGATGTCTGGAGGTTGATCATCACTGATACCACTTAGAAAAAAATATGGTATCAGCTACCAACTAAGTGACACTAAGCCTCAACACGTGCATACCATCCTGACTTACTTTTTCTTTTAACACATATTGCATATGTTACTACTGGAATAGGCGTTGACGCCTATTCCAAAAATAATCATTATGTTCCTACATATTCCAGAAGTAATCGTATGCCTACCTCGAATAGGGCTGAAACTACAATTGTATGCTCAAAAAGTTAACTTTCATAAAACTAAGGTTTCAAACTCAATATTTAAATTCCAACACACATTTGACTTCTTCCGTGAAATTTTTTTCTCTTCTTTTAAGATCGTGAAGACTTTATTTCCGGAAAATATATTGTGAATACTTTACATAGATGACCAGTAAGTAGTATACGCAAATTCAGAATTTATATTCCGTCTGCTTTGAATATTTTATTTCCTACTTTTGAAGTGTAACGGGTATCCCTCCCCCGTCATCTGGCGACACTTTTGTTTCGGCTTGAGGTAGTGGTTACTTCGATTTCAGCCGAAGATAGTTAATTATGAGATGAGGTAAATCTCTGCTGATTGTTTTTCTGGATGATATGTTGGCAAAAACTGGGTTGATTTCTTCGATGGTGCCAGAGCCAAAACATCAATGTTTTCACCAATATATATAGGGGGAGGGGGATAACGAGGTTTTCACCCCGGGTACTGGCCCCCGGTAATAAATAAAGGCGTCTTCCTCCCCCTTTCTACTTCGCTTCCGTGTCACTTTCCTATCGGGCACTCTAGCCTAAATCTCCTAGCTTCCTATTTCTAAGGGTTGTTTAAGACCTGGGGTCAGACACTCCCTTCCTAAAATCCTCTACATATGATCATTTGATGACCATGATCAACGAGGTTTGCACCGATTTATGGAAGTTTTAAAAATATCATGCACTGATCTTCGCTACAGAGGAAGACGGAATCGATTTTTGTTCGCCCTGCATCAGGGCTTGATCCCCTTCGACCTCCCCGACTAATGGGTCATTAGTCTCAGGGATCAGGGTCGTAGTGTTATCCCCGCAACCTGTCTTCCCGGGGGATCTCACGGCCAAGAAGGCCTCTAGCTTGCGCAGAAAAAATTTAAAAAATATTTTGCTGAAACTTCGTGTGAAAGTGGTTAAAGAAATATCCATAAATTTTTGACGGCAGATTTCAATAATGTATTAAAATGAAAAGCAATCTTTTAGTTGTATTTCTGTTTTTTCGGTGGTTTTAATTTATAAAAGCTGGATGAAGGGGGTATGGAATAGCTACTGCAGAGGACTTGAGTCCCCTTTTGAGAATCATAGCAATAGTTCCTATACGTCTATCTTAACATGACAATGTAAAACAACAACTGTCATCTTGATCTCTTTATTTTTTTTATTTTTTTGTAACAGAGTTAAAAGCAGATTTTTTTATTAAGTGCCAATAATTGTGGCATTACTGTAATTGCGTTCTCTGTATTCAAGTGTAAATAATTTAAGAAATTTTAATTTTTTGTGCCATAATTTTTAATTTTTACGTTTTTATTTTCTTGCTCAGTATATTTTCGTATAAATCATAAAAGATCATTAGTCACCGTTACACGGCACTTATTTGTGTGAACATCAGGCATTTCAAAGGGGCCGTCCTTAGTTCTCTAAAAGAGTGAAATTTACATTATATGATTAAATTGGGCGTAACTCTGTCGCGGTAAGTTTTTTTTATAAAACTTGAGCAATGATTTTAATTACAGCGGACACTTTTGTGTAACACGCAATAAAACGCAATAATTTTGATCTTACGAAAGTTATTCGCAGGTTCCAATGCAGTTGAAATATTAAAATGTCCAATAATAATATTAAGTGAATAATACTGAATTTTAAAAATTCAGTAATTGAAAGCAATACATACACCGAAATTTTTATAATTGAAAGCTGTATTTTCTCAAAAGGGCATGGAATATGTTTTTTGCGGGGGAAAGGGGCATTTTCTCGGTACGCTATTGTCAAGGAACAATTCTCTCCCAACCGTCAGTACATTCATCCATTTGTCAGTCCTATTCAGCTCACTCACTGAAATTTCCTAGCCTGCTACTTCTTAAAAGCATTTTTAGACTTGAGGACAGAAACTTCCTTCCTAATATAACTTAGATTCATGCTGTACTTAACGCAATCGATTTAGGAGCTAAATCTCCAACTAACAGGGTTTCATGTTAAGGGTTATTCGGCCAATCAGGTTGAAGCAATCGAGCAGTATAAATTAGTAGCAGATATCAGGTGGCGACGAAAGATGGAACAGCCAGTTTTAATATACATGTTATGATGGAATGACCTTCGCTAACGGAAAAAATTGCAATCGATTTTGGAGCTGAACCCACGGCAAACGGAGTTTCACTTTCCGCCGAACAGGTTGAAGTAGGCCTTCTCGCTGCATATTAACCCAGGGGCAGATACCAGGTGGCGACAAGCGATAGAACAGCCAGTTTTAATATTAATGCTTATCTTCGGTAATAAAGGAACTTGCAATCTAATAAGGTGCTGAACCCTTAACTAACAGAGTTTCATGTTAGAGAAATTGATAACGAGGAACAATACACCAATTAAGTAGTGGACACCATTTTTTTCAGTTTGCAGTTACACTCTAACTTCAATGAAACAACCATCTTTGGTTGATGTGCGAATGCTTGGAAACGCTTATGTGTTTATTTTCTACGCCAATAAATCTGATCACTAGTAGGCCCACAGTGTCACTATTCATGTCAGAGTTTTACCCAGTAACCGATCAGGTTGTAGTAGGCGTGCAATATAATTAGTCAAAATTTATTTACGGCTGTTCCATCGTTCGTAGCCGCCTCATAGGAGCGACAAAGATTTGAACATCCAGTTTTAATATTTATGATACCGCGGGCTGTGGTGTTCATTATAAAAATAGCAATTGATCTAGGATCTCAACGAAAATAGTTTCACGTTAGAGAGTTTCATAATGGCCGATCAGGGCCGTAGCGAGAAACAATCATCGGAAACGGGGTCTGAATTTGATAATTATTTTTCACCGTACGTTACACAGAGGTTTAGTTTTTACTCTATTACATTTTATTAGCACGCGAAATTCTTCTATTTAATATTCGCCATTTTTCCATTTTTAGAACATTTTAAACATTTCAGGGAACTTTAACACCCTCAAAAGCTCTCTGTGATGAGGGCCTATTCGACAAATCAGGTTGTAGTAGACATGTATTAATGAAACAGAGGAAGATATGAGGCAGCAATAAAAGATGGAACAGCCGGTTTTATTATACATGATATCACGCGCCGTTCTTCATTAACAGAGGAAATTCCAATTGATTTAGAAACTGAAAACTCCCAACTAGTAGAGTTTCATGACAAAGTTGTACATATTGTGCAGTCAGAGTGTAACAGGCGAGCACTAAAAATCAGTGTAAGGTATTGGGTGGCGATGAGCGTTGGAAAAGCCAATGTTAAAATTCATGATTCACGATCTGATCTTTCATCACGCACTGGTCTTCATTAACGAAGAGTACAGCAATCGATTTAGAAGCTGAGACCTACAACTAGCACAGTTTAATGATAGATTTTTGCATATTGCGCCTAGTCAGATTGTAGAAGGTGTGCTTCATAAATTAGTGTAAGGTATGGGGTGGCGACGAACGATAAAACAGCCACTGTTAATATTCCTGAATCAAGATTAGTTTTCATCATGCGCATTATTTTTTCATAATTTATTCGGTGAAAGTATTCCAAATACGTGGCGACAGTTAATAAATAAATACATCGCTCTTTCCACGTTCCAGAGACGTCTCAGTAGCTGAGCCCATCTTACGGATTTATGATGTCAGTAGCTGACTTTAAAAATACACATAGCACCGTGGATTGTTGGCCCCCGTGCCGTAAAGGTAATGCACTCGGCACGATACTGAGAGTTCTGTTGGTTCGATTCCACAGCGGCGGCTGAAAAACAATTTTTCGGTTGCTGTGTGTTTCTGGAACGTGGAAAGAAGAGCGATGTATTGATTTATCATAATTTCTTCATTAACGGAGAAAACTGCAATTACTTTAGAAATTAAAAACCAATAACTGGTACAGTTTCACGCTAGAATTGCAAACAATGTCCAAGGTCAGAGCGATGAAAGCGTGCACCGTGCAGTATGAATCAGTGGAATAAATATGGTGGCGACGAACGATGGAACAGCCAAGAGTAAATTCTGAGCCCCGCACTGCAGGGGTCCTCACGGTTAAAAGGGCCTCTGGACTCAAGAAAAGTTATCCTTTTCTTCAACGTTTTTGACTTTACAAGATTTAAGATCAGCTTTGGATGAAGTTTTAAAAATAAAAGCAATCTTCGATAAAATAAAAGCAATTTTTGCTTCTTTTTTTAAATAAGTACGTAAAATATTTAGAAATCGTTTTCGTTGTTTAGGTGATAAAATCTGGATGACGAGAAAACAATTATTCAATGAGAACTTGAGGCTTCTTTTCACAGTTCTTGTAATAGTTTCCATACATGTATGGTAAAAACAGAATGTGAATAAAACATATTACTCGTAGTTCAATCAGTGGATTTTCCATACCAATGCTGGTAAGGTGTTCTGTGTTACAATTCCTTGCACATAACTACATACCTTTCAGAATATTATAAGCTAAAAGGTGTTGTCCACGGGATTGAAAATTCAGAGACCAGTATCTTTTTTTTTTTTTTTTTTTGTCATTCGCAGAATACTTTGGTATAGAAGTTATTGGTAAATCGGTGCCCCTGCGTGTTTTGACAGAAGATGGTACATTTTTTCTGGTGTGTTCGACAGATATAACGGCGTTCATAGGATTTGAGGAAGTTGTGCCTTATTTCAGCATCTTTTGACAATAATTTACATTTGCTTTACGTTTTTCATTCCCAGAATAGATCGGCACGGAAATGGTAAAAGGTAAACTGGATTTGCAATCGTTTGTATAACTTTTCGGACAAAAAAATCGTAAAGACCTCGAAAAGAAGTAAGAAACATCTTTAGGTAAAGTTTAAATTTTGTCATTCTTAGAATACTTCGGCAAAGAAATTGTATAATGGCTAAAATATCAGCTGCATTCTCCATATAAGCTGGAAATCAAATATAATGTTTCCAAGAACGTCGTGATAAAATTTGGGTGAGCTCGACAGATAGAGCAGCCGTCAAAGGATTTGTAAGTTAAGCCTTAATTTAAAAATTTCGAAACTTTTGTTTTTGCTATTTCTCACATCCCTTTCATCTGCCAGGTAAAGTTTGTGTGTACTAATCTTGAATTATTTCTTACTTGGCTAAGCCAATTTAGTATAAAGAAAAAAAATCGGTGTGTTCGTCTGTCATTTACAGCTTGGATTCCTCAGCGTAAGGAGGAGAAATTTATCGGTAAATTGTAAAATTAAGAATCATGTGAAAGATATTTTGTAACAAACATCTCCATGACAGTCAAATAGGTGTTACAGACAGATGGGTGCCAACCTGCCAGCAATATATTTCCCATTCCAAGTCGATGTAATGTTTAGTTTACGGAGGCATGTCTGCTTGCTTGAACATCTCGATGTCAGAAGCGGAAGGCAATTCTGAGCGTATATCGCCATCTATCGGCGAATTCTAAAACTAAAAGATCATTCAATGGTTATTTTGAATTAATACCTCGGTTTATCAATCACCTGAATTAAACCTTTCGATTTTTGAATTGAACAAAATTCTTCCGCTAGCAGACGTAGACTTAAATCATGCTTCTTCTTCTGTACTTTTCCCTCTAACTGTTCGAGTTGAAATTCGGAAAAATTTAACTGTGTGGAAAAAGTGCTACGTACAATGTTTTAAGCAAGCAAAATAATGGGGAAAGGTGAAAAAATATAGTATTTGTACATGAAAGGAAAAATATTTTCCGAAGAATTTACCTTGGAGTGCGAAGGTTCCGAAGAGTACATGCGGTAGGCCTAAGATGATGGAGTGGTGACGGCGTGAAGGTTGAGTCCGGTGAATGGAAGCGTCGTTGAGAACGGCAAGTTACACGCGGAAGAATACACAAGGAAGCGGTTCAGTAGTACGTAGTCATGGAAGCGGGTTGTAAGAGTACGCTGAAGGAAAGAGGTCGCTTTTATGCAGCATTGTAATATCATTTTTTTCCTGATTAAAAGAAAATCGTTTATTTTCAACAATATCCATTTCACGAGGGAAAAAAATAACGAACGATGGACGGAACACCAGTAGAACTACAAATGAGGTACTTGAAAAAATCATCGACCCCTTTACATCTCCGAAACCATAACCAAAATTTAGGGTCAACCGGAACCAAAGTTTCTTACTCAAAACGTCTGCTGCACATTATATCATTTACATTCCTTCATTTAATTACATCCCAAGACATTTTTGCAATAAAAACAAAAACATTTAGCACATTTCTTTATTAATAATTAATGAAACATATCTGAACTACTTCTTTTTGCATACGACTACACGACGCATCACACTCCTCTGCGATTTTTTTTTTTTTTTTTTTTTGGATGTAGAGCATTTTAGGAAGGGAGTGTCTGACGCCAGGTCTTAAACAACCCTTAGAAATAGGAAGCTAGGAGATTTGGGCTAGAGTGCCCGATAGGAAAGTGACACGGAAGTGAAGTAGAAATGGGGAGGGAGACGCCCTCATTTAATACCGGAAGGCCAATACCCGGGAAACTCCTCTGAGACATACACCCCACTCATGTTGTATTATTCCGCGCATGCACTAGCAACTGGTACTCCCTTCCGACGCACGGTCCCTTCACGTCGTGGCCGTTAGCATCGCTTTGTCCTGCAAACCATCGTATTCGCACGCTAGTTCTTCGGAAAATATTTTTCCTTTCATGTGAAAATACTATATTTTCTCACCTTTCCCCATTAGTTTGCTTGCTTAAAACATTGTACGTAGCACTTTTTCCACACAGTTAAATTTTTCTGACGAAATAATTTAGGACACTAAAGTACACATTTACCACTGGTGCAAACTCAGGGACGAAAAATTTCAAAAAACTGTGACGTACATCCTTTTTGAAATCAAAAATGATGAAAAATTAAAAAAAAATCATTGATGGAGTCATTTTTGAAAAAGTTTTACGTAAAATGTACCTGTCTATGCGGCACGCGGAAATCTAGTCTGCGGCAACGATAACCCTCTGACTACCACTGAGCATCTCCCACTTTTGCCCGTGGTACCACACAAGCAGCGCGACCGCCAGCTTAACTAACTGTGGTTTCCGCGGAAGGATACTTAGCAATGACACACGTGCAGAAGTACGGGATGGCTGTGCTTTCACAAGCAATGGAAAGACCTTCTGTTTATGTCCGATTTTCTTTTTATTTCGAAGTTTGAGGTAAAAAATAAAGCAGTACATAACCAAACCAGTGAGGACGAGAAATTCTAGTTCTTCAAATAAAAATCTGTAAATTAAGAATACAATATGTTCAAAACATGAACATACCAGGGGTGTATTTAGAGAGAGGCCAATATGAAACAATTTCGAGGAATTGTGCCCACCTCCCAGATGTAATTTTTTAAATATTTCGGTTTTTCATACGTAGAGGATTTTAGGAAGGGAGTGTCTGACCCTTAGAAATAGGAAACTAGGAGATGTGGGCTATGGTTCCCGATTGGAAAGGGACACGGAAGCGAAGCAGAACAAAAAGGGGGGGGGCAGAAAAAAATCAGGTGGCAGACGGGTGGAGTAACATGAGCACGATGGAATAAAAAATGCCGACCCCAGATTTTTCCCTCACCTTGTCAGCCTGCCACTTGTAAGACGGCCTGTTATTAAAAAAAGGTCGAAATACTTATGAAACATCTGAAGTTGGGGTAAAAAAATGGAAATGCCGACCTCGGAAATTTTCCCTACCTATTTGGGTACTTTCGATTACAAGCCGTTCCCTCCCGCGAATGTGGCGCCATCTAATGGGTGAATGAACATTTCACCGGTAACATGTATTATCCAATGTTCATTTCGTATAGGATAGATGTCGTAGTGTACCCAAAAGGATTTTGCTCACTGACAGATTAAGTGCATCAAAGTATAAAGTCTGCCCGTTAATTTTGTAAACATCACAGCGATTTTACTTTTTCCTGCCAATCGTTTAGAAAGGATTCTCCCAATCTTATGATGATTATTTCTCACACATTTCGCGCGCACACATATATACGTACTGAACAGAACTCCATAAGTAGTATACTATTAAATAGTTTCAGTATGTGTATACTATTTATACTCATAATAGTATAAATAGTAAACACATACTGAACGTGTAACAGAACTCCATAAATAGTATTTATAAAGTAAAACATCTAATTTATTTCTCCCAAAAGGAAAATTCGAACCACGAATTTCGGTATGCCTATCGTTATTATTCGCTCGACGGCTTCTAATTGGAAGAAATATCGAAAAGTTTCCATAATATAGCATTTCACAGTCTTTCAACTGTGCACGTATTCTTTTGGTGAATATTATTATTTTGTAACCATTAATTTTCACCAAAATAATATTTCCGTTTCCGTTGTCCATTTGGTGATGAGCATTTACAATAGCGTTTTAAAATATACGTCGAAATCTCTTAGTTTATCTTTTTGCTCCCCCCCCACCCTTTTTTTAAATGTTCCACTTGACAATGGAAGAGAAGTGTTCCTCTCATGTGTGATTATTTCACGGACTTTCCACCCCCTCCCCCAAAATTGGTGGAGTCGGTTTCCTTGCAGCAAACTAAAGATAGGAATCAATTTTAAGAGAAGCAGTGGGTATGGTGGATGGCAGTGGGGGAGGAGTCCGAACTCTATCCCCTACTGCCTGCTTAAGTAACACATCCCATTCGAGTTCGCCCGATTGCCAATTGTTCGTCGCAGTGTTGGGAGAAGTTTTCTACCAACACTGCGACAAACACAGGGCCTACACCTGTTCTCCTGTTGTGGGGAGCGATCAGCTATCACTCCCGTACACAGCTAGTGTTTGTTCCGGGTACGTTAAAGAGCACCTCCTACATCAACAACATCATTCAGCCCGTTGTTGTGCCATTTGTAAGTTCGGTCCATCGTGGTGTTTTCCAGCAAGATAACGCACGCCCACACACGGCACGTGCAACGCAACATGCACTTCAGGGTGTGAGACAACTTCCATGGCCTGCACGTTCACCGGATTTGTCCCCCATAGAGCACGTGTGGGATTTTATGGGACAACGTCTTATCCGGTCTCCACGGCCAGCCACGACCATCCCCGATTTACGTGTCCAGGTTGAGGATGCTTGGAACTCAATACCCCAAACTTACATCCAACATCTGTACGACAGACTCCATGCCAGAATTGCATAGTGTGACGCAGTTCATGGCGGTTCAACCTCGTACTAACCATGTTACATGGAAATGTTATTTTTCAGTTTACCAGCAAATACAGCTGTATTTTGCCATAATGTTCTGATCACGTTATCCTCTGTATTCCGTTATTATGCTGCATAAATTTCGTTGGTATCAGACGTCTCCTTCTTGGTTTTCTTTTTTGACTTCCCGCCAGTGTATTATTAACAATAATGATGACTCCTCCACCTCTATCTGTGGCTCGATCTTTCCTGTAGACCTGGTAATTAGGGATAGTGAATCGGTGTTGGGGTTTTAGCCAGCTTTCGGAAATTATTGAGATGTCAATTTTTTCCTCTTGAAGAAATTGCATGAATTCGAGCTTTTTATTGAAAATACTACTGGCATTCCAAATAAGAATGTTCAGGAGTTTCTTGGAATTTCCGGTGTAGGTTTTGGTTCGTGAGGGAGCCGCCGAAGTAATGGGGTCAGGGTTCAAAATTGCAGTGACTAGGGAAGAAACATCATTACTAGAACTTTTGTTAGGGTTGGTTGGTGTAATGTTATTTCTAACATTATTCGTGAAGTTAACATCGTGCTGTCCTTTTGACTTTCGTATAATTGGAGTATTTGTGCTAGCAATCGAAGTTAAAGAATTAAAAGTTCGTTGATTGATGGCAGGGAATATATTGGCGACTAAAGTAGCCAAGTTAACATCGTAAATAGTACTCGTAATATGAGTGCAGGGAGATTGCACATCAGTAGAGAGAATATTCGAGGCGGAAGTAGCTTACATTAGTTGCTTATTACCATGTTGAATAGAAGAATAATTATTTGTAGAGGGAATACTTGGATCGCTGGAAGTATGTTGGGCAGGAGGTACAAAAAGTAGATAAGGAGCAACGAACTTCGTTGGTCAGGAGGTGCAAAAAGCAGATGAGGCGCAACCAGGTTTCGTTGGTCAGGAGGTGCAAAAAGCAGATGAGGCGCAACCAGGTTTCGTTGGTCAGGAGGTGCAAAAAGCAGATAAGGGGCATCCGGGTTACGTTGATCACACGGTTCATTCGATGCAAAAGAGGGGTTTTTCACACTTATAGGGTACGTCTGATTTTTCGTAGTAGAAGCAGGGGTATTCAGACTTAAAAGAGGCGTCTGAATATTCGTGGCAGAACAGAGTTTTTTCAAACTTATAGGAGGCGTCTGAATATTTGGAGATACAAAATCCGGATATACCGTATAGAAAATATTCGAGGTGGAAGTAGCTGATATTCGTTGCTTATTACCATGTTGAATAGAAGAACAATTATTTGTAGAGGGAATACTTGGATCGCAAGGATCTGTCGAGGTAAAATTGGAAGTATGTTGGGCAGGAGGTGCAAAAAGCTGATAAGGAGCAAACGAACTTCATTGGTCAGGATGTGTAAAAAGCAGATAAGTCGCAACTGGGTTACGTTAATCACACGGATCATTCGATGCAAAAGAGGGTTTTTTCAGACTTATAGGGTACGTCTGAATATTTGGTGGTACAAAATCCGGAGATACAGTATTTTTGCACCGGTTATTTTGTTTGGATAAATTCGTACGGGTACTCTGCTCACGCAGTGTACTAGTGTTTTTAAGTTTGGATGGAGATAACGCAATTAAATGGGATGTGTTGTGGTTTGCCAGCAGCAACCTGTGCACTCGTGATATTTTAAATTTGGGATACAAGCGAAGAAAATTTTTCCGAAGTAGGTGGGGGGGGGGATGTAATCCTAGGATTACTATTTGGAGTAACTAATTCCGTGTTGAAGCCTCTAAGCGCAGGGAGAGTAGATAGCTGTGGAATAATTTTCGGGGATACCGAAATATAAAAGCCGTTTGAAGTTGTAGGAGCTGGTGAGTCGAGTGGTGTTTTCTTTTTCTTTGCTAAAGCTTTCGTGCTATCCGCCTTGCGGTTTGAAGAGTGGGTGGAAGACCTGCTTTCCGAATTACTCGGGAATATCTTGTAAATGAATAATTCGGTAGCAGCATCGACCAGTGGTTCATGTTTCCATGAACTCCTATTCGTGCAATTTTCGCTGTTGTGGGCTCGCCATCTACTCTGATAATCTTACCATGTCTTCCGAGATGTTGAGGCAGAAGTTAGACAGCAGCAGGAAAACATAGAAGACCCTAAAAATAGAACATAAATGCACTAGAAAACATTATTAGTAGTAAGCGCAGACCCAGCAGCAGCGAAGTCCTCAAAGTTCGAGATTTCCGAAGCGGTGAACAAAACACGTCCGATCACCTCGCAGGAAAAATGCAAACTGGAGTTTTTGACTGATTACATTCACTTCGCCGTACTCCTTAAATACCACCGACGATAATTTGCATATTATGCCGTGCTGTGGCATAAGCGCTCACCGGTTGGTCCCGAAATTAACATCACACCTACGTAAACTCGACCTATTAACATATGTAAATTTCATGATCGTCCGCCAATTCCTTCTTGGTGTATATACTTCATTTCTACCGAAACCAGAAGCGAACGAACCGCGTCCTTTAGTTTTATAACGAGTGAGAAGTACAATGTTTCTCGAAAAGTGTTTTGTGAGTAACACATCAAAAAAGGCTAAAAACAACCAACTTCGTTAATGTTGAGAAAAATGCAAACGGTGGCTTTAAATTTCAATCTGTCAAAGATCTGCAGTCAACCTTAGTACGATAAACCATGATAAAACACTCTGTTGCGAGATTTAGTACGCCGCTTCCTATTGGTGGGTTCCTCCAAGGCTCATAAGAGACCGCATATCCATTTCGTATCGAGTTCCCTGCAAGGCTCAGGAATTATACCTAACCGAACTTCACCTGCGCCACCGTTCGGTCTCCAGGTGCGCTCATTTCTCTAGGATGGGGATGGTCATAATAGAATCGCTCATCAGTGTATATATTATGAAAATCCTTACTTTACGGGAAATAGAAAATGACGTTGCTAAAGATATTTATTTCATGTGAAAATGAAAAAAAAAATTGAAAAATATTCTCGTACAAGGGGGTGGCAAATCTAGGTTTGTACCCTATATGGAAAGGCCCTTGGCACGCCCCTGAATTTCAGAATACCTCGAATTGTAAACGAAGTTGAAAGCAGTAGAAATGACTGAGTAAATTCTTAGTTCGATATGGAAGGATTTGTTGAAAAAAAAAGAAAATTGTATTTTCCTGAAAGAAACAAGTGCTAAAATGACTCTTAGTAACCACTGTGTGTAAACTAACGACTTATGTGCTTTAGATTAAACGTGAGATTTTGAAGCGTTTAAAGTTTTTCTCAGTTTTAACCGGTTATCGAAATATATTTTTATCATAAAAATTGTTGAGATCGAACTTCAGAAAATTCGTATGAGTGCAATTTCCAAGCAGTGGCGCCGTCTTTATCCAGGATTATTTTTTTATTTTTATTATTATGACGTCTTGGACTACTTCCGCAATAAAAACCTGATACCACAGAGTAGCGATGTTTGCAAAGCTAAAAACAACCAACTTCGTCATCTTTTCGAAACTGGCATTCAGCTTTATTTCAGACTTCTGGATGACGACTTACCCTGTATACGGTTAAGCCTTAGTGTAGCTAACGTGATGTTACTGCTTCCAATACAACAAAATTTTTGCTACCTAATTTTTAACAATAGCAAATTATTAGAAATTGTTCCCATAAAGATTTTTTTTTCCTCTGACGATGAGTGGTTTACACCCTATAGCAAACAAAATTGGGGAACCTCAAACTGGCATCAAGCAAGACAAAAAATATTGGGTGGGCACTGTCCCCCAGTGAAATTATTAGGAGGGTAAGATTCACCTTTCCTCCCATAGTCAGCGCCTATGGCGAAATTATTATTGTATTTTCAGTTTTTGAACTATGTCCATTCTTAAAGCACGAATTTTCCCATAATTTATTTTTTTCTCTTCCGGACAATGAGAGATATTAAATCCTCACTACTCACGACTTTTTCCTCTAAGGATTTCTCAAGCCCGAGTTCACAACACCAACATTTATTTTTCATTGATCAAAATATCTTTCAACGGCATCTTTCTGCTTTGACTTTGGAATGAAATGACCAGTTGGCTGTTGAATCCTTCGCGCATCCCTAGGAGGTACTTTCTCTTTGTCCTAGAAAATATCTCAGTTATTTTTCTTACTTTGTTAACCCTTATTTACACTTTGCTGTTAACCACAATCCTCAGAACCGGCTCTCAGCTCGTTTCATATTTATTACGAAGAAAATGTCAAAATTGTTGTGGCGGAAGAGCAGCGGACAATGGAATAGTAACAGTCACACTTAAGGATACCTCTGCACTATGGCTGTTCTATCTTTTAGGTACTAACACTCCGTGTTTTAAAATATTCAGCTCATTCTTTTTTGTTTTATGTTTTCTCTTCCCATCAAACAGCACTTTATCAACACTGAAAGAACTCTCTTCGCTACGATGCTCAATTGTTATAAAGGGCGATTTCTATTTTCCTTGAATGTCTGAGTGTTACTTCTTCAGGGAGGAACAATGGACGATGGAACAGCTGGCTAAAATATTCGTTTCATCCTTCGACCTCTGGCTGAGAGCATGTGGTCAAAGGTTACCCCAGATTCTCTGAGCTATGCTCAGTGGGGGTGCAAAGGGCCATATGCACCCCCAAAATAATTTATTCTAGTATTAAAAATTGAAAAAAATTGTCGGTGACGTTATTTTGCTAGTGTCGCCATGCTGGTCTTCCTTAAATTTCCCTTAGTTACTGCTTTATTTGGAATGGTCTGACGAGGTCACATATGCCTTTTGTTAATGACTACCCCCTCCCCCTCCCCGTGCGCATTTTCCACTCGTACGCCACCAAAGAAAGAAGAGAGCGAATTAGTGTATTATGTTGTAGTGGTCAGGGTGTCAGTACAATGAATGGTGGGGGCTGGGCCTGGGGGTGCGAAGGGGTAAACCTTTTATCTTGAATACATACCATAGCAGGAAACAAAAACGTAGAATCAACGTTACTTTGTAATTCATAGTATTTGAGAAATATAAAAATGTCTGATCCCATGCACATTTTTTTCGTCACTTTAGGAAGGAATGATATCGTAGCTGCACTGATAAAACCAAGAATGTGAGAATTTTTCGATCGTTGACTTCACATCATATAAAATTTTATTCACTGATGCATAACACAGATACAACTTGATGTTATGTATAGTAAATATTATAACAGTCTGATGTAATTGCAGAAGTGATTCTCTGATAAAATTTAATTTTTAAATAGTGATAATTCAAACTACAGAATTTCGCCTTCGTGGTTTTGACATTGCGGCGACGATATGCACCCCCAAAATTAATTTCTGGGTACTAATGGTCTTTAGATAAATAATTTTGTGTAGTAACACAAACATTACTCTTGAATAATTGCATTACTCTTGAATAATCGCATTTAAACACGAGCTTTTCCAAATTACGAAATTGATGAAAAAAATTATGGTTTGCTCTAAAAAAAAATTATGTTTGCTAAACTGATCGGGCTGGATTCTGGTATGAAGAAAGTGAAGATGAAAAGTACTTTAATGGGCCAACTCTTTAACTATGTTATGCTATAAATAATGATTATACTTCCGTCACTAACCTGCTGTACGCAATTCGAGTAAATGCTTACGTACCGCCATCTGTCGAACTATTTGAAAGGTAAAAACTATATCGCGCACCTTTCGTTACTATATTTTGGCTGGGCCTAATAACGTTTAGAAATATTCCAGTAGCGGCTCATGCCGCTGTAAATGTTCGTGCTGCTATTCCCTCCCAGCAAAGACCTTGGAATTGAGATTCAATGGGCTCAGTCTCACCATTCGCGGTAAAAAAAAAAAAAAAGGGTAATGCTACTCCAGATGTTTCCCGTAATTACATACAAATTTATATGAATCGTAATTAATTTTCTTCACCTTTTTAGCGTCAGTAATTACCTTAATGCCCTTTTTTGTTGTATTAGTTAAATTTATAACCAAATATTCCATAAAATGTTAAGCCTAATATTTTGCAAAATATCATCATCATCATTGTGAACTAGTATTTATCTATACACTGCTGGATGAAAGTTTCTTCCGCAACGGTCTGTCTTGTGCCAGTCTCCTCCAGGTTACTCCCGCATACTTTCGAATTTCATCCACCCATCTCCCATGTGGTCTTCTGTGTCTTTTCCTGTTCCTTGGAATCCTGTCTAAAATTTCGGTTGTTCACCGATGGTCTGTCCTTCCGGCAATATGTCTATCCCATTGCCATTTCAGTATAACTAAAAAAAAACTGATAACATTGAGTTTACAGATCTTGTTTTATTTACTCAGTACATACACCTTTTTTACGATTCAAATACCTGATTCAAATAGTTGGAAAAAACATAGTTTCAACTGTTATAGTTTCGTAAGCATCTAAGTACGGGAGATCACCGTCACGTTATATAGCACCAGTCCACTAGGGAGGGCGGTCACGGCAAGGACTTCCTGTGATGACGTCAGGAACTGATGCTGCGCCCTTGTTTCAGGGGGCGTTGGTCTGTCAAAGCCTGCAATTAATGTAGCATAAGTAGTGCTCGATGTTGGTTATTAATCAAAAACAACCAACCATAGATTATAAAAATGGACTATATTAGTGTAGTAAAACTGTATTCATGTAATCATCGTTTGGACATATCCCCCCCCCCATTTTATTTTTTGATTACATAAGTTTAGTTTTGTATATATTACGTTTTTTTTGTTTGTCAATAATTGCGATTTATTTTGCAATGAGATTTCTAAGTCGTTTTTACATTGTATGAGTTATTTTAACTTGATAAAAGTTTTCAGTAAGGGATAACTTTTCTTTCTTACACCTTAAATGGTGGTACCAGATAGATAAACATACTATTTACTAATCTGAACGAGTACACTCTGTTTGCTCATAAGTCATAACTGAAGAATCGTAGATTTTGCCATGCAGCTTTGCTGTGAATTCCACGCATTATATTACATTATAATATGTAATACATTTTTTAGCTGGATGTATGTATCATATATGTGGGCGTTTTAATCCTTACCCCAAAAATTCCCTTCAAAACAATGCCAATATTAAATTTTACTTAGCTCATGATTTCCTTTCTACCTGACGTATGCGGTTCGAAAGCTACCTACGCCACGTTCTGACGACCGCGTAATTTCTTGGGCTACCGCCAGTGTCGCGGTAGTCGCTCTTGGTTATAGTACCGTATATGGCAAGTGGGTGGGCTAGGTATATTATTAGCTTTAGAGGGATCCACGGGTTCCCTGGGTGATGTACGTCAGATCTGTGAGCACTTGGGTTACGTAAACTCTGGTGAGCCGATAATAATTGTTCTCTAGCACACGGTGAAAACCGTAGTCTTTTTCCACGCAGAGAAATTTGTAGTTCTCAACTCGCAGCCGTAAAGGGGCGATGGATGTGCAAAATGTCTACTGAATATAACAGCCATTTACACCAGTAAAGTCGAAAAACTAATAACATTTATTAATACACTCCATGTACTAGAACAACAAACCTGGGTACTTCTTCCGATTAAGTGCCGTTCCCGAACGCGAATGTAGCGCCATCTAGTAGGTGAATGTACAGTTCGCCGGTGACATGTTTATCAGATGTTCATTTCGTATCCGACAGATGTCGCACTGTGCCCAAAAGTACTTTGCTCATTGACAGGTTAGGTTCATTTTTTACATAACGTCTGCCCGTTAATTTTGTAAGCAGCACAGTGATTTCACGGTTTCCTCCCAATAGTACATACATACTGAACGTGGTACTTCTTCCGATTACAGGCCGTTCCTGACCACGAATGTGGCGCCATCTAAGGGGTGAATAAACAGTTCACCGGTGACACGGTTTATCGAATGTTCGTTTCGTATCCGACAGATGTCGCAGTGTGCCCGAAAGGATTTTGCTCTTTGACAGATTAAGGCTGTCTTTGAATGAGTGTAATAAATTTTTTTTTCCTATATCTGTAATGCAAATTCTTTTGTACACATTTTCTCGAAAACTATTACTTTGTGGAGCTCGAAATTTTGAGCACAAATAAAAACGAGCCATAGCTAATACGTGATGCAGTTATTATCCCCAAAAAATTGTTAGAATTTTTTTTAAAAATGGAATTTATCTGTATCCAAAGTATTCCAATTTGGCGCTAGATGGCGCGATAATTCAGCTTAGCAGTGTTTCTGTCTGGAAGAAACGAAATCTCTCATTTCTGTTTGATTTTCCAAATTATCTGAGACAAATAGAAATTAATGAGTGGCCACAAAAGTGAAATTGGAATCTTTTCTTCCATAATGTATCTTAACTCTTATTGTATGTTCATTTTTTGAAGAGAAAATGTGCACATTTTTAGAGGACCCCTGAATTTGAGCTACAGAAACCCCTCCTCTTTACAAAGCTCCACCCCCAAAATACGTCATTGGTTAAAACGTAACAGGGCGTATTTTGTCTTTTCATTCTTGCTGTGTTTGTGTTTCGACTTCGTTAAGTAAGTTATTTTAGCTGAAAAGTTCTTATCAGAACTCACTCCTTGTCAAACTATTAATACTTTGCCATCATGCCACAAAATAATAGAAGTGCAAGGCAGCCTGGACACAACAAGTCATCTAGAGCCCAGGGATTACGACGTTCTAGAGAGCAACAAAATGCCCTGGACATCAATCAGCAGGACTCTGTAAGGTAAGTTATTTTATAAATCAATATCCTTATGTGTTTTTTCGAAGTATGTGTTGTTCTTTTTTGTATAACCTGTGGTACTGCAACATGTAAGATTATTACCAGCCCGAGAACGTAAAAGCAAGCTAATCTCTCCCCTTTCCCGAAGGTTGCGAACTGCTAATACTAGTGTTTCTTTCAGTACCTTTTGACCGGCGGGGTAAATGGAACCTTAGAGGGTGCAAATTTCTCCTTATATATATATAATTTTAACTACAATATTTACATATATAGATATAATTACTATATATATAGTACAGGGGCGTGTTTAGAGTGGGGAGCCCCACGAAGGTGTTTCATTTTTTTTTTTTTTTTTGTAAAATGCGACTTACATTAGGAAAAAATGCTTTAATTTAATAACAATGCATCAACTTACCTTAGAAAAATAATAAATGCGTAAATTTTTCTTCTACTTTTTATTAACTTTAAATTTGTTTCGGTGGATTTCAAAAACTTCCATTTTTCGTCGCCCCCACCCCACCCGAGAAAAAATTCTGTATAAACCCCTGATAGAATAATTACTTCTTCAAACATTTCAAGAACAAACTTTCTTCGACTAAACGAGGGTGGGGTATGGGGTGGTTTCAGCAGTCTTGAAATTTTTATCTGTTAAAATGCATTCAACACACTCCTGATCCTGAACTGCGATATGATTAGTCTACTTATTATATTTTGAAGCATAGCATGGGCCTTGATACACTTTTCAGCGAACTAAACTACGTATAATACTTGAGCATATTAAAACAAATATTTATAATTGGAGAAATATTTGTAGTTTATCAAAAGATGTAAAAACACAAATTTGTCCCTGCCGGAGGTCGAATCCGTGACCCCTCACTCCGGAGTAAGTTGCTCTCCCAGCTAAGCTACATGGACGGAATGATTCGCGGCGGATTTGTCATCTTGACACGTGCTTTACCTCTGTAGGTAGTACATCACAAAGAAACGAAACTTTCTTTTTTATTAGAGCCTGAATTTATTAACAGGAAGTCTGATGTGTGGCAGTGTTCCGGTTAGGCAATTTACCGGCAATCCTGTAACACATCTTTCAGCAACTTGGCCACAAAAGTTCAAGGGGGTGGGGGTGGGGGGCCGTTTCTGGGCCTATACTGAGAACTGAATTGGGAACTCCACATGAATTTCGATAAAACGTTCCATATAAGCCAAGCGAGAATTGTAGGCCTACTTTAATTTCAAGAAATAAATTGCCGAGGATCCGAAGTACACTTGGTTCAGGGGGCCTTCCTACCCCCAACTTCCGTAATATTATATTCTGTGCCGCTGGAGTCTGTCAGTGTGTCCAGGATGTTCCCCTTTAAGCGTCCGCGAAGTCCGTTAGCTTTGGGGCTGCTTTCCCCCAAAATGTTGAAATGGACGTAGAGCTGTAAATATTAGTACCATGGTTTATCTAGTGATTCTGCACACGACCACAAATTTTCAAGAGGGTGGGATGAATCCTCCCACCCAGTTTCTAAGAGCTCTTCAGGGTAACATCGAGGATACACTGACAGACTGTAGATGTCCAGAATATAAAATTACGGAAGTTGAGGGTAGAGCCCTTCAAACCAAGCACCTCGTATCCCTTTTACAGACTTCACCAAAATTCTGGGGAGGGCGGAAGGGCGTGCATAGTCTGCCACTAAACACGACATGAAGCATAGAAATTACGAGCAAATCCCTTACCTTGAACACTTGCCTGCGATCTCAGAAACTTGGGGGAAGGTCAATCCACCCCACCCTCCTGAAAATTCGTGGTCGTGTAAAGAATCATTATATAAAGCATGGTTCTAATGTTTACAGCTCTACGTCCATTTTAACATTTTCGGACCCCCCCCCAAGCTCACGGACTTCGCGGACGCTTCAAGGGGACTTCCTGGATACACTGACAGACTCCAGCGGCCCAGAATATAATAATACGGAAGTTGGGGGTAAAGCCCCTCCCCATCCCACGTGCATCTCGGTTATTCGACAATTTATTTCTTCAAATTAAAGTACAATTCTCGCTTGGCTTACATGAAACGTTTTCTCGAAATTCGTTTGGTGTTCCCAATTCAGTTCTCAATGTTGGCCTAGAAACGGCAATCTTTATAGCCCCCCCCCCCCCCCACCCTTGAACTTTTGTGGCCAAGTTGCTGAAAGATGTGTGGTAGGGTTGCCAGTAAATTGCCACACCGGAACATAGCCACACATGTGGCAGTCTACAGTAAACCGTTTGTTCTGGGGGTATTTCCTCCGGTGTTTTTTTTTTTTTTTACCGCTTTTCGGTTTACAGGGGTATTTTCTCCGTGGATATTTTTTCCAGGGGGTATTTTTACCTACATCCGAACTCTCCGACAATCAGGTGTCGTAGTAAGCATGAATGTGCCGTGTTTCCATGGAACTCATTTGAACGGCATGCGATGCATTCATTCAAGGGAGTTCCATGATTACTACAATCGTTTGTGGCAGGGCCGGCTGGACATAGGCGCAACCGCGGCCGTAGTTCCAGGCTCGACGCCACCCCGTAGGACCTCGTAGTTTAGGAAATAAAAGCAAAATCATTTTTTTGGTACAGTTTTTTATATTTGTTTAGTTAGTTTTCTGATGCAAGGCCCTTCCAAAGATATTTTCATGTTTTTTTTTTAGTTTTCAATCATCCCCACCCTTTCAAATGGGTTACCGCCCATCGGTGTACAGACGCTGAGATACACAGATTTTAAATGAATATATGACCCTATTCATTTTTTCTGCATTTCATGAAATAGCAAATTAAATTTAATTATTTTGTGGTTTCTTACTTCTATATGTTGAATAATTTGTGTGTAATTAAATAAAAAATAAAAATAAAAATATCAAACTTATTTTTGGACTATATATGGAAGCCAAGTGTTCAGTGACTTATAAAAACGTGATGAATATTAAAAAAACAGGCAATATTCATATATGCGTGCATATAAAAGTTAAGTCACTAATTTGTCAGTTACTCCACCTTACGTCAAGAATCCATCACTAAAGCATATTTCAGGGGGAAAAAACTTATTTAAAGAATCTATTTTAGAGGGATTCTTGTTATCCCTATTCAAAAATATTCGTTACGCAGGTTAGTTGAAGTTACCTTTCTTTACAATTATAGGTAGTTTTTACAATCAAGCAAAACATTTCGTTGAGATAATCACTTTTTCTTTATGATAGTTTTTGTTTGTGTTCTTTACGAACGATATTTTGAGATGCATAATATTTCTAAGGCGAGAATTATTTTCTAAAGCGCGCAGTGAGATTTTTTCTCATGGTCCCGCTGTGAAATTTCGCCCTGGACCACGCAAAAGTTCCATCCGGTCCTGGTTCGTCGAATGTGTTGGAGGTGTAGGGCAAAATAATTCTCCCTGGGGCTGGAACAACTGCAAGGAGAAGGGAAGTTTTGTTAACCCCCTCGCAACAATAATCCGCCAACTCTCCCTGAGGCCCCTTTTACGCAAGCGTTTCTTGCCGCGCGTTTCGGCGACGGCAAGAAACGTCCGTTCTGTAAAGCAATGCAAGCAGAGATTTCCTATCTGAGGTTGAGAGACCCGAACCCACAGCGCTCTGCGCCTTTTGTCAGGTGAAAAAGAAGAAGATAAGATATTTGGGAACAGATTTCCCTGATAGAACAGCATGAAAGAAAAGTACAGAAATATTAGAGCAAAAGGAGTATACGGTTTCCCGTTAAGTATTGAAGTTGTAAGCTAACCTACATACAACAAATCAATCAAAGCAATTGATCCCGCAGTCAACGCCAGGCAGCAGGGAATCGGGAAAAGGACAGGGAAAAGTGGTGCCTAAAAAAACAAAAGAACCACACAAGAAAAATCCGACAGATAAACACCAGTTTTCTCACAAAACCATGTGTTGCAAGGCACCTTAAACCACACAGTTGTCGTTTGCTCAGTTCCCGTGTAGGAGTCGGCTTTGTCGCCTCGCTTCTCAGAGAAGATTTTTTTTTCCCCACGGGCTGGAGGGGAGTTTGGTACTTTTTTTTTTTTTTAAGCCATAGTACCTTGTTTCTGGGCCAGTCTCAAATATGTGCACTGAAATATTCCTTTTGCAAAACAAGAGTTT
This sequence comes from Macrothele yani, assembly GCA_039090855.1. Lineage (NCBI taxonomy): Eukaryota > Metazoa > Arthropoda > Arachnida > Araneae > Macrothelidae > Macrothele > Macrothele yani. The sequence goes on along the minus strand of CM077031.1, from coordinate 37,712,681 downwards.
GGCCCTTAAAAGAGCCGGGGTTTTTTATATCAAAAATTCTTCACATGTGTGAAGAATTCCCTCTGAACACTAGTCCCAATTATTGTTATTTTTTTTGCTAGGGTAGCTGTGAATTGGGTTCATTTCTGGAACTTTATTCAAGATAGCTTTTGGCCTTTTATATCTGTCAGTTTCATTGACAATATAGTTAATGGCTTCTCTGACCAGAGGATTAGGATGAATCTTAGCTTTTTCATAGTAGCTTTTAGCTAAGTCATTCATCGTCTAATGGATAGAATTAATATTTAGCATGCTTCTGATAGCATGGTTTGAAGTTCTTCCATCAAGTCCAACCATATAACATAGGGTTTTATTTTGAAATGAGGTAATCTTATTTTTCTGCTCTTTGTTGCAGTTACCCCAGATAGGACAGGGATAAGTAATAACAGGGCTGATACAGGCTTTCCATATCAAAGTTTTATTTTTCCTGCTAAGCCTTTTATTTATTATTATTGGCTGGAGACCTGTAAAGCAATGGGGACAAGCTGTTCCTTTTATGCACTGACGTCGCGTTTTCTTGAGGTCGCGTCGTGAAAAACATGCCGTCGTGTTCAAGAGAACGCCGAGCAGCAAAAAGACGCTCAACTTTTCTAAGTACATGGTGGGGAGTGGGACTATTTATTCAGATGTCGCGTTTCCTTCCGTCGGCTTGTAATAAATCAACCTCCCCATCTGTAATCCAAGGGTACTGACAACCGGTCTGCAAAGTGTCCACTGTCCATCAGTCCATCAGTGTTCATCGCCGTGGGATTACATTGAGCTAGTTGAAGTGACATTGTTATATTTTGTAAGAAATGGATGATGTTGAAACAGAACGTTTTATAGATGTTATTAAAAATAATACAGCAATTTGGGATTCATCATTGGAGGACTACGAAAATAAAAACCTGAAAAAAAATCAGTGGATCGAAGTGTGCACTCTATTTAAGCCGGAGTTCGAAGGATTGGATGTTAAAGAGAAATATAGTCTTGGTTAGTTCAAACTGTTATTATTATTGTTTAATCTTAATAATATTTATTACTAGCTTTTAGCCCGTCGCTTTGCTGACGCTGTTTCAGATTTGAATTAAAAAAAGTACACTATTGCGAATGATGCAGCTTTTAATTCATCCAGCGTTCGAGTACGATTTCGGTGCAAATTGCCAATGAAAATAATTGCTGTTTAAGGAATAGCTTTTTCATCTTTTACATGCAATGTGTATGTATGTAAAAGGTGAGAGAGAAAAATCCGGGAGAGTCAAATTACAGTTATTTTACTTGTAACCATACCATGTATAACGAAAATATTAGACACAATAAGAATTTTAAAAAATGAACGTATCGGTTGGGGGTAGAAAACTCGAAAGTACCCAAGACGTGCATCGCTGCAAAATTTTAAGCCTCAAATGCCCCAGTGGTGTTAGAAAAAGAAAAGTTTTGCGTCTTTTACAAGAATTTTTACAAATTTGAACTGCCCTGGAAATGAAAATCGGAAATAAATCAAAATTTTTAATTGAAAAAGCAAAAATCAAAAATTTTGGGCATCATATTCAAGTGTTTTGAAAGCACACAGATTTTGAAAAATTTTGAAAAAAATATTAAAAAAAATAATGAAATAACTGCTGAAAATGTTATTGTCTTCGACAACAGGTTGTGATATTTTGTGCTGATATCTATCTACCAGCCTTAAAATCTAGGTAACATACACACTTTTTGAGAAAAGTTGGTCTGCATTTTATTTCCAAACCTCAACGCCCGCGGGGTAAGGGTGGGGGGTAGGGAGTCTTTTCTATTCTCGTACTCCATGTTATTGTTATGTGCTTGTGCAGCCATTGGATTTCTGGAAAGTCGGCGCCCATGGTCTGCAGTTTTGTTCCAGAACAAAATGCAAAACATTTACAGGGTTCGCCAACGTAGAAACACCCAGTGGGGTTTTTCAAGCTGGGCCCAGTTGAAAAAAACTACCTGAAGGGCCACCTGGGTTTTCTCAAAATGGATTCCATATTTTTCGCTTCTGCAAATTTGTAAATTTAATGAGCACCCAATATAATTTTTTTTTTCACAAGTAATAATATTATGAATGATGAGGTTTTCTCAGGGGCGGATTTCCGGCTAGGCGAATTAGGCGCGCGCCTAGGGCCTCGTTGTTTGAGGGGCCCCGAAAGCATATAATTGAATTTTCAGTTTTGGTTTTCACGGAGCAAAGCAAATCAATCCTTAAAGCGACTACTTTGTATTGTCAATTGATATTTTACTTTCTCATATTAATAATAACATATTTTTTCTTGCTGTTGTGATATTCCGAATTTTCGAGTTCTTATGGATGTATGTATTTTGAAAGTGACGGTTAAAATAATTTTGAGTTCCTTGTAGTGGTTGGTAAAGAAGGTGTTCACGCTTCCTACACTTTTCATTGTTTAAGGCGAATTCTTAACTGGCCTACTGATGTGTTCCTTTTGCAACACAGATGTGTTCCTTTTGCTACTTCCAGCCAAAGGAACACATCTGTGTTGGAACCTTCGCACTTTCTTCCCGAGTTACGATGAGGAGTACTTGTAAAAATTTTCCTGCTGATCGGGCATGTTTGCTGTTAATGGTTTATTTCCTTCCTGGTAGGATAATCAATGAAGAAAGAAATATTCTTCACAGGATAACTCTTCTTAGCACAATCAAGTTCTTTCTCGACCCTAATCCCTTTAAACCATCTAAAACCAAAAGAGTTATTATTATTTAGGCTGAAAAAATAAAGAAATTTGAGAACATCACACTATCTCATTTGATAGTGTTAAAAATAATTTATATTGTATTGCAACAACATTTTCTCATTACTTTCTGCTCCCTTGGTTTAATACTGATAATTATCAAGTATTCTCACCTTTTCTAGCTTTTGAAAAAGCAATAAAAAGTTTCAACGATACTCAAAAAACCTGCAGTTCCTACTTTTCCATTTATAAACCGGATCTTTTGCATTTAATTTGTATGCTTCTGTTTCGGATAACTGCAGTGCAGGTATAAATGGGATACGGGTATTTAAAGTGACAAACCTAACATCCATTGATTCCCTATTAGCCTCAAAATTCTGTTTATGATAACTGCTCTGCATGAAGTATATGGGACATTAAAATTGCCAAACTTAATATCCATTGATTTCTTATTAGCCGCAAAAATAATTTTTTAAATATCGCTGAAATCAAATAGTTCGATGTGCACGGACAGACAAAATTATTACACTAGCACTGTCTCTTACAGAACGTTCTAATAATAGGAAGCAATGGCATTTTAAAAAAGTGAAAAAACCTTTTTCTTGACTCTCCCCCCCCCTTTTTTTGTTAAACTGACGGATGAAAATTTCTGAAGGGATAAGAAGGGGGAGGAGCCCCTGAACCTTTTAGTGCCTAGGGCCCCAAAAGATCTAAAGTCTCCTCTGGGTTTTCTCATTTCACCCATTGGCGGCGGAGGAGAAACAGAAAATCAGTTCACATGTTGTATTGTTTTTTTTCGTTATTTAATATTTCTTCCAATAGGGATAACATGATTGTGTTCCTAAAAAACTGGTCACTATGAGTACATGAATGTTCAAAGAGTTAAATGGTTTCAGAGGCCTTCATTAATTATTTTGTACCTGGGCCACGATAAACCATACACCGACCCTGGTGGGCCCGCACGGGGATAACTGGTTTTCCAGTTATTAGGGAAACGGCGCCCCCACTGCCCGAGCTGACCTTGTGACTGGTCAACATCTGATGTCATGCCACCGCTTGTTTTTTTTTCGGTGCTGTTGGAGTTTGCAGAGACGGCTGTTCATCCAGCTGTTGGGGAGTCGCGCCCCTACGATCCCGAGCTGGTCTTGTGCCTCGCTTTTTCGTTTTTATTTATTTTCTGCACTGGCAAGTTGCCCGTGTTGTACACTCTACCTAATCGCTACCACGCTATGTACTGACACTCCGGTCTTGTGGTTTTGTTACCCTCCACTACTAACTGTTTATATTAATCGCTCTGTTCGTAGGTTGCTGAGATTCCGTTTAGGTTCCACTCCAGGGGTTTGTCTTCCTTGGATTACTTTTTCCCTTTTAGCTGGTTTGGGCGCTAGACCTACCTGCATGTTTGGTGCGTGCGGAGACCCGTGAGGCGGAAATGGGATATCTGGCGGCTGAGGTCGGAGGAGACCGGAGAAGTGCCTCCTGTGTACCAACACTCCTCTTCGACCCCGGCTTCGCTGTAAACGGGAGGCTAGAAACTAACCCAGCTCTAGTCAGAAGTCTTGTACCAAGTTGTGTACAGGGTTTTAGCGGCTTTATTGCCATATAGCACGGCAGGGTAAGTCCGGGGTCTGTGGGATCATGCCAAAGGCGTTGGCATGACGGAACTCTGGAGGCCGAAGTGTCTGCCGAGTGCGTGTGTTCACAGTCAACGGACTATATCTGCAGTGTATAAGCTCCAGAACTGTGACCAGCGTCATTTTCTTGGCTTGCAGACCTCCAGTTCTCCCTCGTAGGGCTCGGTGGTGGGTGGAGTAGTCTGCAGACGAATCCTTCTCCTTTTTTCCATGGGTAAAAACAAAAACAAAAACTCCAAACTCAAGTCACCTGAGAAAATGATAGTTGCCAACGACTCTTCTTCGTCTTCTCAACCTACCAAGTCCCATAACATTAAACGGTCTTTAGATCATAACCTGGACCAAGAACGTGGAACCTCTTCTTCGGCAGCTGTACCAGTCGCTCTGAAGCGTCGTCTCCCCTCGATTTCTGTTAATACGCATGCTACACACTTAGTTGTAGAATCCATCGATCCGAACGAGAGACTCCACCAGATCTCCCTTTTTCATTTCTAAAGCTTTGGACGCTGCGGTTGGCCCCTTGAAGTCTGTGAGGAAGCTTCACTCTGGGGGCCTGCTTGTACAAACTTGCAGTGTTTCTCAGAGTAACACTCTTCTGCACCTCACTAGTCTTCAAGGCATTCCTCTCAAAGTGACGCCTCACGCGTTTCTTAACACCTCTCGGGGTGTTATTTCGGAGTTTGATCTCTTGGCATGCATTGAGGACGAATTGGTGAGTGAACTAGCAGATCAGGGTGTTATTGCTGCACGTCGTATGATGTTCCGGCGCGATGGTTCTTTGATTAAGTCTAAAAATGTAATCTTGACTTTTAACTCCCCGAAAGTTCCGACCGAAATCAATGCTGGATACTTGGCCTGTGGAGTTCGCCCGTACATTCCCAGTCCTTTGCGCTCTTTCAGGTGCAAGAGGTACGGGCATTCACAACGTTCATGTAACAGTTCCGCTTGTTGCGCAAATTGTGGCTCCAGTGAACATGACGGGCAAGGTTGCACTTCTGCGGCCTGCTGTGTTAACTGTGGTGAGGCCCATGCAGCTTACTCCCGCAACTGTATGAAATGGAAGGACGAGATAGCGATCTAGCGCTTCAAGACCCTGGAAGGCCTCTCGTACCCTGCTGCCAAGACCAAGTTGGGTATTCCCAACAACCGACAGCGTACTTTTGCCGCAGTAGTTCAGTCTCTGCCACAACCCGTGCAGTCCTTTGTTCCGCGCCCTGTAGCTCTCGCCGGAATTGCCAAAAGATCTACAGCTGAACAAGCGACACAGGTGGATTTCTCTGAGCTCCAGCTTATTCGACCAGCTGACTCTGCGCCTTCTCTTTTGAAGACGACCGACTCTTCCAGTTCCCAGCAGAAAGCTTGCACGTGTGGAAGAGCCGGCTCTAAATCCACAAAGGTGTGCAGTGTCCATCCAACCCAACCAATTGTCGCGGTCCAACTGACCAACATTGCAACTGTCCCAGACTCAGCGAGGTCCCCACATTCAACCAACATTATGGGGGAACATAGGGGGAGGAGAGTGACAGTTCGTCCCTCTCCTGTGACTCATCTTTTGTGTAGTTGTGTTCGTTTAAGTGATGTGTGTTTTCATTTTTTTTTCATTCTCATTTGTTGATCGGGGACGCCGCTGCATCGCGGCGGCTCCTAAATGACCACTGCGATACTGCTGCCGTGTTTATTTTTTTAAACCAATTGACTTTTGTAAACGTATCTGGATTTTGGCCCTATCATCATTCTCATTCCTCAGTTTTACTTAATGAGCTAGTTTCTAACCATTGTACCATGTTTTTAATACTGTTTGTTTCATTGTCTTTTTTGGCCCTTCCATCATTCTCATGGTTCGGTTTTACTTGGTCAGCCAGACTTGGGGATTTATGCCACGTTTTTTAATACTGTTTGTTTGTCTTGTGTCTGGCGCTCTTTGGCCAAACATGGCCCTTGCGCCATAAAAATCAATCAACCAACCAACCAACCAACCAACCCTGGTGGGACCGCAAACATGTATGTTCGCTGTAATCTGGGAGTACAATTTTTTCACGATTTCAATATCTCCTCATAATGTATGAGAAAGCAAAAAGTGTTTTAAGTTAAGGTAAATTGACTTTAGCTTACCTTGAGATTCTTGGTGCAGAAGGCGTGGAGATGATCACTTCCAATAACAACAATAAATACACTAATGCATGAAAGATCTGCACTTCTAACAACCAAAGTAAATACCGCTGAGAACGTACACTGATAAGATTGCTTCCGATACACTGGAAGTGGAAAGGGGAGGGGCGGTCGAATAGCCAGCAACGAAATAATAAAAACAGGGAGGGCTAATTATTTCCTAACCACATTCATAAAGTGGTTCTTTTCTTGTGCAATCGTAAAAGAAAGCACAACGAAATTCATTTTCTTAACTTTAATTTATATTGAAACGCAATAAACCTTCTCACATTTTCTTGAAATTAAAAGGCACTAAAAACAAATTAGCCTAATCCATAAAGTTTAAACTGCACCCGAAGCATATTCATATTTTGCCAGGAAACTGAACCTTCAGGACTGCAAAAGAAGTTGGCAAAATCATCTCTGTAAGCATATGCTGATTTTCTGCCACGTTCCAAAGCATAGTTTTCCACTTCATGACGATCACGTAAACCTTGAATCTCTAAGGTTTCCTGAAAGCGGACACCGTCCCTCTCCCGAACGTAATTATGCAATGCACAACAAGCTTTGATCACAGCCACACAGTTCAAATGTTTTAAGATCATCGCCCTGTGTAATATCCGCCACTTGTTGGTGAGGATTCCAAAGGCACATTCAACAAATCTTCCAGCTGTAGACAATCGATAATTGTATATCCTTTGTCTTCTTGTCAACTGATTTCCCGGGTATGGCCGCATCATGTAAACATAAATCCCAAAAGCTTCATCCCCTACGAAAACATAAGGCGAAGGTTCCGAATTTTCACTCACTTTTTCTGGTTTTGGAATGTTCAAAGAACCTTCTTCCAAAGCCTTGAAAAAAGTTGAGTTTTGGAATATTGTTGAGTCCGAATCCTTTCCAAATGAACTGACATCAATGTACAAAAACCTGTAGTTACTATCGGCTACAGCCAACAGAACAACAGAAAAAATGTTTGTAGTTGTAGCTCAGTGACCCAGAATGATCTGGCTCGGTAATTCGTACATGTTTTCCGTCTATGGCTCCTATACAATTAAGAAAGTGGTCTCTTTTCTGGTAATCTTGAGCATTTTGATGCCAAAACTTTTCCGAGAACTGCGGGAATACGTCATTGTATAGTGCAATCCACAAAACACGGCAAGTGTTTGGAACAATCAAGCTTGCTGTAGTAACTCCAATCCGGAATAAGTAATGTAAGTCTGTGAGGGTACAGACAGATCCCAAGTACCTAAAACATAACGAAATATCTGAGTCCCGGTAGATATAATATGAAAGAGAGAGAGAGAGAGAGAGAGAGAGAGAGAGAGAGAGGGGCAGACAGACAGACAGAGAGCTGAAGACAAAATGAAAAAAATGATACACATTAATTATAAAAACTTAGAAAACTATTAAATTTTCGCATGTAGGCTGCTTCACGGGTAACAATCGGGATACAACCCAGCAAAAGTAAGGGACGTGAAAACAGGGGACAGCCTCCCAAGAAATCTAAGTGTAGAGGCAGACTGTATATTTTGACCCTCCAGATTTGGCACCCAAATATAAGCTGATTTGATTTAATTTAACAACAACAATACTAAAAAAAAACCCCAGTAACTTTCAAATTCATTGTTAGCTTTCCTACATTAGCTTACCAATACTAATGGACTAATGCAGAATTTCCAAAAATGCCTTCCGTAATTTTCTTTCAATTTGAAGTAAAATTTTTAAGTTTTTCGGTTTTCCTAAAAATCATCATAGTTTCATAGTTCATTCTATTTTTTTTGTTAGTACGGTATTTTTTACAGTGTGATTGTATTAATGATGTTGTATGGCAACCAGGTATTTGGCAGTTCACAATACACGCACACACACACATACGTACATACATACATACATACATACGTACATACATACACGCACATACATATACCGACATAAAAACATACATGCACACATATGCACGCACATGCACACATATATACGCACATACAGATATATACACTGACGGACAATTGCTACGGACGGATGACAATAGCAACGATAGCAACCATAAAATGGAAGGTAGAAAAATGTGGAAATTAGCATAAGTGCGGGATATAGTAAGACGTGTTGTGCATATGCAAATTTTGGATTGCCGAACTTGTTCGTGACGTCATAGCGCTGATAAGAGATATAAAGGATTTGACGCGTATTGACCGTTGTTGTTCAAACGCAAAGTTGAAAGGGAAAGAATCAATTGACGAACTTGCAATTTTCAGTATGTCTTCCCGACATCACCTAGATGATTTTACGCGTGGCCGTAATATTGGCAAGATTGAAGTAGGGCGAAAAATAACAGATGTTGCCAGGGAGTTCGACGTCAGCCCAGTGTTGTTTTAAGGCTTTGGAAATCATTTCAAACAAATGGAGAGTGTAGCAAACGTCACCTGCAGAAGATCGGTACATAGTGCTATCAACAAAAAGACACCGGCGCAGCACAGCTAGTGAGGTAGCAAATCAGTTTATGGCTGCTACTGGCAAGCGGATCTCCCGAAAAACTGTCGCCAGACGTTTGCATGAAGGAGGACTACACGCCCGCCGTCCTGTTGTGTGCATCCCATTGTCCAGACGTCACCTTACCGCCCGTTTGCAATAGTGCCATCAACATCGCAATTGGATTCATAACGACTGCTCTTCTGTCCTCTTCTCAGATGAGAGTAGATACAGTCTATCGTCTGATTGTCGACGACAACTGATCTGGCGTGAAAGTGGTGCTGCATATTGTCCAGCAAACCTACAGGAAAGGGACCGATATCCGACATGTAGTGTCATGGTATGGGCTGGCATCATGATCAATGGCCATACGTCCCTCTATGTGCTTCCAACTGGGACTATGACTGGCCAACGATACATTAATGATGTTCTGCTACCTCATGTTCGCATGTTCCGTGGTGCTGTCGGTGATAGATTCATTTTCATGCACGACAACGCAACATGTCATCGAACAGTCGCTATCTAGGAGTAATTTGAGAGCGAGGAGATTGAACGTTTCGTATGGCCAGCACCTTCTTCAGATCTGAATCCCATTGAAAATGTGTGGGATGCTTTGGGGAGGAGTTTTGCTGGTCACCAATGCCCTCCAATAAACAAGGACACCTTCATCCGTGCACTGACAGAGGAATGGGATAAATTACCCCAACAGCTGCCTGATAATGTTGTGCAAAGCATGACACGACGTGTGGAATCTTGCATCGCCCTCCATGGTGGCCATATCCCGTATTGACATCTTACGCCGGAACGCCTGCGGACGGTAATTGCATTTTTTTCACGTTTACGTATTCTGCACAAAGTGGCCTGTTTGTCCCTTGAACACGTTCCAAAGCCTTCTGGATTTCAGAGCACAATAAATTGTCTTTCTTGTAATGTCCTGGCATTCTGATATTATTTTATTTCACTTGGCATCCAACCACACTTACTTTTTTATGGGCTATATAGCCGTTTATGATCCGTCCTTAGCAATTGTCCAGCAGTGAATATACGCACATACATACACACATATATACGCACATAGTCACACACATATATACGCACATACTCACACACATATATACGCACATACTCACACACATATATACGCACACACACACAGGGATGTAAGGTCAGGTGATGCGTAACATTACAGCCTCTCCTTGACAAATGTCAACCCCGCTTTCTCGTGGTGCATATTGTTCTCACTAAAGGGGCTCTGAAGACCGCCAATAGCGGTATAACTATACCATCGGAATTAGAGGAAATGCTATCCCACACTCACCAACCCGTTTGGACAGTGTGGTGAGTAATGCCAAACCCCTCCAAAATGACTCCACAACTAAAATCTTGGCCCTCAGTCTCCGGGAGCTGGAATGTACCTGGCCAAGGCAGCGGCCAGTGCGACATGAAGGCAGAGGTTGCTAAGAATCCCCGGAGGACCGGACTAGGCTGCCATCTGATGCTGACCTTGGCTACGTATAATGGACGCTCCCTATCTTCTGATTCAAGGCTTCTTGAATTGGAAGAGGGACTACAAAGGATCAAGTGGGACATCATCGGGCTAAGTGAGGTAAGGAGAAAAGGAGAAGATCTCATTGAACTGAAAAGTGGACATCTCTTCTACTATCGTGGGACAGATACTGGCAGAACTAGTGAAGTTTAATTTATAATAAACAAGAAACTGAAGGATAAAGTTGTAGAAGTTGAAAGTTCCTCTGACAGAGTTGCACGACTCGTTATCCAACTCTCGAGAAGATACCAGGCTCAGATAATTCAAACTTATGCACCCACCACAAGTCATGCTGAAGAAGAAATTGAGGAATTTTATGAGGAAATTCGTCATCTAAATAATAAAGGTAAACAGCATTTGAAGATAATTATGGGAGATTTCAATGCAATAATAGGGCAACGGCAACAGAATGAAATTTCAGTAGGCACATTCGGTCACGGCAACAGAAACCAGCGTGGAAATACTCTCGTTGAGTTCGCAGAGGCAGAAGGGTTTTTCATCTTGAACTCCTTTTTCAAGAAAAAGCCACACAGGAAATGGCCATGGAGACATCCAAATGGAACGACAAGTGAAATTGATTTTATTATGTGTAACAAAAAATTCGTCATAGAAGACTGTAGTGTGCTAAACAAGTTCAACACAGGTAGTGACCACAGATTGGTGAGATGTAAGATGCATCTCAACACGAAACTTGAACGTGGCAAGCTCATAAGACAAACAAAATGTATTGATATAACCAACCTGAAAAAACACCATTATACCTTCAAGTGGAAACTGAAGAACAGATTCTCCGCTTTAGAAGGCCTAACATCGGAAGAAGTGGATATTTCTGAAGTTAACAGAAAAGTAACCAAAGCTCTTATGGAAACAGCAACAAAATTAGCTGGGTCTAAGAACAAGTTGCATGTGAACAAATTATCAGGAAAAACCAAAATGTTGATGCAAAAAAGAAGAGAGATGAGGACAACTAAAGAAGATGTAACTTCCAAATTGAAATATATAGAGCTATGCAAGACAGTACGAAAAAGTATCACTGAAGACGTAAGGAAATTCAACTGTGAACTAGTGAGGAAAGCAATTGAAAACAACCGAAGCCTAAAGATAGCAAAGGGACATCTCAGTAAGGGAAGAAAACAGATTATGGCACTGAGAAAAGAAGATGGTTCTGTAACAAGAAATAGAGGTAAAATTTTGACAAGAGTGAAAGATTTCTACTCCAAATTATATGAAAGGGATGATACATGTACTCCAGACATCATGAAAGGTACCAGAGTTCTCCCAGTCCTCCCAGCAGAAGTTGCACATGCAATCAAGAACATGAAGCTGGGAAAAGCTCCAGGAGAAGATGGAATTACTGTAGGCATCATACAAGAAGCAAGTGGAGAAATCGAAACAGTACTCGCCAAAATTTTCACTCGATGCCTTAATGAAGGGACGATTTCTGAGGATTGGAACAACGCTACAATGATCCTGCTACATGAAAAAGGTGACATTGAGGATCTCAGGAACTACAGACCTATTAGTCTCCTATCAGTGGTTTATAAAATCTTCACTAAAGTTCTTTCACACCGCTTGAAGGTAACACTGTACATGGCTTAACCGAGAGAACAAGCTGGATTCAGGAGTGGCTACAGCACAATAGATCATATCCATGTACTGAGAGAACTAATTGAAAGAGCGAGGGAATATGAACTTCCATTGTGCATGGCTTTTATCGGTTATGAAAAAGCCTTTGATTCGGTGAAACCATCAGCAGTTACAGTGGCTCTGAAATCCTGCGGTATTGAAGATGCATACATTAATATTATTAATAACATGTATGAAAATGCAAGTGCAAAGATTAGGCTGTTTGAGAATACAGCACACATAAAAGTAGGAAAGAGAGTGAGACAAGGTGGCACCATATCTCCGAAGCTCTTTAATGCTACTTTGGAGGGTGTCTTAGAGTCGCTGAGCTGGGAAAACAAGGGGATAAAGATTAATGGAGATTATCTAACTCTTCATCGTTTCGCTGATGACGTAGTCATTTTTGCAACTACCCCATCAGAGCTGCAGAGTACGATCCAGGAACTTGATGACAAGAGTAAAGAAGTGGGATTAAAAATGAACTTTCAGAAGTCAAAAGTGATGTACAATGCTTTTTCAAGAAATGAAGATTTATCGATTGATGGAGAAAAGCTGGAGATAACAGACACGTACGTTTATCTTGGACAGCAGATATCAAGTGAGGGTCACATTGATGAAGAAATTATTCGGCGTACAAAACTTGCCTGGAGTGCTTTTGGAAGAAACAGCATAATTTTCAAGAGCAATATGCCATTATGTCTTAAAAGAAAAGTGTTTGATCAATGCATCCTTCCAGTGCTTACGTTTGGTGCAGAGACGTGGGCCTTAACTAAAAGAGACGTACAAAGGCTGCAGACAACTCAAAGCAGCATGGAGAGGTGCATGCTTGGTGTAACCAATAGAGATAAGAAGAGGAACTCGTGAATCCTAAAAATGACAAGAGTGGAAGACATCATGATCAGAGTTAAATCCCTGAAATGGCAATGGGCTGGACATACTGCCAGAAGGACAGATCATCGATGGACAGCCGAAATTTTAGATTGGATTCCAAGGGACAGGAAAAGACCCAGAAGAAGACCACATGGGAGATGGGTGGATGAAATTCGAAAGTATGCAGGAATGACATGGACCAGATAGACCGCACAAGACAGACCGTTGTGGAGGAAACTTGGGGAAGCCTTCGCCCAGCACTGGATTGATAATGGTTGAGAATGATGATGATGATGATGACAAGCACTCATATATAGACATACACACATACATACATACACACACATGCAGGCACACATACATACGTACACACACATGTAGGCACACATATATACGCACATACACACACACACATACATACATACACACACACACATGGAGACACACATACATACATTTTTTTTTTACGGCAGCGCCGGCAGCTAATGACCCTGACGCGGCGGATCGATGTGAATTACGGGCCTCCAAGCTCGCACCGCCAGGGTACCGTGAGGGGCAGATTTCTGCCAGCAGTGGCCTATAACTGCCAGCAGGCGGCCAGCAGTTTTCCAGTAGTTGTGTTTTTGCTGGGAATACATAATTGCAGCATATTGAAAAAAATTATAATTCTATATTTTGTATGTTACAATTTTTATCTCCTGTTCCAATTTTTGGGCAGTCTCCTTTTCGGATATTTATATTTGCATTTTTGTACTTTTCCTTTGAAAGTTTTCAACCTTTTGTAGTTTTTTATTTTTAATTTGTTTTTTCAGTCAAGGTGCTACATGGGAAATGGAAACATATTCGGGATTCCTACATTCGCTACTTCCGAAGCAAAAGAACCAAGTCCGGAGATGGTCGAAAAAATGTGAAACAGTACGTTTACGCACGACATCTTGATTTCTGGAAGGCACTAGCAACATCAAGCCAGACAGAGTCTTCCCTACCACCAGAAGTGGCTGAGCACGAGACAGATGTTGAAGAAGCTGATGATGATGGCGGCTTTTCATCGGTTGGAAACCATGATTTCAACGAAAGGGCTGAGGTACACCAGAATCCAAAGTATTCCTCCAGTACGTTGCACAGGAGGAGGAGGAGAACACTGGAACAAAAAATTGAGAACTATATTGACAGTTACCAATGTGAGAAGAAATCCAGGACAGATGAGCCCAGCTGTGATTATATGGATTTTTTCGTTCATTGCTCCCAGTGATAAAACCTCTTCCATTGCACCAGAGAATGAAATTCAGAATGGATGTAATGAAAATGGCTATGGAGTACGTAGAGCATGAAAAATATCGTGCACCAATGATGGCACAACCTTATCCCCTTAACACCTTCGAACATCCTATACCGGCATCACCACAATTTTACATCCCGGTTGTACCTGCTCAACATTTTCAAACCCAGCCTTCAAACGCTTACCCACCAAATTATTTTGAAAATAAAAGCGTAAATATGAGGTTTCATCCGTTGGCGTCACAGCAGCCAAACGAGAGAGGGCGTAGCCAAATCACGAGTCCTGCTGGATGTTCCCAGTCTTCTACTGCAAGTAATGCTTTTTTCATCTCTGACAATTCTGAACAAATATTTCTTGTGGATGACTTTACGGATGAAAATTTTTTTTAATACTTAGGACTTAATCAATGTGCGAAAACTTAATTTTTTCTCTCTGCCTGTAATTATTTTAAAAAAATCTTATTGCTTGGATTTAAAACAAAAATAATTTTTAAACATGCTTATTTCTTAATATATTCATAAAACTAATTTTTCCTCTCTGGTTGTAGTTATTAAAAATAATATAATTTGTTAGACTTACGTGAGAGTTACTGCCAACATTTCCTGTGGAGAAAATGCCAAGCCCTGCACCAAATCTTGCTTAGCTTGAATCGTTCCTTGGAATTTGACTACCAGCTCATCAAACGACGCTACCGACATTCTAAAATAATTACAAAACTTTTCACTGTCGTCCCTCAATTTTCCGTAGAGATTACGAAATGCCCCATCTACAAATCTAGTACAGTTGATGGAATGAACATTCCATCTTCTTTTCCGTCTCTCCGTTGCAATGCGCCGATGTAAACAATACATCATGCTCGGATCCATCTTCCACTCTGCATAGAATGCGAAGGGTCACTACTACACAATCTGCCGTTGTCGAAGCGCGCGGCACGAAACGCCCGCATAAAAAGACAGGCAGCGACGGCAAAAAACGCGACGTTTTAAAAAAAAACGTCTGCGTAAAAGCGCTCTAACAGAAACTATTGCGGTAATATTCTTGATATACTTTATCAACTGTCTTTCGAAAATGCTGTTCAATTCATTTATTTTGCTGTGCATGAGAGATTGTATTGCAAGTGAATGGAAACAAGCACAACAAGGGGCATGGAAAAAAGGCCAAAAGGTCTGACAGAGTCCCATGCTCCCTGAACAGGTATTACAGGGTAGGTGATAACATAGTAAAACCAAATACAGTGGCAAACAGGAGCAAAGAAAGCATTATTGCAATATATATCAATGACAGAAGATTAGAGTTGATATACAAACATAGTAGTTCCTCTCCACTATAATTGATCTAGTTCCTGCAGTTCATTATGTAGTTTTTTAGGGTTTTTTTTTTAAAAGGTTGATATTATTAATGATGCTAATTCTATCGGCAATTCCAGTAAGAAGGGCCAATATAGTTTAGAGTTTGTATCATGGTTTCTGTCTATGTATATCCCTTTTTATTTTCCGTATCTCCTATATCATGATGCCCTACATAACTAAGCTATCTTTTGTTTTCTTGGGTTATTTATTCTATCACTTTGAAGACATTTTGTTGTGTTTCCGTTTCTGTTATTCTTTTCAGATATGTCCAGGCATAACTTTGGATCTAGGTATATTTTCGTTGGTACGGATAGCGTTAAATTAGGAACGTTCCACTTTTGATATGCAGCTTGTTTTTATATCGTCTGTTGGTGGTGCGCAGGTTCCCCAGCACTCTGGTACTGAGGCAATAAGTGGCAAGTTCTGGGCTTCTACGGAGCCTGTGATGGGTGATGATGAAAATGTGGACCCTGTTCTAGCTAACTTACAGCACCAGTACCAGAGTACATTTAAAAACTCTGGCAAAGAATTCACGGCAGCTAATTTTAGGGCTGTCAACGAGCTTGCCGCGGCGTCCGTTGTGATGTTGCACGGCACAGGTCATATCGTTCCGACGGTAAACGGCCAGAGTTTTACTGCCGAGAAAATGGATCGCGGTGTAGCAAAGAAGGTGAAATTTGACAAGTAATGTGGTTTCTTTTCCTCTCTCTCCGTTTCCAAGTTTTCATGACTTTTGTTTATTTTTGTCTTTGTTTAATCTCCACTTTCCCTTTTTCCCTTTTCAGCCCAAGGTAAGTATGCATACCAGTAGGGTCAATTTTCTCGGCACCAACATTAGGATTAATACGTTGAATGTTCAAGGCCTTAACTCGGCGGAGAAACATTGTTGCCTTGAAGGGTTCTTCCGCCAGAGTAATCTGGACTTCCTTATTATTCAGGAGACTCATCATACGGACATGGGCAAGTTGTTTGCCTTTCGAAGAAATTCCGGGCTCAGGTTTAAGTACTCTTTAGGCAGTACCGGCTACACGGGTGTTGCCATTATTTTTAAAGAGAAGTTTGAGAGATATATTTCACAATTTCAAACAGACGGGGAGGGTCGGCTGATTGCTCTGACCGTTCACAGTGGTAGTATGTCCATGAAGCTTGTTTGTGTTTACGCTCCGAACCAGGGAAACATGCAACGGTCGTTCTACAACCAGCTCCCATTTTTCTTTAGGAGTTCGGAGGACTTCTTGATCGTCGGCGGGGACTTTAATGCCGTCATCGATAGTTACCTTGATAGGGCGGGCAATGGTAGGTGGTCTGAAGCCTATGAGAGCGTGATTAAAGCTATCCTGGACACTCAGGGTCTTTACGATGTCTGGAGAACTCTTAACCCTAGAGAGCCAGGCTACACTTGGTACAGAGGGACCAGTGCGTCCCGCATTGATATGTTTCTTGTCTCCAAGATTGATTGTATTGACAAAATTTAAATTTTCAGCCTTAACTCACCACTGAGGTACATTTCTGACCACTCTTCCGTCGTGATGAATGTCTGTGTACCGGTTCCGAGAGAGAGGGTGCAACGCCCTGGCGAATGAACGTCTCCATGTTAGAAGACGGAGAAACACTGGTGCACCTTCGTCTATTTTGAGCGCTGGAATAGCCACGATTACGGACGATGAGTGCGGCGTGTGGGAGAGGGTCAAAAAATAAATTAGGGAGTACCTTATGAAGAAAGGTAGGCTGGCAGCCATGGAAAGGTGGAATCGTCACATGATTTTGATGAATATCCTGAATGCGACGATTCGTGGAGACGAAGGAGGTTGTAATTCCTCTCTGATTAATAACGTTAGAAGTAGAATCAGTCATTTTTTTAAGGAAGAGGGTTCGTCGGTCAAATTGACCGGCTCCCTCAAAGTGCTCCGGCAGGAGAGTGACATAAACTACATTTTCAGAAAGATGGAGGCTGAGAGAGTTAGGGAGAACCTCGAATGCCTTGATATCGACAACAGGGAAGTCAGGGATCTCCCCGACATTCTGAAGGCCGCCGCGGACTATTACGGTGAGTTGCTCAGCAAGGAAGCGGTGGCCTCTGAGGTTATGGATGCCTGGTTGGAAAGCACGCCGGTTCTTGCGCAAGATGATGGGAATCTCGTGGAAAGGAAGTTCACTGATAATGATGTCAGGACAGCGATCCTGGATCTCAAGCTCAACAAGTCTCCTGGTATTGATGGCTTGTCGGCCGAGACCTATAAGAAATTTGCCAATATTCTGGTTCCGTGGCTTTGTAGAATTTACAACCACATTGTAAACAGAGGAATCATGACTGAAACTATAAGAACCAGTATTGTTATTCTGCTTTGTAAGACCCCGGAGAATCCTGCCAGGGATCTTGGTGGGTGGAGACCGGTGTCTCTGTCTACCATTGATTACAAGATCATGGCAAAAATCATCAATGCTAGGCTGTTGCGAGTTGCGGAGAAGCTGGCTGATTGGTGTTGGTCAGACCTGCAGTATACGTGGGAGACAAATGTTTCACAACATCAGGTGCGTAAGAGACTTAGTCACTTACGTTACCAAAAGAGATCTTAAGCTGGGAATGTTTTCTGCGGATCAAAGCAAAGCCTTCGATCGAGTCTCTCACAATTTCATCAGGAAGTTGCTGGAAGCTCACGGCTTTGGTGATATCTTCCGAAGGGCTGTGTACTCGTTGCATAGGGACTTCAATGGGATAGTTATTGTTTCTGGCCGTCATTCTCCCCTCTTTGAGGTTGGAAGAGGAGTGAGACAAAGTTGCCCTCTCTCTCCATTGTTGTTTGCTTTGGTCATCGAGACCATGCTGAGGAAGGTTGTGGCGCACCCGAACATCAAAGGGGTTCCTGTGCCTGGTTGTGCGTACTCCATGAAGTACTTGGCGTATGCTGATGATGTCAACTTCTTTATGGACTCGGAAGGAAGTCTGACTAAGGTCCGGGAGGTCTTCGCGGGGTACTGTGGGGCCACCGCTGCTAAGCTGAATGAGGATAAGTCCAGTCTGGTGCTCTGGGGAAGATGGGATTGCACAGCCGTTCATGGGCTGGAGGTGACCGATGGACCCGTCAGGATACTAGGTATCCTTTTCGATAGAGACGGTGTTCATAAGAAAACTTGGAGGGACATCCTCTCTAACATGCGGAAAGAGAGGGAAAGGTGGCAGAAGCTTGATATTTCAATGAGCAATCCTGCTAAGTTGGCCAATGCCCCCTTGGTGTCCAAATGTGCTTTTGCCGGAGAGCTTGAGACTCCTCCTCGGAGTCTTTTGAGGTTATTGTAGAGGGAGATTTTTGCCTTCATCTGGGCTGGTAAGGCCCTTGAGGCGATTGCCAGAGTCGCCCTTTGTTGTCTCAGGGAGGAAGGCGGTTTAGAGGTTAAACACCTTTCCTCTTGGTTCAGCGCACTCCAGTTTCGTAGTACAAAAGGGGCTCTTAACTCCTCTCATCCGTGTAAGAACTTTGTGTCTTTTTTGACTGGATTATCCGCGGACAAGTTCTTGCCCGGCTATCGTTTTTTCGGTCTCCGCAGGGAAACTACCCATAATTGTTACAAGCTTGGTGGGCACCTTCAGGCCCTTGCGGAAGCCAACCGGAACGGGAATAACTTCAAGCAGATGCACTTTCATATACTACCTAGACCCAGGGAGAAGATCATCGAGTTCAATGTTGTCAACTTCAATAAGAGGGAGGCGTGGATGTGTGTCCATGCTGCTGGGGTTGATTGCAAAAAACGGGACTTTAAGTTACGTTTGGCGCATGATGTCCTTCCTACGAGGAAACGGCAGTGCTGGTGGGGTGGTGCTGCCACTGACAGGTGTCTTTCCTGCAATCTTATCGGAGATAGGCTCCACTTGTTTTTTAGTTGCATTATGGCTGTGCAGGTTTGGCGGTTGGTATGGGATTGGGCCGGCCGCCCTCAGCATGTTTTCTACCAGTATCCCGGTCCCAAAGCGGGAAGGGATGTCTGGAGACTCATCATTACGGAGACGACGTACAAAATCTGGAGAGAGAGGAACAGAGTTCTTTATTGTAATCACGGTAATATGGGATTCACTCCTATGAAAGTTGCCTGGCAGGTCAAGTGCGAGATCAGGAACAATGTTGAACTTGACGCCCACACTCTTTCGAACCGTGCCTTCAGATATCGGTGGGTCTTCTAGCCTCGGATTGTTACCGGTACTAGGGAAAAGTACTTTTTCCATTGGAGAAGGTAACCCACCCCCCCCCTTGTTTCAGTTTGCAATCCTGCATTACCGGATCCTTTTCAATTTTTTGTTGATGTTTTGTTTCGTTGATACATGTTTTGTGTGTTCTACTAACTTCTCGAATCGAGCGTGAGGGGCTCCAGAGACGCCGTTTTCCGGATCCCCGATCGGTCGATTCGGTGCTTTTAGTTTCGTTTCAGCCTCTTCTGCTTTGCGGTTTTAATCTAGTTTCGGGTTCCGGACCTTGGTTTCCCAGTTTGGTGTGCTGTGCTATATATATATATATATATATATATCATCATCATTATTGTCAACCATTGTCGATCCACTGTTGGACGAAGGTTTCCCCAAGTTTCCTCCACAACGGTCGCTCTTGTGCCAATCTCCTCCATGTCACTCCCGCATACTTTCGAATTTCATCCACAAATCTTCCATGTGGTCTTCTTCTGGGTCTTTTCCTGTCCCTTGGAATCCAATCTAAAATTTCGGCTGTCCATCGATGGTCTGTCCTTCTGGCAGTAGGCCCAGCCCATTGCCATTTCAAAGATTTAACTCTGATCATGATGTATTCCACTCTTGTCATTTTTCGGATCCACGAGTTCCTCTTCTTATCTCTCCTGGTTACACCAATCATGCACATCTCCATGCTCTTTGAGTTGTCTGCA
Source organism: Macrothele yani (assembly GCA_039090855.1). Classification (NCBI taxonomy): domain Eukaryota; kingdom Metazoa; phylum Arthropoda; class Arachnida; order Araneae; family Macrothelidae; genus Macrothele; species Macrothele yani. The sequence continues at coordinate 37,692,153 of CM077031.1, read as the reverse complement.
GCATTTGTATGTCTCTTTTAGTTAAGGTCCACGTCTCTGCACCATACGTAAGCACTGGAAGGATGCATTGATCAAACACTTTTCTTTTAAGGCATAATGGCATATTGCTCTTAAAAATTATGCTGTTTCTTCCAAAAGCTCTCCAGGCAAGTTTTGTACGCCGATTAATTTCTTCATCAATGTGACCCTCACTTGATATCTGCTGTCCAAGATAAACGTACGTGTCTGTTATCTCCAGCTTTTCTCCATCAATCCATAAAGCTTCATTTCTTGTAAAAGCGTTGAACATCCCTTTTGTCTTCTGAAAGTTCATTTTTAATCCAACTTCTTTACTCTTGTCAGCAAGTTCCTGGATCATACTCTGCAGCTCTGATGGGGTAGTTGCAAAAATGACTATGTCATCAGCAAAACGAAGGTGGGTTAGTTAATCTCCATTAATTTTTATCCCTTTCTTTTCCAAGTTCAGTGATTGAAAGACATTTTCCAATGTCGCATTAAAGAGCTTCGGAGATATGGTGTCACCTTGTCTCACTCCCTTTCCAATTTTTATGTGTGTTGTATTTTCAAACAGCCGAATCTTTGCACTTGCATTTTCATAAATGCTATTAATAATGTTAATGTATGCATCTTCAATACCGCAGAACTTCAGAGACATTGAAACTGCTGATGGTTTCACCGAATCAAAGGCTTTTTCATAATCGATAAAAGCCATGCACAATGGAAGTTCATATTCCCTCGCTCTTTCAATTAGTTCTCTCAGTACGTGGATATGATCTATTGTGCTGTAGCCACTCCTGAATCCAGCTTGTTCTGTCGGTTGAGCCATGTCCAGTGTTACCTTCAAGCGGTGTGAAAGAACTTTAGTGAAGATTTTATAAACCACTGATAGAAAGCTGAATGGTCTATAGTTCCTGAGGTCCTCAATGTCACCTTTTTTATGTAGCAGGATCATTGTAGTATTGTTCCAATCCTCAGGAATCTTCCCTTCATTAAGGCGTCGAGTGAAAATTTTGGCGAGTACGCTTTCGATTTCTCCACTTGCTTCTTGTATGATGTCTTCAGTAATTCCATCTTCTCCTGGAGCTTTTCCCCGTTTCATGTTCTTGATTGCAAGCTATATATATATATATATATATGGGATGTAAGGTCAGGTGATGTGTAACATCAGAGCCTCTCCTTGACAAATGTCAACCCCGCCTTCTCGTGGTGCATCCTGTTCCCACTAAAGGGGCTCTGACGACCGCCCATAGCGGTGTAACTATACCATCGGGATTAGAGGAAATTCTATCCCACACTCACCAACCCGCTTGGCCAGCGTGGTGAGTTATGGCCAAACCCCTCCAAAATGATTCCACAACTTAAATCTTGGCCCTCAGTCTCCGGCAGCTGGAATGTACCTGGCCAAGGCAGCGGCCAGTGCGACATGAAGGCAGAGGTTGCTAAGAATCCCCGGAGGACCGGACTAGGCTGCCATCTGATGCTGACCTTGGTTACTTACAATGGACGCTTCCTATCTTCTGTTTCAAGGCTTCTTGAATTGGAAGAGGAACTACAACGGATCAAGTGGGACATCGTGGGGCTAAGTGAGGTAAGGAGAAAAGGAGAAGATCTCATCGAACTGAAAAGTGGACATCTCTTCTACTATCGTGGGACAGATACTGGCAGAACTAGTGGTGTTGGATTTATAATAAACAAGAAACTGAAGGATAAAGTTGTAGAAGTTGAAAGTTCCTCTGACAGAGCTGCACGACTTGTTATCCAACTCTCGAAAAGATACCAGGCTCAGATTATTCAAACTTATGCACCCACCACAAGTCATCCTGAAGAAGAAATTGAAGAATTTTATGAGGAAATTTGGCATGTAAATAATAAAGGTAAGCAGCACTTGAAAATAATTATGGGAGATTTCAATGCAGAAATAGGGCAACGGCAACAGAATGAAACTTCAGTAGGTAAATTCGGTCATGGCAACAGAAACCAGCGTGGAAATACTCTCGTTGAGTTTGCAGAGGCAGAAGGGTTTTTCATCTTGAACTCCTTCTTCAAGAAAAAGCCACACAGGAAATGGACATGGAGACATCCAAATGGGACGACAAGTGAAATTGATTTTATTATGTGTAACAAAAAATTCGTCATAGAAGACTGCAGTGTGCTAAACAAGTTCAACACAGGTAGTGACCATAGATTGGTGAGATGTAAGATGCACCTCAACACTAAACTTGAACGTGGCAAGCTCATAAGACAAACAAAATCTATTGACATAACCAACCTTAAAAAACACCATAATACCTTCAAGTTAGAACTGAAGAACAGGTTCTCTGCTTTAGAAGGCCTAACATCGGAAGAAGTGGACATCTCTGAAGTTAACAGAAAAGTAACCAAAGCTCTTATGGAAACAGCAACAAAATTAGCTGGGTCTAAGAACAAGTTGCATGTGAACAAATTATCAGGAAAAACCAAAATGTTGATGCAAAAAAGAAGAGAGATGAGGACAACTAAAGAAGATGTGACTTCCAAAGTGGAATATATAGAGCTATGCAAGACAGTAACAAAAAGGATCACTGAAGACGTAAGGAAATTCAACTGTGAACTAGTGAGGAAAGCAATTGAAAACAACCAAAGCGTAAAGATAGCAAAGGGACATCTCAGTAAGGGAAGAAAACAGATTATGGCACTGAGAAAAGAAGACGGTTCTGTAACAAGAAATAGAGGCGAAATTTTGACAAGAGTGAAAGATTTCTACTCCAAATTATATGAAAGGGATGATATATGCACTCCAGACATCATGAAAGATACCAGTACCAGAGTTCCTCCAGTCTTTCCAGCAGAAGTTGCACATGCAATCAAGAACATGAAGCGAGGAAAAGCTCCAGGAGAAGATGGAATTACTGTAGACATCATACAAAGAAGCAAGTGGAGAAATCGAAACAGTACTCGCCCAAATTTTCACTCGATGCCTTAATGAAGGAAAGATTCCTGAGGATTGGAACACCGCTACAATGATCCTGCTACATAAGGAAGGTGACATTGAGGATCTCGGAAACTACAGACCTATCAGCCTCCTATCAGTAGTTTATAAAATCTTCACTAAAGTTCTTTCACACCGCTTGAAGGTAACACTGGACATGGCTCAACCGAGAGAACAAGCTGGATTCAGGAGTGGCTACAGCACAATAGATCATATCCACGTGCTGAGAGAACTAATTGAAAGAGCGAGGGAATATGAACTTCCATTGTGCATGGCTTTTATCGATTATGAAAAAGCCTTTGATTCGGTGAAACCATCAGCAGTTACAATGGCTCTGAAAACCTGCGGTATTGAAGATGCATACATTAATATTATTAATAACATCTATGAAAATGCAAGTGCAAAGATTAGGCTGTTTGAAAATACAACACACGTAAAAATTGGAAAGGGAGTGAGACAAGGTGACACCATATCTCCGAAGCTCTTTAATGCCACATTGGAGGGTGTTTTTCAGTCGCTGAGCTGGGAAAACAAGGGGATAAAGATTAATGGAGATTATCTAACCCACCTTCGTTTTGCTGATGACGTAGTCATTTTTGCAACTACCCCATCAGAGCTGCAGAGTATGATCCAGGAACTTGCTGACAAGAGTAAAGAAGTGGGATTAAAAATGAACTTTCAGAAGACAAAAGTGATGTTCAATGCTTTTACAAGAAATGAAGATTTATCGATTGATGGAGAAAAGCTGGAGATAACAGACACGTACGTTTATCTTGGACAGCAGATATCAAGTGAGGGTCACATTGATGAAGAAATAAATCGGCGTACAAAACTTGCCTGGAGAGCTTTTGGAAGAAACAGTATAATTTTCAAGAGCAATATGCCATTATGTCTTAAAAGAAAAGTGTTTGATCAGTGCATCCTTCCAGTGCTTACGTATGGTGCAGAGACGTGGACCTTAACTAAAAGAGACATACAAAGGCTGCAGACAACTCAAAGCACCATGGAGAGGTGCATGCTTGGTGTAACCAGGAGAGATAAGAAGAGGAACTCGTGGATCCGAAAAATGACAAGAGTGGAAGACATCATGATCAGAGTTAAATCCCTGAAATGGCAATGGGCTGGACATACTGCCAGAAGGACAGATCATCGATGGACAGCCGAAATTTTAGATTGGATTCCAAGGGACAGGAAAAGACCCAGAAGAAGACCACATGGGAGATGGGTAAATGAAATTCGAAAGTATGCAGGGGTGACATGGAGGAGACTGGCACAAGACAGACCGTTGTGGAAGAAACTTGGGGAGACCTTCGTCCAGCAGTGGATTGATAATGGTTGACAATGATGATGATGATATATATATATATATATATATATATATATATATATATATATTTTATATATATTTGTGTGTGTGTGTGTGTGTGTGTTTTGGTGGAGTGGGTGCCTTGGGCGGTTTTTTTGTTGTTGTCTGGTATGTGTCTGGCGTGTGTCGGTTCTGTGTGTGTGTCTTTAGGGGAGGCTTCCTCCTTTTTGGAGAAGCCTGTTGCTCTTCGCCGTTGCCTCCTCTGATGTTGTCATCCGTTGGGTGACTATGTCAATGGGTCTCCTCCGAAGAAGGAACTTCCTCCTAGATGAACGTTTCGAAGGGCCTTGTCCCTCCGTCGTTCTAGGAGACTCCGCCTTCGGTATGTATGGTGTTTCGTCGGGGGTGTGAGTGTCCTTGCTTGTGGAACACCGGTAGAACCGATCCTATGTTCATACATGGGAGTGGGGAAACAAGCGTGTTGGTGTTGCTAGGCAACAAAAGTTCGTAATGGGAGAAAGGTCGTCGTGCTTCTGCACAATATGACGTCTCTTTCTTTCAGTTTCCAGTGAATGGGTTACGAAGACAAGGACAGTAAAACAAGCGGTTTTTTTTATGTTTAGTGCGTCGACAGACGAAAGAATAGTAATTCCATAGCTGATTACTTGTGTTACTAATAAGGGAACTATTACACGGAAACGCCGCCGGTGCAGTGACAGCTAGACGGGACTCACAGCTGCTTTACAAAAGTGTTTTGTGTGTTTTTGGAAGTTTGCGGTAAGTTATTGTAAATAAATCGTATTACTAAACAAATTTTCATAACGTGTTACTCTGTTGTCCGTTTAGAAGTCAAATAATTATTGAAGCCAGAACGTCCAAGTGATGATTTGGCGTGGTCCTCAACATTAGATTATAAACGCCAGCTTATCAAACGTGGGGGGCTTTAAATCGGTAATTGCTCATTCCGTAAACATCGATAGTATCGGTGAAAGCTTCCGTGTTTTTGATAACAAGGAAAAATTCATGTTTTACAATCTGCAGCAGTGAATGGGCAATAGACGTGCAAAATCTCTTCAGTGTAACAGCAATTGCTTACCAATACTACCGAGTAACTAATAATTTTTATTAAAACGCTCAATGTATCGGTGAAAACCACGATGCTTTTTGTGATGCATCTGAGTGAACCTCGATGTTTGGATTAGTGTCTAAATCCAAGCCTTGGGTCCCACTATGCGTTATCTCATTGGCCGCGCCGATATGGAGGAGGCCATTTAAGTTACAGAAAAACAAATCGAGAGTTCGTTTGAAAGGGGCGTTGGACGTGAGTAGTATAAGACCGCGCTTGATAACCCTTTTCGGTGGCAACACTTCCGGTCACGTGACGGGTGGGCGGATCGTGCGCGACGTCACTTCCGGTCTCCTCTCGGCGCGAGGGAGAAATACGATGGCAGCGCCCTCTGGTGGTGGTTCGCGAAAATTTGCAGCCCCATCTGTCGGCACTTTTTGAAATTAATTTTCCAAAGGGGTAGTAACCTTTTTTCGATGGCAACACTTCCGGTCACGTGTCTGTTTTCGGGTATAAAAGGGGAGACGTTTTTTGCTTTCGGAGTGTATAGCAGCTCGTGCAGGGTTGAGGTGTTGAACTGTAAGATAAAGTATTAAAACCTTCTGTATTGTGAGAAGCAGATCTGGAAGCGACAAAAAGACGTGTGGTCTACATTTGGGTGATATACGACATTTGGACAGCATGGAGGCCTCAAGTTCTTCTACCACTGATGATAAGGAGGTATGTGTAACTTCATTTCATTCTTTTTTTTTCTTTTTTTTTTTTTTGAAGTGTTTGTTCATTTTTAGCACGTGCTGTTTTCTTAATGTGAGGGTGCCATGGTAGCAGATTAATGTTCATAAAAGTCAGTTACGAAAATGTCTAGTCATGTCTTTATCATTGTGTTAGCTGAAAATTTCCTTCACGTTAACACGTGGCACGTATTTTCATTGTCTGCGGGGATTCCCGTGTATTTTCAGGGATGTGTTAGCTGAAAATTTCCTTCACGTTAACACGTGGCGCGTATTTTCATTGTCTGCGGGGATTCCCGTGTATTTTCAGGGATGTGTTAGCTGAAATTAACTTCGCGTAAACACGTGGTACGTATTTTCATTGTCTGCGGGGATTCCTGTGTATTTTCAGGGATGTGTTAGCTGAAATTAACTTTGCGTGAACACGTGGCACGTATTTTTATTGTTTGTTCATTTTTAGCACGTGCTGTTTTCTTAGTGTGAGGGTGCCATGGTAGCAGATTAATGTTCCTAAAAGTCAATTACGAAAATGTCTAGTCATGTCTTTATCATTGTGTTAGCTGAAAATTTACTTCACGTTAACACGTGGCGCGTATTTTCATTGTCTGAGGGGATTCCCATGTATTTTCAGGGACACATATAGTACTTTATTCTTGTGATTTATAAAAAGTGATCTTAGTTTGAAGTGTATACATGTCTTTAGCTGAAATTAACTTCGCGTAAAACACGTGGCACGTATTGCCATTTTCTATGAGGATTCCCATGTATTTTCAGGGACACATATAGTACTTTATTCATGTGATTTATAAAAAGTGATCTTAGCTTGAAGCTTTAACATGTCTTTATCATTGTGTTAGCTGAAAATTTCCTTCACGTTAACACGTGGCACGTATTTTTATTGTTTGTTCATTTTTAGCACGTGCTGTTTTCTTAGTGTGAGGGCACCATGTTAGCAGATTAATGTTTCTAAAAGTCAATTACGAAAATGTCTAGTCATGTCTTTATCATTGTGTTTAGCTGAAATTAACTTCGCGTAAACACGTGGCACGTATTGCAATTTTCTACGGGGATTCCCATGTATTTTCAGGGACACATATAGTACTTTATTCTTGTGATTTATAAAAAAAAATCTTAGTTTGAAGTGTATACATGTCTTTAGCTGAAATTAACTTCGCGTAAAACACGCGGCACGTATTGCAATTTTCTACGGGGATTCCCATGTATTTTCAGGGACACATATAGTACTTTATTCTTGTGATTTATAAAAAGTGATCTTAGTTTGAAGTGTATACATGTCTTTAGCTGAAATTAACTTCGTGTTAACACGTGGCACGTATTGTCATTGTCTATGGGGATTCTAAAGTTTTCGTCCTCAAAATTTAAGTTTGTAATTCTAAGTGGTTTGATGTAGTAGAAAATTTAACAAATGGTATAGAGCAAAATTTAACAAATGGTATAGAGCAAAATTTAACAAATGGTATAGATCAAAATCTGTTTTTTTGAAGTCATTGACATCATAATTACCATAACTATGTCACGTTTCTGTTTTTGAAAATGTTTTTTGAAAGGAGTTTCATTATTTGTAATGTTACATTCGATGGCAATACTCGGTATATTTTTCAAGTTTACCTTCGAGTTACGCTGGTGGAATGATCTCTAAAGGTTAAAACATTTTTCCATGGGGGTGGGGTTATTAACCGCGTAGCACTTTTCCATACGGGGTTGTCCACGGCTATAAATAACGACGGCTTTCTTTCTCTCTTCGTGTGGCTTTCCTGTCGGGAACTCTATCCCTAATCTTCTTGCTTCCTACTTCTAAGGGTTGTTTAAGACCTGGGGGGGGGTCAGACAGTTCCTTCCTAAAATACTCTACATAAATCTATCATATGGGGTTGTATGAGCGTTTTTTTGCTACAAACGTTTTTTCGTTAAACGACAAAGGAAACTCCAGAAATATGCTGAGTCAGCCATCCGTTTTTTTTTTATTTTTTAAAAATAACTCAGGAATTGTTCAAAATTTTTCTAGAATGATGACTCCTGGGGCGATTTGGATGCATTCGCGGAACACGATGCCGTAGCACCAGCGACAGAAGAATTTACCGCCGCATGGGACGACCTTTCCCCACACGCCCTGGATTTCAATAATGAACATAACAAGATGGCAGCTGGGGGAGGAAGCACTAATGGTTACAACGAAGTTCCATTAGCACCCCAAAATCATTTGAATCTTCAGCCGGCTGGAGAACCAGGACCCTCGAGGGGAGGGCCCGTGATTGTTCCGACGCCTATCGAGGATGAAGCAATTAATCCACCTGTAACGGACCGTGGTCATGCGGGTTATCGTATTCTTCGCAGATTGACCCGACTTAGCAGGAGATACCGTACACAGTTCACTACTTACACTCTCAGAATAGATACCGAACACATAGAAGATCCTGAAGATTTTATGCCTTATCTCCGACAAGTACTCACCGCGGCCTTTGAAGAGTTTACACGAAGTTCTCCATATTCTCATGTTCGACTAGTCATGCGGTCGAGATACCTTGATAATCCCGTGAACTTACCACTCATCGAGGTTAGCCAGTTAACGGTGGAACGATTTTTTCAGGCTCTAGAAAAAGTCATTCAATCAAACACTGAAATTTTGACCGATGGAGAACTCGAATTTGATTTAGTATTTGTGAATATAAACAGAGTTGGAGGAGCAAGAACAGAGGGCCCAAGAAAACGAAAAATTGCTGATTTGAAGTTATATAATAAAACAAAAAAATCTCTTATAACCATTTCAAATCACGATAACCTATGTTTAGCCCGATCGCTTGTTGTGGCCCGTGGACTTGCGCAGAAAAATTATGGGGAAATTTCTGAATCGGAGTTCAAAGCCCTGCAAAATCCTGCGAAAGTTCGCCAACTTAACCTTGCACGGCTGCTACACACTACCGCGGGAGTACCTGAAGGAAGTTGTGGGATCCCCGAACTTCATAAGTTCCAGGAGTACCTCTCCTCAAAATATCAAATTATTGTGTATTCTGTTGAAGATGACTTTTCCATTGTTTTTAAGGGTCCAGATGCTGAAATTAAGTTATTCCTTCTTCTAAACAACGAGCATTTTGACGTAATTTCTAATCCTGTTGGGTATTTTAGTGCCAAATCTCAGTGTCCTGATTGTCTAAAATTTATTTATAATTCTAATATTCATGTATGCACAAACATGTGCCTTTCGTGTAAAGGAAAAAAATGCCCCCAGTCAGGTGACTACATCATATGTCCAGATTGTTCGAATTATTTTCGGGGTCAAATATGCTTAGATACACATAAAGCAAACAGTACTTGTAATACACATCATAGATGTATAAAGTGTTTATCACATTTTAATCCATCTAGAGGTTACCACGTATGCCAGCTAAATACTGACCTGTTTGTCGAGGGCCCCAAGAAAGAGAAAAAGGGTGGTATTTCTTACATGTATTTTGATATTGAAACAGTGGAGGGCCCCAATGGTATTTTGACCCCAGTATTACTGATAACTACTTTTCTCGAAGAAGGCAATTGGAAATTTGTCACCTTTCAAAATGTTGACGCTTTCGTTGATTGGCTGCTAGGTACAGAAGTGTATAACAACGGTGTCCGTTGGCGTCAGAAGTACATCAGACCCCGCTTTCGACACATGACAGTTTTAGCACATAATCTGAAGGGATTCGATGGTATGCCCATCCTTAACGCCTCTTTACAAAAAGAGTTTGAAGCCAGAGATAGTCTTTCAGGGTGGGAAGGTGATGGGTATTTTTCTTTCGGCTTTAAAAATTAGATTCATTGACACTCTGTCCTTCATCCCTTGTTCTCTGAGGCAGTTTCCTTCAACATTTTGGCATTGAAAATGCGAAAAAAGGATTTTTCCCTTATAACTTTGCAACTGCGGAAAATCTCGATTACATCGGCCCCCATTCCATCAAAAGAGTTTTTTGTACCTGAAAACCTCACAACAAAAGAGATCAAAGAATTTAACTCATGGTATGATGAAAAAGCAAAAATAAAAAGAATATAATTTGTATCAGGAGATGAAAAGCTATTGCACAGATGATGTAAGAATTCTCCGCATAGGAGCCGAAACGTTTCGTACGGAATTTTTGAACCTCACCGGTATAGACCCCTTTGAGGAAGACCTCACCATTGCAGGCGCTTGTCTCCGTGTCTTTAGATCAATTTCTTAAAATCGAAAACGATAGGCGTTGTTCCTGCCCTTGGATACTCCTCATGTGACGTATCTAGTAGGAAATGTAGGGCATGGTTGAAGTACATCGAAGAAACCACCGGAGAGAATATACAGTCGGCATCTTCAGCATCTGGAGAACATAAAATTGGATCATACAAATTAGATGGTATTTGTCATGATACCAGTACTATTTATGAGTTTAACGGATGTTTTTTCCATGGATGTTCTACGTGCTATCCCGACGGAAACACTGTACACCCATTTTTTAAAGTCCCGATGAGGCAAGTGAGGTTCCGAGACATTGATAAACAGAGCTATCTGTTAGCTACTATGCCTAGTTTTCAGCTGAAAATCATATGGGAGCATGAATTCGATCGTATGGTTAAAGGTGATATCTTGGTATCATCCATATTAAGCTCATTGCCTGAGAGGATCTGTATAGAACCCCGAGAGTTTTTATATGGAGGAAGAACAGAAACCATTACCCTTTACGCTAACGCCGATGGAGGGAAAACTATAAAATATGTGGATTTCTGCAGTCTCTACCCATATGTCTGCAAGTACGGCAGATTTCCTATAGGTCATCCCCGAAGAATCACAGAAAATTTCTGTCACGACCCCGAAGCCTATTTCGGCATCATAAAAGCAACTGTACTGCCACCAAAGAAATTGTTTTTCCCTGTCCTTCCATTAAAAATTCAAGGAAGGCTGATTTTCACTCTATGTCCTCATTGTGCTAAAGATCTTAATCGTGATGTGTGTTGCCATGTTGACAAAGAACGTTTCATCACAGGATCTTGGCCCAGTAACGAGTTTTACAAGGCTGTGGCCATGGGATACAAAATCATTGCATTCCATGATGTCTGGCACTATGATGAGTCACTCCCAATATGTAAAAGGATCCCATAAAGGAATATTTTCTGAATATATAGACACTTTTTTAGCAGCAAAGCAAAAATATTCAGGATATCCCCAAAAAATTTCTTCTGACGAAGAAAAAGAAAGTTCTGTGATGATTTTTTCACTGCAGAAGGTGTAAGAATTGCTCCCCATGAAGTTTCGGCTAATTCAGTTAGGAGGCTCACGGCGAAACTTGCTTTAAATTCATTGTGGGGTAAGTTCGCGCAAAATCCCGATAAACCACAGAATGTAATTGTCGATAATATAATGCATTATCTTGAAATATTAAACGACAAAACAAAGGAAGTCACTGACATATGTGAAGTCAGTGAAGAAAACATGATGGTAGTTTTTAAACATATTAAAACGTTTCTTCCTGATAATAAGAAAGGCAATATCGTAATAGCATCCTTTGTCACATCAACTGCTCGCCTTAAATTGTACACTATATTAGAAGCTCTGCAGACACGTGTATTATATATGGACACGGACTCTGTCATCTATATATCAAAGCCTGATGACAAATATCATCCTCCATGTGGAAATTACCTTGGTGAGTTAGTGGACGAAATCTCCAGCAAATACTCGGAAGGAATTTCTATAGAAGAATTTGTTTCAACGGGGCCCAAAGTATACAACCTGAGACTTTCAAACGGTGAAACTATTCAGCGTTGCAAGGGAATAACCTTGAACTGGCCCAACAAGAAAAAGTTCACTGTTGGCTTATTAAAAAGCATGATTATGAACAAAGATGGCACGGAAATTAAATTCCAAAAACCATTTAATATTGTCAGAAACAAGTTTTTAGGAACTTTAACAAATATACCTTCCGAAAAAGGATTTAAAATGGTATTTGAAAAAAGATTATTAAGTGATGATTCATATGTGTCTTTCCCATATGGGTATGAGAAGTAATAAAGTTTCTGTGCCTACCTGTGTTTCTGTGTATTTGTACGGTTTTTTGTTTTTAAGCATTTGGTTCATTCACATTTGTTTACTGAGTTTCCTGCAGTATTAAATAAAAACTGTACTTCTAGTATTTCTAAAGTACCAGAATTTTGTTTTTAAGCATCGTCCTTGTTTTATTTCTCCCCCCAAGGTTGTTAGGGATATATTTCTAGAAAATCGAAGAATATATGTTCTAAAATGGGTAATGGCGTTGCCAATTACCTCCCCCAAACTATGTAAATCCGGCTGAACTAGATGATGGATCATTTCAATCTATCCCCATATGCATTGATCTAACCTGTGAACCCGATGTAATGGATTTCATTTCGCAGCCAGAGACGATAAATCTGACATCTTCCGAACCTGGGACAGTGGATTTAATTTCGGAGTCGGAAATAATGGAATCGGACTCCGACCCCGAGATTATCGACATCGTTTCGGGCTCTGAGGTAGAAAACCAGGGTTCCGAAGCTGGAAGGGATTCTGACTCTCTGCCGTCTACTATTTTGGCGGATCTAAATGACCGATTGTGGGTCTTACCATCATCAATGATAACCCCTTCGTGGAGTTCAACCCCAACTATCTAATTTTTGTATGCTTCAAAAAAATGTGGTATAATAAATGTTGTTGTCGTATACTTTAAGTATATTGTATGGCGGTGTAATGCTAAAAATAATTGCAATAAAAAAAAGCATGTTCTTTACAAAAATTCTAATGAGTTTTTTAAATTTTATGATTTTTTTTATAGCCCAAAAGCTGCTGGTACTTGGGCGGTGGTATTTTCATCAGTATTGAAACGATTCATGACGAAGTTCAAGTTAATATATATCGTCGTTTTACTGTGCACGGTGAAGAGTGGCGTCCAGCAGAAGGGGGAATTTCTTTATTACAGGAAGAATGGATACGTATGTACAGAATGCTCGATATAATAGAGGAATATTTTCATTCAGATAGCCCCCAAATCCGTGTGCTGTATTTTGGCGGGGAGCTAGTGATCACTGTATTTCCCGCTATTCGAAATGTACAACTACAAAAAAAACACCCCACAGCGAAAAGTGGAAAATCTAGCCAGGGCTATGTGAAACTCAACTATCAGCAGTGGAAATTTCTGTATCGGATCAAGCACAAAGCTACAAAATGCGTCATATTCAATTTTTTAAAATCATTTCCGCTAAGAGCTATGTTTAACGAAGTAACTGGGGAGGAAAATCGAAGAATGTATCACTCCCTGTGATCACAGTGACTTGAATAATTTATTGTACAATATCCTGAAAACACAATTAGTCCAGAATTTAACAGAAAGTGCTCGTGATGAAGGAAAGGATATGTACGATATAGTGGCGAATGATTTCTATGTGAACTGTGCAATATTAGGCATAGAAATGTATGATATGATAAGTAAATTTTCTGGCAAATGTACATCCGTAGAAAGCAATTTCATACGCTCAATCAACTTGAATTCAATACTATCTCAGATAATTTATGAACTCAGAGAAGTAGATGACTTTGAATGAACAATGTTTTTCTAAATGTGATCGATGTCTTCAAATGATAATTGACTATTTTTTGTAATTTTCCCCTGTTGGGAATAATTTATAAGATTTAATAAAATCAGTTTTCTTTGAAATACTTGTGTATTTTGTTTATATAGAATTACTGAAACAAACACAAATTTCCAAAAAAAAAGCAATGGATGTTTAATAAGAAATCCAATAATTACATTCTTTTGGTTTTGACAGAGATTTACCAACTTGATATTTTTCGCTTTTGATAAGAAATTGTTTATTTTTTACATATTTTAAAGGTAAGTTAACTTCTTTTATAGCATGCCTAAATTCAAGAGCTGCCGGAATGGGTCTTTGAATTTTTTTATTTCTCAGTAAATTGTCAACCAGATCAACAATATTCGAGTCAGGAAGAACTTTGTCTTTATACACAAATTCTCCATTAGGTGTCCATGAAATAATTTTTGAATTCTTTTTGAAAACGTCTAAAATATTATGTGCATATCTTCTTAAATTTTTAGGTACAGTCTGCAACACCATATCTTCAACATCACTATTTTTTGCTGTTGAAACATCAGTTTTAACTTTTTCAGGGGTTCCCTTATATCAGCCGATACATCTAAGAGTTCTTCAGCTAAATGATCTTTCGTTGAAAAGTTTGACATAGGCGGATTTAAGAGGGGCACTTGAATTCTTTATTAAGCACTTGGTTATATAATTTAATTTTAACATCAACAGGTTCTTTACTCAGTAAGATTTTCTTCATTTCTTTATCGAGGTCAGATAAAACTTCTTCCGTAGGTACATGTCTTGAAACTCTCTCCTCTGGGACGAGCACCATTTTCCTGGCGTATTCCATCTTATTTGTTTAACAGAGTTGTTAAAACACTCAGAGCCGCAGGTATCAACACACCTAAGAATCCACCTTTCTGAACCAAAATTCTTCTTTTCTTGAACAAGGGGACTTTTTTATCAGCTAACTTCCGTAGTGTGTGTTTATGTCCACGCAATTTTCCCTTCTGCGGAGGTGAAAGGGGAACATTGCCTTTTAAAGTGTTCAAAACACATTCACATATGACTTTGATTCCACTGTTTGGCATTTTCCTTAAAAAATCTTTCAAGTGTTTTTTAGGACAAATCTTCATCAGACGCAGCTGCTGAATGTGTTGCTCCGATAATGTCATGGCGAAGAATAACGAACTTTATAACACACTTAAGTTTTTAACCACTCCGCGTATGTGACTGCTTTTTGGGGAGCACAATGGTTTTTATCAGTTCGATGATGATGAACTAGGCACTGCACTTGGACATCAGGGAGGTATTCCACATTAGGACAACACAGAGCATCAAAGTCCTTAAAGATGGTACCTGTTAACTTTTCCACGTACTTGCATTTATTTAGTCTTTTTGGCCTCGAAAATATCAGTTTCAGTACAGAAGGAGTGGAATATCTTTAAAAGGACATTCTACTCTTCGTTTCTGCTATCCCATGGAATGTGGTGTATATTTCGGGCCGTCCAAAGGCACTGAGCTTTTTCTCTTCTTGGATGCAGTTCGCAGAAGGGGAACGGTGGCAAAGGGCAAACATCCCTCCTCCCCCGTCTGCAAATAACATGCAACGAGATCTTTCACTATGAATTTTCTGTTCTGAAGGAGAAATCCTTCTACGTCGACGACGACCGTTTTCATGGTAAATGGGGAGCTAATGCCGTGGTTGGTAAACATATTGAGTTTCTCCTGGGAGTATATTGGTGCGCAAGCGCATTTCTTCCGGTGTGTTTGGTTTGATGTCTATCATTAAGTAGCTGAACGGAAATTTCGTAGCATCCAGATACACCTCGTGAAAAAATTTCACTTTGTTAGGGTACAACTGTCTCCCCAAATGAGTGACCTGATTCACATCTCTACGTGACTTAAACAAAAACAAATAATGAGCATTAAGGGAAATTTCTCTCATTTCTTTGCCTTTATGGAAAATATTTTGGGTAATAAAAACAACGGATACATTATAATGATGACTACCCCTTGTAAATAAATGGGTTAGTCTTTTATCATTCCCACATTCTACCATCAAATCATCTATAATGAAAAGCGTGTTTCCTTCCAAATAATCCTTGAAATTTGGAGGAATACCGTCGACAAAAGTAACATCAGGTATTTCATCATATAATGGTTGATGAACGCCGTAGAACCAAACCACATGTTGTGGTGATGGGTAGATGATTTCCATCTGATGTTGAAGTAAACGTTTCACAAAGTGAGTTTTACCACAACCCGTAGGACCCGCTATTAGAGCTGTGAAAGGATGATGCAGCTTAGGCACTTCCATATTGACAACTGAATGAAATAACAAGAGTCAGCCCAATTTAAAGACATGACACATAAAATAGTGATAAATCAATTTTTTATTATTCACATTCTAAATTTTGATACAATTCCAAATTTTTTTTAACGAAGCGAAAAACACGTACATCGTTTGTTTCACTTTTATAATTAAATAGTTTTACAATGGAATATAAGCTTTTTCCGCGACATCTAGAATATAAGTAAAAAATACAAAATTGGCCACACACGGCCGTAAACGAACTTTGGAGAGACATGTCATTAAAATTCACGTAGGTAAACTTGGAAACAAATCGGAGAATAGGTCCTTCAAAATATTCTGGGGGATGTCCATAGGAATCGAAAAATTCTACAGTTATTGGGTTTGGCATAAACATGGCCAGCCAGTGTTTCCCGGGACTCCCATACTGATCCGTGTTCACAATGAGGCAGGCTGGGAACTTGGAAATTCTCTTAGGAAGTCGGTTGCATGCAAACACACCGAGAAATGAACGATGCGCCACAGGATCTTGCGTTAGAATCCTAGTTATTTGCACACTGTTCATTCCTTTTAATTAGCAAAATCACAAAGAATGCTTCTGGACTTGGAAATTTCGATAATATTCTGGAACTCTGCGTAGATCAACACAGAAATTGTTTTTGACAAAGCTTTTCTAAATTTGATTTCCACTCTCAAATTTCCTTGCTGGACCAAGTTCATATGTCCACCATCACATAAATCGGGACTAAGATCAAAAGCATACAGCGTATAACCCTTGGAAAATTCTTCACGGCCGATGAAAATTCCTATGTCTTGCCCCAATTTCTCGGTTCCTTGAAATAGGCTATGGTAAGAACGAACTGTATTTTCCGTTTCGAGAAGTTGGGCTCTAGTGGTTTATGGGGAACGGGTTGACCGTCAACGTACACGGCGATAAAGTTGACGTCATAATGTTTGAATTCGAAGGGGTTTGACTTATATGTACCATTAAAGGCATCGTTGTCCACACACCCAATGACCAATCTCTTTGGCATTTGTCCAAGGAATACGTTGTCTTGCACGAAGGACATACTTCCTTGAGAAATGGAATACACTTTGCATAAAACACGATCAATGGGATATTTGGCAAGAGATTTTTCTAAAGCTTTTGCATGACCTATGGCAACTCCTGGGTTGACTTTGACTTTTCTCACAAAAATTGATGCATGTTCGATGAGAACTCTGTAATTGGGTGTCCCGAAGGAGGAAACGAGACAGAAATCCGGTTTGCTACGAATCAGTTTGATTTTCACATCCACTAAATTTAGCAACAGTCTATTTTGAAAAAATAAATCACAATGCAAGGTTCCAATCATGTCCAACGTCTTGCTATCCTTTACGAGTTCGTAGCGTTGATACAATCCCTTGTTCGTTGTAGCATTCGTGGGGTTAATTTCATGTAGATGTCCGGATGTATCCTTGTAAAAACCTTCACATGCTAAATATGTTTTCTTTGCTTCTTCTCCATAATTCAACAGAGTTTCAATATAAGCTCTGTATGGATACGTGTTGCTTGACGACGAAATCACTCTTTCGTTTAAACTGATGTCGACTTGCGAAAACAGAGAATGAAGGAAGCAGTTAATGGGACCCACGGGCTCTTTGTCGGGCAGAACGGAATTGTCGGATTTCACGATTTTGACTTTCACGTAAAGTTGACTGGAAGATAAGTCCATGTATTCTTCTCCACTCCCCGAAATATTAAATTCCAAAGGGCCTCCATCTCGAATATTGGCTAAGGGGTGGTATTCAATCCATTGTCCTTTTTCTATGCTTGTTTGTGTGGGCGGTAAAGCAAATAAATCCAGTTCCGACTTTAGGCATATGGAAGAATGACTGTGAATCAGAGCCATGGTTTTACGGATCAAAAATGTCACGTGTTACTCTCTTGGCTTTCTTTGAAGAAATGATATATTTCATCGTCTTTCTCTTCCTTTTAACACTTCCACCCATCATTTTCTTTTACTTTGGTAGCGACTTTGTCGGTGAGTAGTTGTCCTGCTTCTTTAGCTCGTTGTTTGGCTGCTATCTTCACATCTTTTTCCTTGAATAACATCCGTGACGAGATCCATCCCCGTTCGTAAGACTTGTTTTCCGAGCGTTTTAGCACCTTGTTTGAATAATGGTACCGCCGTTCTAAATAACGAACGAAAGAGTCCTCCAAGTCCATAACCTTTTTGCAGTGGTACTCCTTGATAATAGAATAATCCTTTTCCAGTTTGGCTGATGTAATAATCCTCAAAGGATTTCGTACAGCAGTGGTAGGGTTCATACATGATTACAGATGTTTGAGACGAAAATGAAGTTTCACGATTGCTCTCCCCCGTTCAAATGGCACTAATTGACCTGTGTGATTCCTTATAACAATTTCGATGGTTTGGAAATTTTTTCTTGCAAGAAGGCAAATAATGAGGTCGATCGAACAAAGCGCTGACCATCTCTCCATCCACACCACTCACTTTAACGATGCGAAGGAGAGGAGCAACCATGTCCCCCACCGGTTGCGGTTCCACAATATCGCTGTACACATACAACAGAGAAAACCGACCGTTTAGATCTGCGATAAATTCACCATTTACAGAGAGAGCTCCATTCACAGCCGAAAGTTGCATGGGTTGGTATCCTAAGATTTCTGCAATCCCTGGGGGCAAAACCAAGCGAGTACCTTTAAGAAGAGTTGACTTGACCTTTTGAGTCGCTTTATTATAATTCAAAAAGATTTTATTGGCAAAGTGATTGCTCATGGATTTAACAATGTCCGCTACAGACTCGTAATGGCCTGGAGATATTCTTCCCGTCTTAAACTGACCCGTTCCTAAATCGTATTCGAAATGATTGGAATTTTTCGTGATATTATACCACGAATGGGGGTAGATCAGTTCGACGAGTCCCACTTCCCAGTCTCCATTCAGTTCGATTGAGGAAGGAAGATGCGTTATGAAATGAGATATTTTGTTGTCCAAAAAGTAGCCGAGAGAGCTATCGCTCGGTAACGTCAGATAGAAACTCATTTTTCATACTGAACGTCTCAGGTAAGTACTTAAACTTTTATATGTTCACTAAATCGTTCGATGGTATCCATGAATTAAACTTATCAGGGTAGCCTTTAAATTTAACAAAATATTCATATTTGTCTTTCCGTTTACGTTTCTTCAGAACCATTTCGATTGGGTAGTGGTCATTTTTTTTTACTTTTTGCAGTTCTTCGGCATAGAAGGTACCACCAATGTCTTCTCCTAGTAAATCTTTAACTTTATACACTGGAGGTGATCTAGCGAAGCGTTGGGAAACATTAAATAACTCCTCTGACCAATTCGTTTCGTACCCCTTTTCGAATTGTAATTTGGTTTTAGATAACCTCACAGTATCACCTATATAGAATTTATAAACTGGATGAGATTCAGATATATCGCCATATAAGTTATTCCACACAACCTCTTGGTTTTCTAGACTGACATTTACTGGTTCCATCTTAATACTTCGATGATGCGTTGCATTGTAACTATGTATCAATTTCTGCAAGATGTTAATATATGTGTATGTGTTTCGACTAGTAAAGTACTTCCACATTTTTGTTTTTAGAGTTCGATTAAACCTTTCTATTACACTCGCTTTTGTCTCATTTCTGGTAGTAAAGAAATGGACGTTGTTTTGTTTCAGGAAATTCTGGAATTCTCGATTTTTAAATTCAGAACCTTGGTCAGTTTGTAGGTTTAACGGTTTGCGTTCTTTAAATATTTTTCTGAAACACTTTGATCATGGATGACCCAGTTTTTTGTATCATAGGAACACACCATGCAAATTTTGAAAACACGTCAATGCATGTTAATAAATATTTATATCCGTTATTATGTTGTTTCAGACTGGTCAAGTCAACTAAATCAGCCTGCCACTGTTCATCGATTCCCATCACAATGACTCGATTTCTCTGAAAATGTCTCCTCGCAGGTTTATGAAGGGTGTAAGTTTTCTCCCCCTCAGCCATTCCTCGATTTCCTTTTTCTTTATTTTTCCGTTTACAGCATGGTACAAAGCATTTACTCCACCGAAACTTCCGGGGTGAGCTGGATCCAGATAAGTCTTTTTCAAGAGATCGTGATTCTCCATTACAACAACTGATTTGAATACTATCAACAGAAACAGTAAAACTCATGCTTACACTAAAACACAGACAACAGAAATGACACAAAAGGGTACTTACATGGGATTTTATTGATGCATAGGGTCTTCCAAAATGTACAGATTTTAGCACTTTCTAATACATCGCAAATATTCAAGTGATTAAAAAAATCAAATAAGTGTTTTCCGACATGAAAAATGAGTCGTTCACAAATTCATGGGCGATCAATTTTAGATCCAAATTGGCTACGGCCTTTTTGAACAATGCATGCACTTTACCTTTTCGAGTTGAAAATTCACAGGCATGTCCTAATCCATAGCGATCTTCAATTTTGCACATAAGACAGTCGATCAGTCCATCGATGGCTGAAGTAATGTTCTTTTTTATCACGTGGCAAAATGTCTTTTTTAACGCAAATTCACCATCTATGGAGTCAACACTGCTATGTCCAGTTTTTTCAGCCTCGTCGAGAACGAGCTTCTTAAAGGACGATCCAAACATTGTTTGGTGAATGCTTGCCCTAATATCATCACTACATTCATTAAGTTTTTACCATTGGTCTTCAGTCAGAGATATCCGGTTACGATATGCTGATAAGAATCCATTGTTCACACCAATGCTTTGAATATGCAGATAATTCCTGTCGTTTTCCTTATGCATTGTCAGAAACAGTTTCCTTGCTATACATTGGGTTAGGTCGGTTAGGGCGGTGTCAAACGGACCCGTGAACATCATAGCCTCGAGGAATTCCTCCCATAAAAATGGCATCATCACTAGCCCGTGACTGGTCGGGTAAAAATGCAAGTCGACGCACTTATACATCCGAAGGTGAACTTTTACACGATCCTTAAAATCGCTGACAACAGCAAACGCATCGCCACCAAGATGAAAATGATGACTTGGTATATTATCCAATGTGAATCCTTTCGAAGTTTTAGTCCGAGAAGTAAAAGGGCCTTTCATGATAATCCACTTGTTCACAAATGCCATCGTTACTGCGCTTCATCCTGGAGTCAAAAAACTTACGGACACAACCACACAACCGACACAGTCGACAACACACACAGGAGTGACTCTCTCAACACGCTGTGAAAGCACATAACTTTCGGAATTCAAGCACAAACACGCCCTGTACGGTTTTTTCGACAAGAATATTTTCTAAGATGATGACGTCAACAGACCTCCGTTGCCAATAAGCGAAAAGAAATAGAAAGTTTTCTCCACCACTCCGCCCCCAATCCGACAGAGGGCGATGCCATCGCCTTGCTCCCTCGCACCGAACGGAACTGAGGTCACACGCCACGCCCACCCATCACGTGACCAGAAGTGTTGCCATCGAAAAAAGGTTACTACCCCTTTGGAAAATTAATTTCAAAAAGTGCCGACAGATGGGGCTGCAAATTTTCGCGAACCACCACCAGAGGGCGCTGCCATCGTATTTCTCCCTCGCGCCGAGAGGAGACCGGAAGTGACGTCGCGCACGATCCGCCCACCCGTCACGTGACCGGAAGTGTTGCCACCGAAAAGGGTTATCAAGCGCGGTCTTATACTACTGACGTGTGGTGAAACGATACGGTTGCAGCAATGTTATTTGGATATTTATGTTTGTGAGGACATCGCAGGGACCCCTTTGAAAAACTGTGGTTTTCACGTGATTTTGATGAACATCCTTACTTAATGCGGTGATGAAGATGGGTGTAATTCCTCTTTGATTACTAGTATTAAGGAGTGAAATCAGTCACTTCTATTGGGAGTAAGGCTCGGCGGTGCTCCGGTAGGAGAGTGATATTAACTTCATCTACCGGAAAGTCGAGACGGAGAGGGTTAGAGAGAACATTCAATGTCTCGACATTGACGGTAGGGGGATCAGAGATCTTCCCGATATTCTGGAGGAGGCGGATGATTTTTATTGCAGGTTATTTGGCAAAGTGCAGCCAGAGGTCATGGATGCTTATCTGGAGTGTAATCTGTGTATTTCGGATGAAGATAGAGAGTTGTTGGAAGGGGAATTCACCGAAACTGAGGTCAGGTGGGCGTTCCTGAACATCAAGCTCAGAAAGTTGACGGGCTTCCAGCCGTATTTTACAAGAAATTTGTTAACATTTTAGACCCCTGGGTATGTAGAATTTTTAACAACATTGTTGATAAGGGAATTATTACTAAGTTCATGAGGACTACTGTTGTCACTCTGCTTTCCTAAACCCCCGACGACGATCGTCAGTGCGAGTCTTTCGAGGGTTGCGGAGAAGTTAGTTGGCGTTGGTCAGGCTTATAGTACCCGTGGTAGGCGGATGTACCATAAAATTCGGCGTGTAAGGGACATGATTGCTTATATCAGAGACCGGGAAGTTGAGTTGGGAATGCTTTCCGCGGATCACAGTATCCGCGGAAAGCATTTGGCCGTGTTTCCCACGAGTTTATTAGAAAGCTGCTGGAATCTTACGGCTTCGGAGAGTTTTTCCGAAGAGCGGTGGACTCTTTGTATAGGGACCTCAACGGTAGAGTCATTATTTCAGGTCGTCTTTCTCTCCTCTTTGCGGTTAGAAGAGGAATGAGATAAGGCTGCCCGCTCTTCCCGTTGTTGTTTGTCTTGGTCATTGAGACCATTTTAAAAAAGTTCAGGCTCATCCTAGAAATCAGGGATCCCCCGCCACTTCCTGAGCGGGGGATCCCTCTCTAAGGTATCTTACTTATGCTAACGACGTTCCTGTTTTCGTTGACCCGGAAGTGTGTTTGAAACAGGTCAGGAAGTCTTCGCAGGATACTGTGGTTTCACTGAGTCCATGCTTAATGAGGATAAGTCGAACCTGCTTCTTAGGGGCAGGTGGGATCGCGCAGTTGTCAAAGGGCTGACTGTGACGAATGGACCCGACAGGATGCTCGGTATCCTTTTTGATAGAGATGGTGTTCATTTGAGAGACTTGGAGTGACTTCCTCTCCGCTATTAAGGAGAAGAAGGAACGGTGGAAAACTGCTGACATTTCGATGATTAACCATGCTAAGTTAGCTAACGCTCTCCTGGTCTCGAAATGTGCCTTTCTCGCAGAACTTGATTCTCCCCTCTGAGTCTCATGAGAC
Organism: Macrothele yani; assembly: GCA_039090855.1. Classification (NCBI taxonomy): domain Eukaryota; kingdom Metazoa; phylum Arthropoda; class Arachnida; order Araneae; family Macrothelidae; genus Macrothele; species Macrothele yani. The sequence goes on along the minus strand of CM077031.1, from coordinate 37,668,956 downwards.
TTCTAGAGAGGAAGATTTTGACTTCATTTGGGCCGGTAAGCAAATTCAGGCTATTACGAAAGCGGTCCTGTGTTGCCAGAAGAAGGAGGGTGGTTTGGATGTTGAACACCTCTCCTCTTGGTTCAGTGGACTGCAGTTTAGGAGTGTGAAGGAAGCTCTGAACTCCTCGCAGCCTTGTAGGAACTTTGTAGCGTATTTGACAGGATTGTTTGCGGAGAAGTTCTTACGTGGCTTCTCTTCTATGGGGCCGTATAGGGAGACCTTTCGCAAGCGTTATAAGCTTTGGGGCATTTTCAGAGTCTCGCGGAGGCAAACCGGAATGGGCTGAATTGGAAGCAAATGTATATCCATATTCTCCTTAGTCCTAGGAAGCAGGTTACTGAGTTTGTTGTCGTCAACTGCAACAGGAAGGATGCGTGGATGAACGTGTTGGCTGCTAGAGTTGATTGTAAGAAGCGGGATTTTAAATTTCGTCTGGCTCACGATGTCCTCCGATTAGGAAGAGCAGTGCAGGTGGGGTACTGCCATCACCAACAAGTGTCCCTTTGCAACCTCATTAAAGACTGGTACCACTTATTCTGGAGTTATCCCTGGCCGTGCAGGTGTTAAAGCCTGTCTGGACTTGGGCAGGTTGCCCGCAGCGTCACAAGGTTCAGGAGGTCTTTTACCAGTACCCTTTCACCTAAGCAGGGAGTGATGTCTGGAGGTTGATCATCACTGATACCACTTATAAAAAAATATGGGATCAGCTACCAACTAAGTGAAACTAAACCTCAACACGTGCATACCATCCTGACTTACTCTTTCTTTTAACACATATTGCATATGTTACTTCTGGAATAGGCGTTGACACCTATTCCAAAAATAATCATTATATTCCTACATATTCAAGAAGTAATAGTAAATGCCTACCTCGAATAGGGCCGAAACTATAATTGTATGCTCAAAAAGTTAACTTTCATAAAACTATGCCTACCTCGAATAGTGCAGAAACTATAATTGTATGCTCAAAAAGTTAACTTTCATAAAACTAAGGTTTCAAACTCAATATTTAACTTCCAACACACATTTGACTTCTTCACGGAAATGTTTTTTCTCTTCTTTTAAGATCGTGAAGACTTTATTTCCTGAAAATATATTCTGAATACTTTACATGGATGACCAGTAAGTAGTACAAAAAAATTAAGAATTTATATTCTGTCTGCTTTGAATATTTTATTTCCTACTTCTGAAATGTAACGGGTATTCCTCCCCGTCATCTGGCGACACTTTTGTTTCGGCTTGAGGTAGTGGTTACTTCGATTTCAGCCGAAGATAGTTAATTATGAGATGAGGTTAATCTCTGCTGATTGTTTGTTTTTCTGGATGATATGTTGGCGAAAACTAGGTCGATTTCTTCGATGGTGCCAGAGCCAAAACATCAATGTTTTCACCAATATATATAGGAGGAGGGGATAACGAGGTTTTCACCCCGGGTACTGGCCCCCGGTAATAAATAAGGGCGTCTTCTACCTCGCTTCCGTGTCATTTTCCTATCGGGCACTCTAGCCCAAATCTCCTAGCTTCCTATTTCTAAGGGTTGTTTAAGACCTGGGGTCAGACACTCCCTTCCTAAAATCCTCTACGTATGATCATTTGATGATCATGATCAGCGAGGTTTGCACCGATTTATGGAAGTTTTAAAAATATCATGCACTGATCTTCGCTACAGAGGGAAACGGAATCGATTTTTGTTCGCCCTGCATCAGGGCTTGATCCCCCTTCGACCTCCCCGACTAATGGGCCATTAGTTTCAGGGATCAAGGTCGTAGTGTTATCCCCGCAACCCTGTCTTCCCGGTGGGATCTCACGGCCAAGAGGGCCTTTAGCTTGCGCAGAAAGAATTTATAAAATATTTTGCTGAAACTTCGTGTGAAAGTGGTTAAAGAAATATCCATGAATTTTTGCCGGCAGCTTTCAATAATGTATTAAAAAGAAAAGCAATCTTTTAGTTGTATTTCTGTTTTTTCGGTCGTTTTAATTTATAAAAGCTGGATGAAGGGGGTATGGAATAGCTACTGCAGAGGACTTGAGTCCCCTTTTGAGAATCATAGCATTAGTTCCTATACGTCTATCTTAACATGACAATGTGAAACAAGAACTGTCATCTTAATCTCTTTTTTTTTTTTTTTTTTTGTAACAGAGTTAAAAGCAGATTTTTTTATTAAGTGCCAATAATTGTGGCATTACTGTAATTACGTTCTCTGTATTCAAGTGTAAATATTTTAAGAAATTTTAATTTTTTGTGCCGTAATTCTTAATTTTTACGTTTTTATTTGCTTGCTCAGTATATTTTCGAATAAATCATAAAAGATCATTAGTCACCGTTACACGGCACTTATTTGTGTGATCATCAGGCATTTCAAGGGGGCCGTCCTTAGTTCTCTAAAAGAGTGAAATTTACATTATATGATTAAATTGGGCGTAACTCTGTCGCGGTAAGTTTTTTTTATAAAACTTGAGCAATGATTTTAATTAGAGCCGACACTTTTGTGTAACACGCAATAAAACGCAATAATTTTGATCTTACGAAAGATATTCGCAGGTTCCAATGCAGTTGAAATAATAAAATGCCCATAAACAATATTAAGTGAATAATACGGAATTTTAAAAATTCAGTAATTGAAAGCAATATATACACCGAAATTTTTATAATTGAAAGCTGTATTTTCTCAAAAGGCATGGAATATGTTTTTTGCGGGGGAAAGGGGCATTTTCCCGGTACGCTATTGTCAAGGAACAATTCTCTCCCAACTGTCAGTACATTCATCCATTTGTCAGTCCTATTCAGATCACTCACTGAAATTTCCTAGCCTGCTACTTCTTAAAAGCATTTTTAGACTTGAGGACAGAAACTTCCTTCCTAATATAACTTAGATTCATGCTGTACTTAACGCAATCGATTTAGGAGCTAAATCTCCAACTAACAGGGTTTCATGTTAAGGGTTATTCGGCCAATCAGGTTTAAGCAATCGAGCAGTATAAATTAGTAGCAGATATCAGGTGGCGACGAAAGATGGAACAGCCAGTTTTAATATACATGTTATGATGGAATGACCTTCGCTAACGGAAAAAATTGCAATCGATTTTGGAGCTGAACCCACGGCAAACGGAGTTTCACGTTCCGCCGAACAGGTTGAAGTAGGCCTGCTCGCTGCATATTAAACCAGGGGCAGATACCAGGTGGCGACAAGCGATAGAACAGCCAGTTTTATTATTAATGCTTATCTTCGGTAATAAAGGAACTTGCAATCTAATAAGGTCCTGAACCCTTAACTAACAGAGTTTCATGTTAGAGAAATTGATAACGAGGAACAGTACACCAATTAAGTAGTAGACACCATTTTTTTCAGTTTGCAGTTACACTCTAACTTCAATGAAAAAACCATCTGAAGTTGATGTGCAGAATGCTTGGAAACAGCTTATGTGTTTATTTCCTACGCCAATAAATCGGATCACTAGTACAGTGTCACTGTTCATGTCAGAGTTTTACGCAGTAACCGATCCAGGTTGTAGTAGGCGTGCAATATAATTAGTCAAAAACTGATTTACGGCTGTTCCATCGTTCGTAGCCACCTCATAGGAGCGACAAAGATTTGAACATCCAGTTTTAATATTTATGATACCGCGGGCTGTAGTGTTCATTATAAAAATAGCAATTGATTTAGGATCTCCAACGAACATAGTTTCACGTTAAGAGAGTTTCATAATGGCCGATAAGGGCCGTAGCGAGAAACAATCATCGGAAACGGGGTCTGAATTTGATAATTATTTTTCACCGTTCGTTACACAGAGGTTGAGTTTTTGCTCTATTAGGAATTTTATTAGCACGCGAAATTCTTCTATTTAATATTCGCCATTTTTCCATTTTTAGAACATTTTAAACATTTCGGGGGAACTTTAACGCTCTTAAAAGCTCGCTGTGATGAGGACCTATTCGACAAATCAGGTTGTAGTAGACATGTCTTATAAAACAGAGAGGAAGATATGAGGCAAAAGCAATAAAAGATGGAACAGCCGGTTTTATTATACATGATATCATGCGCTGTTCTTCTATTAACGAAGAGTACAGCAATCGATTTAAACTGAGACCTACAACTAGCACAGATTTAATGATAGATATTTGCATATTGCGCCTAGTCAGATTGTAGAAGGCGTGCTTCATAAATTAGTGTAAGGTATGGTGGTGGCAACGAACGATGAAACAGCCACTGTTAATATTCCTGAATCAAGATTTGTTTTTCATCATGCGCATTATTTTTTCATCATTTCTTCATTAACGGAGAACACTGCAATCACTTTCGAGAAGTTAAAATACCAACAACTATGTACAGTTTCACGCTAAGAGTTGCAAACAATGTCCAAGGTCAGAGCGATGCAGGCGTGCACCGTGCAGTATGAATCAGTGGAATAAATATGGTGGCGACAAACGATGGAACAGCCAAGAGTGAATTCGAAGAGCCCCGCATTGCAGGGGTCCTCATGGTTAAAAGGGCCTCTGGACTCGAAGAAAAAGAGATTATTCAACGTTTTTGACTTTACAAGGTGAAATATCAGCTTTTGGATGAAGTTTTAAAAATAAAAGCAATCTTTGATAAAATAAAAGCAATCTTTGCTATTTTTTTAAATAAATACGTAAAATATTTAGAAATCGTTTTCGATTGTTTAGGTGATAAAATCTGGATGACGAGAAAACAATTATTCAATATTGAGAACTTGAGGCTTCTTTTCACAGTTCTACCTGTAATAGTTTCCATATCATATATGGTGAAAAGAGATGTGAAAAAAATATATTACTCGTAGTTCCAATCAATGGATTTTCCATACCAATGCTGATAAGGTGTTCTGCGTTACAATTCCTTGCACATATAAACTACATACCTTTCAGAATACTAATAAGCAAAAAAGTGTTGTCCACTGGATTGAAAATTGAGAGACCAGTATCTTTTTTTTTTTTTTTTTGTCATTCGCAGAATACTCTGGTACTAGAAGTTATTGGTAAATCGGTGCCCCTGCGTGTTTTGACAGAAGATGGTTCGATTTTTTCGGGTGCCAGTTCGACAGATAGAACGGCGTTCATAGGTTTGAGGAAGTTGTGCCTTATTTCAGCATCTTTTGACAATAATTTACATTTGCTGTACCCGTTTTTCTTTCTCAGAATACATCGGCACGGAAATGGTAAAAGGTAAACTGGATTTGCAATCGTTTGTTTAACTTTTCGGACAAAAAATCGTAAAGACCTCGAAAAGAAGTAAGAAACGTCTTTAGGTAAAGTTTACATTTTGACATTCTTAGAATACTTCGGCAAAGAAATTGTAAACTGGCTAAAATATCAGCTGCATTCTCCATATAAGCTAGAAATCAAATATAATGTTTCCCTAAGAACGTCCTGATAAAATTTGGGTGAGCTCTGACAGATAGAACAGCCGTCAAAGGATTTGTAAAGTTAAGCCTTAATTTAAAAATTTCGCAACTTTTTTTTTTGCTATTTCTCACATCCCTTTCATCTGCCAGGTAAAGTTTGTGTGTACTAATCTTGAATTATTTCTTACTTTGGCTAAGCCAATTATTTTTAAAGAAAAAAAAATCAGTGTAACAATCATCATTTACAGCTTGGATTCCTTAGCGTAAGGAGGAGAAATTTATCGGTAAATTGTAAAATTAAGAATCATGTGAAAGATATTTTGTAACAAACATCTCCATGACAGTCCAATAGGATGTTACAGACAGATGGGTGCCAACCTGTATGCAATATATTTCCCATGCAAGTCGATGTAATGTTTAGTTTACGGAGGCATGTCTGCTTGCTTGAACATCTCCATGTCAGAAGCGGAAGGCGATTCTGAGCGTATATTGCCATCTATCGGCGAATTCTAAAATTAAAAGATCATTCAATGGTTATTTTGAATTAACACTTCGGTTTATCAATTACCTGAATTAAACCTTTCGATTTTTGAATTGAACAAAGTGCTACCGCTAGCAGACGTAGCCTTAAATCATGCTTCTTCTTCTGTACTTTTCCCTCTAACTGTTTCTGGTTGAAATTCGGAAAAATTTATTCATTGTGGAAAAAGTTATACGTTACAATGTTTTTTAAGCAAGCTAAATAATGGGGAAAAGGTGAAAAAATATAGTATTTTTACATGAAAGGAAAAATATTTTTCGAAGAACTTACCTTGGAGTGCCAAGGTTCCGAAGGAAGTACATGCGGTAGGTCTAAGATGATGGAGTGGCGACGGCGGCCAGGAAGGTTGGAATCTGGTGAATGGAAGCGTCGTTGGGAACGGCAAGTTACACGCGGAAGAATACACAAGGAAGCGGTTCTAATATTGTAGTCATCGAAACGGGTTATAAGAATACCCCGCTGAAGAAAAGGAGTTGCTTTTAGGCTGCATTGTAATATCATTTTTTCAAAGGGTAATTTTGCGAAATCGTAAGTCAGAAATTGCCAAAAAAGGCCTAAAATTTCATCATCCTTCACAATTCGACACGAAAACTCTGGGCCTCGTTGCCCTTAGTACGATTCCTGATTATAAGAAAATCGTTTATTTTCAACAATATCCATTTCACGAGGGGAAAAAAAAAGGACGAACGATGTACGGAACACCGAGTAGAACTACAAATGAGGTACTTGAAGAAATCATCGACCCCTTCACATCTCCCGAAACCATAACCAAAATTTAGGGTCAACCGGAACCAAAGCTTCTTACTCAAAAACGTCTACCACACATTATATCATTTACATTCCTTTATTTAATTACATCCCAAGACATTTTTGCCATAAAAACAAAAACATTTAGCACATTTCTTTAATAATATTTAAAGAAACATATCTGAAAGTACTTCTTTTTGCATACGACTACACGACGCATCACACTCCTCTGCGATTTTTTTTTTTTTTATGATGTATGAGGATTTTTAGGAAGGGAGTGTCTGACGCCAGGTCTTAAACAACCCTTAGAAATAGGAAGCTAGGAGATTTGGGCTAGAGTGCCCGATAGGAAAGTGACACGGAAGTGAAGTAGAAATGGGGAGGGAGACGCCCTCATTTAATACCGGGGGGACCAATACCCGGGAAACTCCTCTGAGACATACACCCCACTCATGTTGTATTATTCCGCGCATGCACTAGCAACTGTTACTCCCTTCCGACGCACGGTCCCTTCACGTCGTGGCCATTAGCATCGCTTTGTCCTGCAAACCATCGTATTCGCACGCTAGTTCTTCGGAAAATATTTTTCCTTTCATGTGAAAATACTATATTTTCTCACCTTTCCCCATTAGTTTTAACTGGCTTAAAACATTGTACGTAGCACTTTTTCCACACAGTTAAATTTTTCTGACGAAATAATTTAGGACGCTAAAGTACACATTTACCACTGGTGCAAACTCAGGGACGAAAAAATTTCAAAAAACTGTGACGTACATCCTTTTTGAAATAAAAAATGATGAAAAATTAAAAAAAAATCATTGATGGAGTCATTTTTGAAAAAGTTTTGGCATCAAATGTACCTGTCTATGCGGCACGCGGAAATCTAGTCTGCGGCAACGATAACCTCCTCTGACTACCACTGTAGCATCTGCCACTTTTGCCCGTGGTTCCAGCGCATCACCGCAGATAGGCATAGCTAGCATAGCCGTTCAACACAAGCAACGCGACCGCCAGCTTAACTTGCTCTGGATTACGCGGAAGGATACTAACGTCAGTGATACACGTGCAGAAGTACGAGATGGCTGAGCTTTTACAAGCAATGGAAGGACCTTCTGTGTTTACTTTACAATATTTGCTATTCTTCAGTGGTTTATTTTGGGAAGTTGTAAATCAGGTAGAGAAGCCATCGATGTGTGTGTATTTTCTGTCTTCGGCAGTGGCTGCTGAAAAGGGTGGGATGTCAGGACCCAGACCCCAACAGGGAGCCCCAAAATGGTGGCAAAGTTTGTTTTATTTATGTCCGGTTTTCTTTTTATTTCGAAGTTTGGAGGTAAAAAATAAAGCAGTACATAATCAAATCAGTGAGGACGAGAAATTCCAGTTCTTTCAATAAAAATCTGTAAATTAAGAATACAATATGTTCAAACTTTTAACATACCAACAGCGTATTTAGAGAAAGGCCATTATGAAACAATTTCGAGGGATTATGCCCTATCCCGGAAGAAAGTTTTCGGTTTTTCATATGTAGAGAATTTTACGAAGGGGTGTCTAACCCAAAGTCTTAAACAACCCTTAGAAATAGGAAGCTAGGAGATTTGGGCTAGAGTGCCCGATGAGAGAAGTGACACGGAAGTGAAGTAGAAATGGGGAGGGAGACGCCCTTATTTAATACCGGGGGCCA